>CM035158.1:99250670-99709864 GCA_020205615.1 Panax quinquefolius | reverse complement strand
AAAACACACGCATGTGATGTTCCAATGTAATAATAGAAGAATGTCACCAAGTATAGGGTAAACCGCGTATACAAAGTTATTCAAATGAATAATAAGCAATGGAATAACAATGCTTCTCTTTATGAATAAGAAAGAATAACACCCTTACATTAGTAGATTGAATACTGCAGTAGTGTAGTAATGAATACTCTTCTTCTTTCTCTTATTCTCTATACTTTCTCTCTCTATAAACTTGAATGAATTAAGTGAAAATTAATGAAGCCTTAGGCCTCTATTTAAAGAAGATTTCTAGCTTAGCACTTGAAATGTGAAAAGGCAAGTGGCTTGACGGGTTGGTGATGTAAAAAGAAAAGTGGTTTGGCCTTTGTAATGTGAAACGATAATTGGTTCGGCCTGTTGTAATATGAAGCGGCAAGTGGTTTGGCGTCTCAGTAAAGGTAGTTACTTATCGACGAAGGTAATTACTATCGACGAAGGTAATTACTATTGACGAATGTAATTACTATTGACAAAGGTAATTACTATTGACGAAGAGACTCTTAGATGATGACATATGGCCCCCATAAAAATAACCAAACTTACCACATCGATCTCATAATAGACTCTTTATATAATCAATGATTGAATAAATATTACCACAAATTATTTTATTTTTAATCAACCACATATTTAATCTTTCAATAATTATTAATCATTTATAACTTGTCGTCTCAATTATTGATTTAATAATATAACATATTATATGTAGATGATCTTGTGTGATAATTGAATCGATAATATAAGAGATATGATACAATGAATTCATCAGCAATAATTGAGTATAAATGGTGACTTCTCACGTAAGCATCAATAATCAATACCGTGTCTACTATGCAACTGACATGCAGCGTATTCTTCGCACTTTTACTATCGGGTAGTTCAACAATTTTAACGGTAACACCTCAAAAGTTATTTTCATAAAGTATTTTTGTCGCTTTCTCAATCTGACAATAATTTGCTAGGGTCCACCAATGATTGTGTAGTCGTCGTCGAATATTCCCCGACAAAAAGAATATTCTTCGATCAAACGAATATTTTATAACAACTTGCTTACTTTGCAACATTTATAAATATTACCCACAACTATAACATTATATCAAATTTACTCCATAATATTCAAAAATAATATTTATAAAAAATTCATCTTTATTTATAAAAGTTGGGGTCTTACATTATTATTCACAATAATAATTAGAGGAAATTCAATTTTATTCATTAAAAAGTTGGGGTCTTACAACCTCCTCTCCTTATGAAATTTCGTCCTCGAAATTGGCGTGCGTCTTGGTGTGTATCGAAAAGGTGAGGATACCTCGCTTTCATTTCTGATTCCAACTCCCAGTTCATTTCTTCAATAGCATGGTTCCTCCACAAAACCTTAACTTGAGGTATAACCTTTGTGCATAGGACATGTTCTTTCCTACCCAAAATCTTAACAGTACCTCTGCGTCTGCTAAATCTTCTGCCATCTCATCCGGATTCTAACGCAATAATGTGATTTGGGTCGTCCACATATTTACGTAACATCGATACGTGAAAAGCGTTATGAACACGCCGACATACTTAACGTTAAAGGCGAGTCTATAGGCCACGCTTCCTACTTGATCGAGGATTTCAAATAAATCGAAGGCTTGAGCTTTCTTACTGTTTCATCGACTCTTACTTACAGAATAACGCATTCTTACACCTTCTTCTTTATATTCATCGGCTCGATTGTGTAGCTTTGAGCGGTTTTAACTTTATCGATTAAAGTCTATTCTACTCAGTATATTCGTTATCTTCACGTGGGTCCCTGTGGTCTTTAACTCTATCTTCATCATTTGTAAGTCATATAAAATAGATTTTTGTGTTAACAACATCGCTTTTCGTAAACTTCATACGATCTTCTACTAAACGATGTCGCTACCACTTTACGCTTTTCCCATTGATGGTATTGAATGGTATGATCGTAATCTTCAATGAATCGAGCCAACGTCTTTTAGCGCGTTATAATGTTCGTTTTGGTTGAAGAAATATTTAAGGGTTTTAGAAATGGGTTTCAGATCTTTGGGGTCAATACAAAATTCGATTTAACGCCTAGGGGTAGGCTAAGAAGTCCTTCAGAATACGTCAAAATTCACTAACAATGAAATATCATTCAAATCGGCGTATTTTTGTTTAAATCCATGAAATGGGCTAAGAAAGCTTGACATCCGTTTTTCAATAAATGAATGGCTTAATGGCTTGATATGAAAGTATTTGACTTCAATGGTTTGGTTGCTTGAATTCGCATAACAGGTTGGTTAGAAATATGAAAACTAACAACCTTACGAAAACACTCAATTTTGGCATGATGAGTGGTTAACCAATTAATTCCCAAAATCACATCAAAAGTAAGTATCTTTAAAGAGATAAGATCAACAGGTAATGTGATAGTGCCAACTTGGATCATGCAAGATTTATAAACCCAGATGTAACGAAGGTTTCACCTAATGTAGTCTCAACAGATAAGTCAAGGTCTAATTTCTCCTGAGTCAAGTTTAAACGTTGAGCACAAGAAGGAGAAATAAAAGAATGGGTAGAACCAGATTCATCTAAGGTATAAACTTCGCAAGAGTTTATGATAAGCTTACCCGTGATCACCTCGTTTGGTTCCTCGCGTTTTGGCGATCGCGACAAAAAGCCCTTCCGTGAACCACCGACTTTAACTTGTCCGGACGTGACTTTGAGTCACCATCCCTCATTGAACTTGGTTTCGCAAACTGACAATCTCTAGTTATATAACCTTCATTTCCACAGTTATAACACACCTTGGATTGTTGTGATGCTTTTGATGTGTCCCTCTTTCCCATATTTGTAACATACGACCGGTGGTCGCTTCTCCTCCCCCAAAGCAGTTGATGTTGGTCTTTGACGTCTTTACGCTATCATTGTTGTACCTTCTCCTTTTGAAATCTCCTCCCGACGCCAACTTTTCTATTATCACGCCCACGATTACCACGGAGTAGGTTACCGCTTTTGTCCAAATGCTTTCCTTCCCTCCGGTTGTCATTGCTTCAGATGATGCCACCATCAGCCGGTATGACCACATTGTGTTCCCTCGGTTGAACATACTCATTATCTCGTTCTAATAATTGTGCGTCAATAAGGATAAATCCTTATCAGAAAGCCTCTTCTTTCTTGGGAATGATCTGGTTGTTAATATTGTGAGCTTATAATATTATTTATGAATAATTATTATGTGGTGGAAATTGGTTCAATTTTGATATAAATGAAATAATTTGTTGAAAGTTTGGCAATTATTTTCTCCGATAAAATATTCATTCAAATATATTATTATAATATTACATTATAATAATGTGATAATATAATAATATAAATTTTTATAATTTAAATGGTAATAGTATTATTATAATAATAAATAATTTCCAGCATGTGGATAAAAATGGAATGAAGGTTATCATTTTTTCTAAAACCTTCCGTGCACATTTTGAATTCATCTCTTGCACATTGTTTTTTTTTTTCCAAAGTGATGGCTTGAAAATGTGCCTGCATAGCCATGTTTTCTAAAGGTGTGGGCCCTCAAATATGGAAAATAAGGAGGTTGGCGGAGAATTTAAGAGTTAGGTATTGAAATGAGAAGTTAAGCCTGGAGAAGAAAAGAAAAGTTAGGCAGTGGTTTATAATTTTTCTCCCTCCGTTGCCTATAAAAGGGTGGTTACCCCTCCTTCCTAAAACACACATTCAATATCAAAAATTCTTATTCTATAGTATTGTGAGTATTTTTCTTGAGTATAATGATACTTTAAGTGTAGCTTTTTGTGCAAGATTTTCTCAGAATAATATCTGATATTACAGTCAAATCCAGTTTCTACTAAGGTAAATGATACTCCCTCCGTCATATGATAAAAGTCCTTATTACTATTTTGGGTAGTCCCATGTTAAATGTCCATTTTTTTTTAATAACCAAACTTTTACAAATTTTTTTCTAGTATACTCGTAGCATTAAATATCTCATATTTTTCTTATTCTAATTCTCTCTCCATATTTAATGACATTATTATGGATAATTTTGTCATTTTATTCATCTTCTTAATATGCGTGGAAAGTCCACCAGGACTTTTATCTTGGGACGGAGGGAGTATTATTTTATTGCAATACTCGTAAGAAATATTATTTTATTTCATACTCCATATTATGAAAGTGAAATTATTTTATTTCATATTCCTAAATTTAAACTTACTATGATAATTAAGTATTGCTTCTATAATTCGTGAAATGATTAAAAATTTCTTAAGTTTTGCGCTTCATCTAATATCATTTCACTGGAATATTGGCCTGAACTTTCTTATTAAATTTTAAACTTTTCATGTCTGGGTACTATTCATACGTCATTATTCATACATACGGTAGTATTCATACGGTACTATTCACGACAGAATTTAATTTTCTTTTCTGTCCAAATTATTTTTGATATATGAATATTATTCTTGAATTTTACTTCACAAATAGTTATCATGTTGATAATTTGGACATTTTTGAACTCTGAATAAATTGAATTAGAATTCTCTAATATTTATCCGTTATCTCACTTGATTAAATCTTTATATCATTGTTATCATTCTCGTGCTTATACTAAAAGTCATTTTTGGCCCGTAGTGCAAAGATGGATTGTTGATTAGTATGATTATGACCAAAAATTATGTATTGGTATAATTATAACCTTTAATGTTACAGATAAGGTTTGTGGTGAAAGTCCTCTTTGGGTACCGTGATGCACAGATGCGTAGATGGACATGTGTTTGACATGATCATGACGACTGATGATACTAACGAATTTACTTGGCCCGTAGTGAATGGATAATTCATTGATTTGAAATATTGAATGAGGTGACATGAATAAAATATTGATGATGGTCTTTTAAATCATAGAAGATAGTAGATATCATGCTCTACTTAACTCTTCTAATGGATTGTTGTTTTCGCTGCAGTTGTATTCTAAAACTTGTTGTGTATTGTATTTTATCAGATTTTTCCCTGTTGAGGACTAAGGATAATTTATTTTATATTATCTTGATATAATATTTCTTGAAATTTATTGTTTCACCCTTTTCCTTTTGATTCCATTGTTCTTCTCAGGAGGCGAATATTACTATAGCAAATTCTCAGCTGGTCTTGAATTGTTTGAAAGAGCTTGTGTAAATAACTGAAATCAGACGGTCAGGTTTTGAGTTTTGCAACACCACCATGTGGGTTTGTTTATAGCTATATGGATAGAAGTAGCACTATTTGATTCTCTGGCCCAAATTGAGCATCAAATTAGATTATGTGGGTTTCTTTAGGGATGTGAAGGGAGTATTACATAAGTCTAGACATGCTGATGATATCATACAAGTGAATCCTATTTTGGTAGTGTAAGCTGTTTGCTGAATATCTATGTATAATTTGGACAACATTATACAATAGCTGCTTCTGTGCACGATCTGGGGGTGTGAAAAATCAAACAAGTGCATCTTCTGATTGTGATTTTTCCATAAAATTATATACTAACTTTTCTGTTGTTGTTTGTCTTGTTTCAGAGGACGTGACTCCAATTCCTACTGATAGCACTCGTAGAAAGGGTGGTAGAAGAGGAAGGAGGCTGTAAGGTTGCGTTTCATCAGCACATGGAACTCACTTTTGTTTTGCCAGTAATTTGAATGCTCAGTGGGACTAGGATTATCCTAGGTCGAGCTAAAAATACTTTTAGTTATTAAAACTAAAAATGTAGTTTTTTTTTTATATTGGCTTGGCCAAAATTATGAGTTTATGTAGTGGTTGGAATTGTTTAATTTGAATTTAGTTTCAAAATTTGAATCATAGTTCTTCATGAATTAATGCTTTCCCAATCATTCAGCTCTTTTTTTGACTTAATTGTTTTTGGGCAATAAATGTTTTTTGTGGGTTATTTACTTGTTTCAGCTCTTGGGGTAAAACCTAAAATTGTCTTATTTTTGTTCTCAGTAATGAAAATAAGTAAAAGCAGAAATATATGTAAACAAAAACGTGAAAGTAAAAAGAGCCACCAAAGAACCGTAAAGCTATCACATTTGTGATTTGACCAATATGACTAATGTATAAATTTTACAATTACTCCCAGATATTCATTCTATTTTATGGACTGAATCTCAGCACTAAACATTAACTTTATGGCCCATTTTTTTTTGGCTAATTCCGGGATGAGGGTTGAACCTAAGGCTAAAAACGAGTCAAACAATTAATAATATGATCGAAATATAAATGAGACTCGAATTCGTTAATAATAAAATTCAAATCCGAGAATAAAAAATAGTTTGAATAAAATCTGAGAAAATTTATACTCGACTCGTTTAATATTCAAACTACTCGAATTCTCGATTATGATTCGATACATACTCGATTGATATATTCTCTTATAATATATATAAAATTAAATCAAATTAGGATAAATAATACTCCTCCTATTCGATTAAATGTCATTTTTTAGTTAAGACACTTTATTAAAAATAACACAAAATATCTTTTGTGTCCCTAATTAATTATTTCTCTCCACAATTGAATTTACTAAGCATATTAAATAGAGGGTAAATTAGAAAAAATAGTAGTGCAATATTGCATAGAGATTCCAAAACGACACTTATATGAATAAAATTAAACTCCCTAAAACGTCATTTAATCTGAATAGAAGGGAGTAATAATTATTTTGTTTTGTTTTTAATTTTAATTTTAATTGTGATTTTATATTTGTAAAGTGTAATAGTAAAAATATTTTTCTCATTTTTAATTAAAATAACAAATTCAATTTATAATTATATTTATTATAAAACTAATTATTATGTGGAGACTTCAATTGAACTTGAATTTGAAGCTCATGGGTAGTTTGAATATAATTCGATCCGAAATGATCGAATTCGAAGAATAAATATTCGACTTGAAATAATCGAGTAGAAATTTTCAAATATAAGTCAAATTCAAGTAGCTCTCTATTCGTTTCGGTTCAACTCGTTTACACCCTTAATTGAACAAACCTAACTGGGGTTCCAACTGAGGTAGGCCAGTTGGTAATGGCCCATTGTTGCAATCCAACAAATCTAACCTACTGATTTTAGGCATTTCGCGGTGGATTTCGAACAACTAAGAAGGGGCTCTCACTCTTGGAGTATTAAGTACATTTTCTGGCCAAATAGCCAGCAATTATTCTTAAAATTTTTCAAACCTGCTTGTAAAGTTGCAAGCTGCCTGGCTAGGGCTAGAACTAACAATGAAAGGATACCTTTTTTTAAGTGGAACTAACCCTATAAAGCAATAGAACCAAAGAAGGGAAAAGGGAAAAGGGAAAAGGGAAAAAGGGAAAAAGGGAAAAAGGGAAAAGGGAAAGCTCACATATTAACATTTCTTGTGGGAATTGATAGCATACCAGTGAAAAGAAAGTTCCAAGTATAACTATACATCAAATGCATGTAACTAAGTAACAGCCAAGTGAACTTAATTCACCTATAAAAATTATAAGCCAGTTAATGTTTGATATTGGCCATCAGTAATTAAAATGTCTCTTCTTTCTTCGCCTGAAGAACTTCACCAAACTTGCTTGGATCCTTCAATTGAAACAAAGCTCTCAACATAGTTAAAATCTGTAATCCAATCCAAAACGTCGTATCTGGAAGTCGAAATTTAATCGTTTTAGGGCCATGCAAGTGAATAACTCTTCCACTTGCAACTGATAACATCTCGCCATTCTTCAAAAACTTATAAGGACTTAATTTGATGGAAATGTCTTAAAATTAAACTTCTTAGTTCAAGACTTGAACTATCAGAATAAACAAATTGTAAATACCAAGAAGAGACTGCCAAAATCAAAAACAGGAGACCAAGTGTCTAGCACAAATTAATTATGTAATATATACCAGGTGCAGACACTGCTAATCCTCAACATTCCCTGCATAATCCAGTGTCAATGACAACACTAAAACACTTGTTCAATCTTAACTAGGAATATACATCATACAAAAATGTGCCCATTTGTAAATACTTCCTTTTCCAGTTCCGACACAACTCTCTCTATAAGATGTTAAGGAAGTGGTTAGTATGAAGTTCATTTTTAGGTAAGTTGGTCAATTGGCCAATAGAGTGCTAACACGCAGACGAGACTCTATGTGTGTCAGTATTCTATTAGCCAATCGACCAACTTACCAAAAAATAAACTTCATGCTAATCAGATCCTGTTTTTAATAACATTAAAAACATGTATCAGACCTAACTTTGGTTCTAGCCACAGAGCCCTTGTGTTGCCAAACACCAAACCATACAATTCCTGTGACTTGTTAGCCCCGTGAGGTTTGAAGGATACTGACTCAAAAATTAAGAATACAAGATATGTTACAAACCGGAATAAATTATATCCAAGTTGGGTTGGACCTGAGTTATTGCTATATCTTCATTTTATGCGGAAACTGATTTAGTCCAATGGGACTCGTTAAGTGGAACAAAGAGCATATATATTAAACTTAGCAGTTGCACCGAAAAGAGAGTTGCAGATATGTAGGAAGAATAGGTCAGCACTCCAACTTTCTCATCCCTTAAAGTTTAACACCTCTAACAGTACTTGCTTCTAGACCACAAGAAGAAATACTTTGCCTACATTAAACACTTCATGAATAATACAAATTTACCCTAATTTGGCGCACAAAATAGATCTCAAACAGCAACATTTAATTTCATCAGCAACACCAAAACAGCCAAGGAAGAGTTCAACAAAAAACTATAAATGCTTAGCAAGGTTTGTAGTAGGTCATAGTTACCCAAGGAACAGTTCAACAAAATCTGAAAATGCTTCAAAAACATAACTAAGTAACTGCTATGTAAACCTGCATTCACTGGTAACAATTAGAATTTAAAAGCTGGTGAGCTTCGTACATAAGCCATCATTAACAAGGCTATTCTTTCTTCACTTCATTACTAGTTTCTTCTTTGGCCTTTGAAGGAACTTGTTTGGATCCTTTGATTGAAACAAGGCTCTCAGTGTGGCTTAAGACTACTGGAACGGTCCTCCGAGTTGATATTCCAACATTTTTACGCTGCTTGGTTTTAGGGTCATACAAGAACAATCCATTTCCATTTCTATTTACTACAATCTCACCAGTCTCCATAAAAGCGAAAATCTGCATCTTTGGAAATATATTAAAATTAAACTTCTTAGTCCACGATCTCATGCCACCAAAATCATCATCCATTGTCCAAAGACTACACCCCTTACTCAACTTTGTATTCAAGTTCTTCGATTCTCCAAAATAAGGACCAACAAAAATAGCAACAGAATCCATAAACTCCAAAATGCCACTGTAGTTAGTTTTTACACTCTCCTCAATACAGGGAAGAGCAATTGAACTAAACACCTCATTATGTACGTCAAATGAAAGTAGCGACATATAACCATCATACCAATACTGAAATCCCTTCACCGTAGTACGGTAAATATGACGTTTTAAACCAACCAGCGGTTGAGCCTCAACCTTTCTCCAAGAATCAGCGTTTGCAGAATACACCTCCACATCTAGTGAAGAATCATTTCCATGCTGAATCCTAACAACCTTACAATCACTCGAAACAGAATCGAAACTAAATCCCAAATCAATGAAATAAGAGATATAAGAATTATTACTCGAGGGGTGGGAGGTGCTTGTACTGTCTCGTAGCGGGATTCCAAAGGTGATACAATCCTGATCAGCGAGTTATTCACACGTAGCCAGATTATGTGGGTCTTTATAACTTTACATAATCGATTACATACGAAGGAAAGAAGCAAGTTTCACGCCAAGAAAAGATCCTAACGTGAAGGATTTTGGGATTTTAGGAAAAGATTTTGTTTCTAAAATATTAGGCATATTCTATTAACCTAATTTTTAGGGATTTATTTTCGATACTTATCAAATTCTATTATAATTAGGATTTCTTTCCAGCTTTAGATTTACATTCTAAATAAGGTTTCTATTGTTTTATAGAAATAGAATTTCTTTTTTTCAAATTGATTTCTACTTAGAAATTAGGGTTATGGTTTGTAATTCCTATTAGGATTAGAATAATTTGTTCCTATTGTTATTAGGATTTGGATTGTTTTGAGTAGTATAAATAGAGGTCTAAGTTAATGTAATCAAATACATTATCATTATTCATTATTCATATATTTGTGAGGTTATTCTCTACTTTTGGTTTCAAAGAATTCCTAAGTATTTTTCTTAGTTATTTTTCGAGATTCAATTTGACTTATCATACAACAATTCATAGTCAGGTGTGGCGCCTTTCACCGCATCAATCGTCGATTGTATCGAGATTACCGCTCAATATGTTTAGGGTTAAAGTGTCGTTGGTGTCCATTCAACGCAGTAATCTTAACGCGAGCAATTGTACCAAAGATTACCGCTCTACATATAAAGCGAGGGTTAAGGTGTTGCAAGCAATTCACCCAACAACCGTCTAGAACGATCGTATAGAACCACCTCACGCAAAGTCATGTCGTGGAGCCTATCATTTGCATCGTAGCTAAGCCTTTCTAGCAAGTTACTTTATCTTTAATTTTTTGTCGAAATATATATTGCAAAAAAAAAAAAAAAAAAAGAAAAAAAAAAAAAAAAAAAAAAATTCATATTCTATCAGTATAACCCAATTTGAAAGACACCATTAAATCATCAAATTCCAACCAAAAGTTCATACCGTTCAATCATCATCAATTCTGAAACGGAGCTACAATTTACAAATCTGACGCATACAAGAGGAGTACAAGGCAATCGATTGGTGATTTTGTGATATTCTAATAGTTACACCATCTATAATTTTGTTTCGTGATAAGTAATTTTTGAATTGATTAGTAAAACCAAGAATTTTGCTAGGGAATTCAAGAAGAACCTATTAGAGAGAATATTAGAGGTAAAAGGCAAGAGTGTAAGATTATTAGAGGGTAAAAGCCAAATTTGAGCGCGATACATGAAAGTGATTCATCATTATTCGAGCGAAACACGTAAGTGGAGTGTGTAAGGAAAATTTTTATCTACTAACCTTTGTTTTACAGCAAACATGTATGGCTACAATTATGAAAGTTCTTATGGGTCTCGAAGGAATACTTTCCAAGGCAATATTGATACAGAGGCATATCTGAGATGGGAGAGAAAAATGGAGCGAGAATTTGACTATCATGATTACTCCGGTAGAGGAGGAAGGTCGACGGCAATTCAAGAGTTCTCCAATCATACAATTATATGGTGGCACTTATCAAATAAAAAATATGGGGAGCGTCTGCTCGAGACATGGGGTAAATTAAAACAACAATGAGAAAGCGATTTGCTCCAAAGACAACATGGACAGAGGGGAGGAATATACATCTAAAAAATTTGTAGAGCAACCTTCAAGGCGATCTACATTAGAAGATGATATGAGGTTCACAGACATGTAAACAAAGAGGATTCACATTGAGACAACCCCAAGACACTCTTAAGGCATCCAAGAACTTAAGAGAAGACATCAATGAGAGCTTTAAGGAGGTGAAAGAAATTATAGAATATGCAGTCCAAGGAGAGTTATTGGGTTCAAGTGTTCAAGATGAAATCCATGATCAAAAGCAAGATGGTGAACATCTGAAAGAAAGTAATCAAGAAGATGAGTTCGTAAAAGGAAATACATGTGGAAAATATCGACAAAAAGAAATTGTTCAAAGATTGATAATGTAAAAGAAAAATTGAAAAGACTGAGAATGAAAAGAAAAGAGAGATTGAGAAAAAAGAGAATGAAAAGAGTGACCTTGAAAATAAACGAGAAAAAACAAACGAGAGGGTGAGCATAAAGAAGAGAGAGAAGAAATATGTGACTATGAAAAAGAGAGTGAGTTGAAAAGTGAGTTATATTTTGAAAAGTCAATGACTGTACATTCGTACAAGACGACGCTTTTGAATACTAACACTAATGATTCTTCTTCGTCTAGTTTTGTTTTGTCTCTTGTGCGTGTTGTTGATGAAATACCCGCACTATCATTCCGCATCGATCACCGATAGTATTCCCGAGGAGACGACGGGTTACCAAGGCGCGGTTGAGAGTTGGTGAAAGTGGGTATCGTGAGAGAAGACATGAGTTCATGTGTTGATTATGAGATCATAATATCTAAGGAGGATGGGACAACGAGTTTGTTCATCGATTTTGAATTGGTAAACAAGTATCGTTATTCTTTTTCTTGTTTGGATAATATGCTTGATAAATTGCATAGTACTTGTGTTTTATCTACATGTGATAATGATACAATGCCTAATCAATTTAGCACGAGAGATTGTGATAAATGGAAAATTGTTTTAGCATGTGAGTTATATAGGTGGTTAGTTATTTCTGTTAGATTAACTAATGCATCTAGTGTTTTCATGAGTTATTTAAAACATGTTTTGCATGCTTCTATCGGAAAATTTGTTGTTAGCTATTTTGATGGTAGAATCATTTTTATCATAAACTATGGAGGATATTTGATTTATGTTGAGTTAGTTTATGATCATGATATATATTCTCGTTCTCGATGTGTTTACTTGCATGAAATTAATTCTAGGTTTTGTTGTCTCAGATATCGACTTTAGGGTTTCATGCTAGTCAATCTTACATGAATTGTCGTTAGTCGACAATGGTAGTAATCATGTTGTTTCGCTGAGCAGCCTTCATCGCATGATTTGCTATCATACGGTTTTGATTCAAGAAGTGTTTATCATCAAGATGGTTTGAGAGATGAGTTATTTGCATGTTTAGTTAGTTCACTTAGATTAGCTAAGGCATCGCATACTTCCATGGAATTGTTGAATTATATTTTGAATTCTTTCATGGGAAAATTTGTTATTCTCTATTTTGATGATATTTCGATTTTTGTCAACACTTTGGAAAATTCTTTAGCATGTGTTGAGTTTGTTTGTGATCATCGCCGATATGCTATTGAAATTTCAACTTATGATTGTGACCTTTTATTCCGGCTGGTGCTATTATGTGATTTTGATTGTGTTAATGTCAATGGAAGGAGAAAGGTTGGTCAGGTTTTGCAGATTCGTGATAGGATCATATTCATCGAGGGAAACATGGATCGTGCAATTCAATTCGATCAATGTATTGAGAGTTTACAGGAAGTGTTTTGAATATTATTTTATTAGACTACGATTTGATTTTGATTTATTTGATTCCTTTATGATTAGACAAAAGGAACTTGTTGATTTGTTTTATTCTATGTTTAATCCAGGATTCTGTGTATGGGCTTATGCGACCGATGAATTTCAAAAGTTGATATTTGACCCGTGATCATCGACGTGGTTATGTTTGAAAATGATCGAGATTATAAGATTTCTCTTTGATCCGGAATTCATCATTGGAAGAATCTATCACACGTAAGAGTTTTCATTTTCATATTTGATCCAGAGGAGTCGAATTTTTCAAATTCTTGTTTGCGTTCTTGATATTGCTTATTCATTTAAATTACCGTGTGAGACTTGTGGTTATGTTTTGTTTGGTGATTCTAACTTTGTTTGTTTTGATGTAGGATCGATTGTGTGGACAAATCCTTTTCAAGGGGAGTGATGCCGATTTGAGGACAAATACTTTTGAAGAGGAGGGAATGATACAATCCCGATCGCTAGTTATTCACATGTAGCTAGTATTATGTGGGTCTTTATAACTTTACATAATCAGATTATACGAAGGAAAGAAGCAAGTTTCACGCTAAGAAAAGATCCTAACGTGGCAAGGATTTTGGGATTTTAGGAAAAGATTTTGTTTCCTAAAATATTAGGCATATTCTATTAACCTAATTTTTAGGATTTATTTTCCGGATACTTATCAAATTCTATTATAATTAGGATTTCTTTCCAGCTTTAGATTTACATTCTAAATAAGGTTTCTATTATTTTATGAAATAGGAATTTCTTTTCCAAATTGATTTCTACTTAGAAATTAGGGTTATGGTTTGTAATTCCTATTAGGATTAGAATAATTTGTTCCTATTATTATTAGGATTTGGATTGTTTTGAGTAGTATAAATAGAGGTCTGTTAATGTAATCAAATACATTATCATTATTCATTATTCATTATTCAATATATTTGTGAGGTTATTCTCTACTTTTGGTTCTTTGAAGAATTTCTAAGTATTTTTCTTAGTTATTTCTTTGAGATTCAATTTGACTTATCATACAACAATTCATAGTTGTGTGTGGCTCCTCTACCCGATCAATCGTCGATTGTATCGAGATTACCGCTTGATATAAGCGAGGGTCAAAGTGTCGCTGGTGTCCATTCAACGCAGAATTCAACGCAATAACAATTGTACCAAGATTACGCCTACACATATAGGCGAGGGTTAAGGTGTTGCAAAGCAATTCACCCAACAACTGTCTTAGAACGATCGGCGAAGAACCACCTCACGCAGCGTGCTTGCTGGAGCCTATCAAAAGCGCAGATGAAATCTTCGTCCACCGTCACCGAAATGCATAAATGCCATTACAGAACCAACCAATTCTTACTGTGTCAAAGGTCTGGTCTCAAGGTCTCAAAGGTAGTGGCGCTGGTCTCAAAGGTGGTGGTTGGTCGAGATTGACGACGGAGGGGTGTTTTCGAGAGAATCTAGGTGGATGAGAGAGAAGTGCGGTATCCCTGAATTAAAATCAGGAAAACTTCTCACACTAATATAACTGTAGGCGATGAGGGATAAGTGGGTTTTGTTGGCGCTGCGATCGAGGTGTAATTTGGTGAAATTAGGGTTTGAGATTCGGGTTAACCAGCATTTACAAACAGACCTGAATCGGAGCAAAGATTTCACCGGAAACCTTGGGAGTATTTCGGTTATGACAATTTCTTCCGATAGACTGCAATCATTCGAAGCTTCTGCCATCCTCAAAAATGAGGAAAGTTGAAGGAGAAAAAGAGAACCGAACAATATAATTATAGAAATGCTAGGGGGACCGGTTTCTAGTGACCGAGTTGGCGATCGGCCAATTTTTTATTTTATTTTATAGAACTCTCAAATAATTTATTCGATTTATTGGAACTGAAATTTTTACAGAATTCTGAAATTTTTACATGTATTCAAATGACATCCAAATTACTGGATTCTGTAAAAATTTCAGTTCCAATAAATCGTATAAATTATTTGAGAGTTCTAAAAAAATCGAATCTAGCCAAACCGATTGCTAGAGGCTCATGTCGCCTGTAAGCACTCATATAATTAACTAGTTGTGTCCTGTAAGGTGGAATTTCAAATTTTGGACCGCCGAAAATTTAAAATCATTTATATTTTGATAGATATACTAGCTGTATTCCTGTCTCCGACACTACATGAACGATGAGATTTATCATAAACTCTGAACGGTTCAGATGATTTATTAGGGTGAGCGAAAAATTCAAAATCAATTGTATTTTGTTAGATAGATTTCATAAATTTTGTGTTCAACATTTTCTTTCTTGTTTAAACTACTAGTATAAATACTAATTAATTTTAAAATAATTAAATACTATATAAATTAGTAAAGAATTTAAAAGGAAACCTAACTTGTTTAGGAAAAAGAAAAGTGTCTTTTTGTTTCTAATAATAATCTCTTCACCTATATTTTAGCAAAAATAGTAAAAAAATTAGTTTAAAAATGATTAATTTAACTTTAAAAATCAAAACCTAATAATTAATTTAGGACGGAGGAATAATAATTACCATTTCCTTTTTTTTATCTCTCACACCCTATTTTTAATTTGCGGTTTATTTTCTCCTATTTCTCATTCCAAAGCTTGTGTAAGTTTATTTTTATTTTTATTTTTTATTTGTCACATATTTTTATTCTTTTTTACAATTTTTTTTCTCGCTACTTATGCAAGATATGTGTAGAGACTAGTTTATTATTCCTTCCGTCCTTAATTATTTGACGTTTTAGAGGTGAACACAAAAATTAAAATAATGATTAGAAAACATTAAATATAGTACTCAATTATCTATAATACCCTTAAATATTTTGTTGGGATAAAAAGAGTTTTGTTGGAATAAGGAGAGATAAATATTTTAAAGTATCAAAAAATAAGTAGAGTAATGAGGGGTAATTTTGGAAAAATTATCATTAATTCTCCTAGATTTGACCAAACGTCAAATAATTGGGGACAAATGAAAATTTTTAAAACGTCAAATAATTATGGACGGAGGAGGGAGTATAAAGCTTCCGTGGAGGTTTTGGAGATTTTATGTCACGCTTTCCAATTTTTTTTGCCACTGCAACTTTAAATATGTTATTACCTCCGTCCCATAATAAGTGTTTTTTTAGCTTAAATCACACATAGCAATACACAAGTTAAAATGACAAAAATATTCTTAATATATTTTCTTTGTAGTTGAAGAGTTAATGAGTGTCATTTAATTGTAGTGATGGTAAGTGTAAGACCCCAGTTTTTATAAATAAAGATGAATTTTCTATAAATATTATTTTTGAATATTATGGAATAATTTGATATAATGTTATAGTTGTGGGTAATATTTATAAATTTTGCAAAGTATACAAGTGGTTATATTATATTCGATTAATCTGGGGAATATTCTTATTTAGCGAGGGAATATTCGTATAACTACTCAATCATTGGTGGACCCCACAAATGTAATTATTGTGGATTGAGAAAAAAGACAAAATATTTTATTGAAATAACTACGAAGTTTTACTGCTATCACTGTTGAACTACCTTGGTAGTAAAAGTACAATGTACGTGTGGTTGCATAAGAAAGACACGGTATTGATTATTGATGCTTATGTGAAAGTCACTTAGTTTGATTCCATTATCACGATTAATAATATGAATTATTATAAGCGATAATGACGCTTTTGTTTTATTCAGATTATTAACGTAATAAAATGTAAACATCTTTTATATAAAATGAATACTTTATTAAAGTTATTTTATAAATAAAATATATTATATTTTATTATGCATAGTGTTTTGCATAGTGTTTTTGCATAAGTTTTTGCATAGTAAAATGTTTTTATATAAATAGAATATATTATATTTTATTTAAAAGATTTTTCTTTAAATATGGACCGTCGATTAAAGTAAATCAATCAGACCGCTCATGGATTAGTTACTACGCATTCCATTTTCCTATAAATAGAAGCTCATTCCTTCATTATTTTCTTACTTAATTCATTGAAACTCTGTAGAGAATTATAGAGAGGCTATAGAGAAAGTTATATGAAAGAAGAAGAGTATTCTCGCTACTTCATTACTTCTATATTCATTTATTTTACTGGTAGGGTGTTATTCTTTTCTTCGAAGAGAACTTCATTATTCCATTCATTATTATTACGTTGAATAACCTCGTAAAAAGTGGCATACCCTATACATAACTTTGTATCACGCCAGTATACCTATACGTGGTGAAATCTTTATGTTATTCCATTGCTTATTATTCTGTTGGAATAACTCAGATACGCTGATCACCCTATACTTGGTGTCATTCTTCTATTATTCATTGGAACATCCTCATCATGTGTTTTACAATTTGGACCGGTTCCGCTCTTTATTATTATTCTGCTGGAACATCCTGCACTGTGTTTTTACACCGGACCGGTTCCGCTTTTTATTATTATTCTGTTGAACATCCTCGTCAGTGTTTTTACACCCGACTGGTTCCGCTTTTATTATTATTCGCTTGGAACATCCTCGTCATGCATGTGTTTTACACCGGACTGGTTCCGCCTTTTATCATTCTGCTGAATATCCTATCTCATGTGTTTTACACCGGATCCGGTTCCATCTTTATTATTCTTGCTGGAACATCCTGTTGCAGTGAATTTCACCGACCGTTCCGTTATTATTATTCCATTGGAATAATGCATACATCTGGTACCGCATGCACGGTGATTTCTTTTGTTATTCCATTCTTTATTATACCCAAATAAGTTAAAACTTTGACTTATACTCCATGAAATTAGTAGAATATCCTCGATATTTGCGTTTCATCCAATATCTTTTCATGGAAATATTCTTCCGATCATTCTTGAATTTTACTCTACAAAGAAGTATCATGTTGACAGCTTTGGACGTTAAAAATTCTCGGATAAAATAATTCTTGAACTTGTTTTATTGAATTCTTATATCATTGTCATCATCCTCATTTTATATATTTTTTTAAAGTCATCCGTGGCACAGTAGAGCATGGATGGACTTGGTATGATTATTACGACTTGTGGATTATTCTTGCGTAATCACGGACCGTAATGTTACAAATGATGTGATTAAAAATCCTCGATTAGTAGTAGTGCATTGATGGACGATTGTTGGCATGATCATGACCATTAATGAATACACAACTATTCTCGGCCGTAGTGCGGTGAATAATTGTGATCGTGATACTAAAGAATATCCTCGTCGTAAGTGTGTGGGTGATTCGATGATGTGGATTATTTATTAAAGTTTCGAGTCTCAAATTTATAACAATGATGAAAAACCTTTTAAAATCATAAAAGATAGTAGATTTTATTTTCTACTTGACTCTTTTAATGGATTGCATATTCACCGCAGCTTAAACCGGTTGTTTATTGTATTTTATCGCTTTAACATTGTTGAAGACTATTGATAATTTATTTTGCATTATCTTAGTCATAATATTTCTTCTTGGGCTAGTTGAAGCTCACCCTTTTCTTTCACTGTTTCTTCAGAAATGAGAATATAAATTTGGGACGAGTGGGAAACGAGTGATGGTCCCGAAGATAGCATTAGTAGTCCTCACTATTCTCGTGAAATAGTGTGATAATAATTGTAATGAGGACTTTTTGTTTGAGTTTGTATAATATCTAGTAGATTTATATTTGTATTTAAACTCACGCTTTATGTCGATTGCATACCTGACGTATATGTTAATAAATTGTATTTAAATTACAGTACCATGTAAGTGGCGACCCAAGATGGGTGATGTATACCTAATTTTGGGGGGCGTCACGGTTGGTATCAAAGCTAAGGATATGATCCTCAGCTAAGATGTGAGAAAAGTACTAGAGGGAGAGACGGGGAATACCTTCGCTAGTATGACCTACCCAAGTTTTTGTGCTATATTTTATTGGTTTCACGAATATAAAGATAATTGTTAATTGTCAATTAATCTTTTGTTTTGTGGCGATGTCAAAAATGACATCCGAGAATGTTGAGAATAAGAATGGAGCACAAAGCGATCGCTGATTCACCACATATCAATAATCGTGATAATGCATCGTGAAGGCGATAATCCTCATGCGAAACAACAACACCGACCAAATGATGAATGATCAAATGTTCAGAGGCTTTATGCAATTTATGCAACAATGAAAGGAGAGCGACTCTCGCCCAAAACGTAGGTGGAAATACGGAAAAACTCTCAAGGGTCACCGCTAAACAATTCAAGAGCTGGGACCACCGGAGTTTAAGGAGAACAAAACCACTTCCGCGGAAGCATGGATAAAGCAGATTACAAGATATTTGATGTCTTGGGATGCTCCGAGGAGCAAAAGGTTCCCTTTGCGCCTTTATGTCATGCGGAGAGAAGGCGACATCGGTGGGAATCGGTAAAACGTACTCAACCTCAACATCTCAAGATATCTTGGGAGAAGTTCCAGAGTCATTAACGACAAATACTTTCTGAAAGTATTCGCCACATGAAGGA
The DNA here is from genome assembly GCA_020205615.1 of Panax quinquefolius. Classification (NCBI taxonomy): domain Eukaryota; kingdom Viridiplantae; phylum Streptophyta; class Magnoliopsida; order Apiales; family Araliaceae; genus Panax; species Panax quinquefolius. The sequence continues at coordinate 99,690,173 of CM035158.1, read as the reverse complement.
GGTGGAGTTTATCAAGTTGGAACAAAACAATATGACCGTGTCGCAATACGAGGCAAAATTTGCGAGTTATCACTAGTCATACGTCCACTTGGTGGATAATGAAGAGAGAATGGCGCGAATGTTTTTAAGAGGTTTGAAGTCGAGATACGTCAACATCTTATTTCTCATAAACCGTGTTTGTATTCGGATGTTGTAAATAGGGCTCGATTAGTGGAGCGCGATAACGAAATCAACGCAACTAAAAGAGAGCAAATTTAAGAATTTATAATACCAATGGTAGAGTAGTCATCGAGCGGTGACAACAAGCGTGGAGGAATCAATGTGCGGATATGGTAACCACTTCGGTGGTAATCGTACAAAAACAATAAGAATGGACATTTCAAGAAACGGAGATTCAACAATGATGGAAAGACGTCAGCACCAGCACCCGTTGTTAAGGAAGGAGAAAGACCACCTATCATATGCTTCAAATGCGGAGAAGAGGGACACATCAGTCCGAACTGTGCCATGCCGTCCAAAGCATGTTATAATTGTGGAAGAGAAGGTCACTTAGCTCGATTTTGTCGTTTACCGAAGACAAATTCAACTAGGATGGAGGCACCAAAGGTCATCCCCCGAAAAGTCAAAACCTAGAGTGCAAGGGAGGCGTTTGTTGTGACCTCCCGGAAGCAAGGAACCCGAATGAGGTCATCACGGGTAAGCTTATCATAAACTCTAATGAAGTCTACACTTTATTTGATACCTGTTCTACCCATTCTTTTATTTCTCCTACTTGCGCTCATCGATTAAATTTGACTCGGAGAAATTAGACTTTGACTTATCTGTGGAAACTCCGCTTGGGAGAAACCTTCATTACATCCAATCGCTTATAAGTCTTGTTTGGTTCAAATCGGTACCTCACATTACCCAATCGATCTTATTTCATTAAAAATACTTGCATTTGACGTGATTCTGTGGATTGATTGGTTAACTACTTATCATGCAAAATTGATTGTTTTCGTAAGGTTGTTAGCTTTCATATTCCTAATCAACCTATTATGCTAATTCAAACGACCAAACCATTAAAATCAATCACGGTCCATCTCAAGCCATAAAGCTATTCGCTTATTGAAAAATGGATGTCAAGCTTTCTTAGCTCATGTCACGATTTAAACAAAAATACGCCAATTTTGAAATGCGATATTTCTATTGTTAATAAATTTCGACGTATTCCCTCAAGAACTTCCCCGCCTACCCCCCAGAGCGTGAAATTGAATTTTGTATCGACGCTTGAACCCTAAGACAAAACCTATTTCTAAAGCCCCATATCGAATGGCTCCTATTGAACTTCGTGGAGTTAAAGATCCAACTGCAGAATTGTTAGACATCGGCTTTATTCGTTCTAGTACTTCTCCTCGGGGTGCTCCTGCTCTATTCGTGAAGAAGAAAGATGGAAGTATGCGATTTTGTATTGATTATCGGGAGTTGAATCATGTCACCATCAAAATAGGTATCCATTGCCACGTATTGATGACCTGTTTGACCAATTGCAGGAGCCAAATTCTTTTCAAAGATTGATCTTCGCTTTGGATATCACCAATTGAAGATTAGAACCACGACATTCCAAAGACGGCTTTCGTAACTCGAGACGGGCATTATGAATTCTAGTCATGTCCTTTGATCGACTAATGCCCTCGCCGCCTTTCATGGATATGATGAACCGAGTATTCAAGGAATATTTAGATCACTTTGTGGTCGCCTTTATTGATGACATCCTTATTTATTCCAAAAGCCGTGAAGATCATGAAGCAACACTTGAGGTGACACTCCAAAAGCTTTCGTGAATATAAGCTTTATGCCAAGTTGAAGAAATGCGAGTTACGGCTTGAAGAAGTAGCATTCCTTGGGCACGTGGTATCAAGTCATGGAATATCCGTGACCCAAAGAAAGATAGAAGCTATTCAAAGTGGGAACAACCTAAAATAAAATATTAATTCTTTTTAAAAAGAAAAGAAAGAGAGACTAATCCGTTGTCTTTATAATGTACTCCATCCGTACTATAATATATAACGCTTTGAGTTGCACAAGAATTAAAAAAAATAATTGTATAACATTAAATATAATATCAATTTTCTATATATAACACCATTAAATTCTCATAATTAATATACTTATCTCATACTCTCTCTAATGTTTAACATTTTTTCATAAAGAGTAATTTTGAAAATATTGTAATTAATTCTTCTCAAATAATTTGAAAAAAATGAAAGTCATATTGACGGAGGGAGTAGGTTACAATAATTTGAAAAAAATGAATGCATTGTAATTAATGCATGTTTGTCTGGCCGCAATAAGTTTATAAAACTTTTTACTTTAACCGGATTTCATTTATACCAGTAATTTCCAGCTATATATCGTGCACACATTGATTATTAATCAGAACATTCTTCATCCTCATCCTCATCCTCATCCTCCATAAGCTCCCTAATTCATGGATACCAATGAAAAAACCAGAATAAAAGTTGTAATGTTACCATGGCTGGCATATGGTCACTGTTGGGTCGTGATATTTTATCTATTTGGGCCAAGTGTATTGGGCTTATTCTTTTTATTCTATTGGGCCTCTATTATTGAATTATTAAAATCATTAAGCCCAATCATCGTATCATTTTCATTTCAAACTTATAAAACCGGGTCGGGTCAATGGATCAATCATTTAGACATTTTAAATATCTACAATCTTTGACCTGTAATGATGAAAAAGCATGTCGGTTGACTAAAGAACTCGCCATGCATTAATGTGGATGGGATTATAATCTATTTTCCAGTAGAAATATAGTGATCAAAAGCAAAGAACAAACTACATGCAAATTTCGGCAGAACCCATCGCAAAGGGAATGTGTCGATAGTAGTGGGTGGCACTTGAATTCAAAGCCGTGAGGGTATAACTTAGCAAGAAGTCTCTACCAAGAGGTACGCTTCATACTCTTCTTCATTTAGAATCGATATTCGCAGAGAATTATTATTATCTCTTGATATCAATACACTAGGTGATATAACCTCTGTTTTCTATAAACCTTGTGAATTCACATACTGATTCTCACACTGAAGCTATCCTCACGCGAACCGCCCGCCAAGCACGTGGTGTTTATCAGGTTTACGCTGCGAGTGATCGTGGACGCTTTAGGTGATTGGACGTGACGAAAGATCTTGGCGCTAACATCAAGCGCTAAGGAGGGCTCTTTTCAATCACAATTGTTTAAATTTGCTTCAAAAATGATGAGGAGTAGAGATGTAACACCCGGAAGGGCAAAGGGTCATTAGTTCATCACCGCCTCGTATCTCAAAGAAAGGATCTATTGGGTCCTTCTAAAAGTGGTCGTGAGAGCACGGCTTCTAAGAACGATTCGTAAGAACTTCGTCCAAGATCCATGGTGGAGCCAGACGGAAGTTAGTTTTTAACGCCGATAAGGGCGTGATCCCAATCCTAATCGGTAGGCGGTTCACCAACCAGACTCATCGCCAAGTGGTCAAGAGGACCGAGCTACCAAGTTGGCAAGGACGGCGACGGCGGATAAGGCTTCTGGAGGTTCTCATAAGACAAAGGAAGATATAGTCAAACGATGATGCTTGGGTGAATGAGTTGAGAGACGAAGCATCTAGCCATTTTCACTCAAGGACGAAGTAGGCATAAGGAAGTACCCGCCTGAAGGGTAAGGAGCCGGAACATTCTACGATGTGTCCAGTGGATCATTCTCACAAGAGAGAGGAAATCGAGGAGCAGAACGCCTTCTACTTCAAAAAGAAGGCAATCGACAACAGTTAGATCAATTCATCGTGACGATGAAAGACGAAGGAGCAAAAGTCGAGAGAAATTATGTCGAAACCCGAAGGGAGAATACCATTACAATCGTTTCTCATCACGAGGATGAAATTTTACGACCTAGTAAATCAAGAAGTCCCAGAAAGGCGATAAGATCGGCAGGAAGGGTCGATCCATTCCAAAACCTAGTGTCGCCCGTGAAAAGGAGATCTCATCACAACCCGGCAAGGTGTTGATTTTCCGTTAGAGAGTCGAAAGAACTTCGAAAACAATCGGGTCGAGGTCCAACCGGTGAAAGATACTTCTGGTAAGAAGGCATCTCCTTTTTCCTCCGATATTCTCCGGAGAAAGCAGATGCTACCAAAAATTACCTCGCACGGAGAGTTATGATGGGTCGAGATCCTTATGACCATAGTCGCTTCAATCGATTAATGGATTACTACGACTTTACCGATGTCGCTAAATGTCATACTTTTGTCACTACTTTGAGAAAAAGACGCCAGATGTTGGATGGGGACTTTACCATCGGATTCTATCTCCTCGTGGACTGAACTTTGTGATAAGTTCCATGCTCGCTTTTGGAAGCAACCAAGAAGGGGAAGCCTATGTGTTCTTTAAAGACAAGTCGCAATTCACCAATGAATCTTTAGTGCCAATATGTAAAGAGGTTTAGGGAAGCTATTTGGACAGTGTCCGATCTTAATGATCTCCAAGTCGTTGGATTATTCCGTAATGGGCCGGATCTCGTTAAATCGAGAAATTAGTAAAGAAACCGATGTTTCACCATCCGAAGAGTTTAGCAAGCCTTCGACGACAAGGCGTAAGGCTATATTGTTGTGGAAGAGGCTATGAATAGTCTCAAGAATCCTTCTTTGAGCCAATCAAAGGAAGTAGAGGTTCCCAAGACCGATGTTGATCGTAGAAGAGGGGGAGGTTACAACCAAAGGGGCGTATGTAGTTCAAGAAGTATAATAACCCGTGGCGACAAAGCAAAGCAAGTCAGGCACTGCTCCTACCTCAAGGTTAATAAGGTTTATACCCAATTGAATACAGAGAGGTCGATAATTTTGGATCGAGATCCGAAACCAAATTTTCTTTGAACCACCTCGTGATAATTACAAAACGGGACATGGCAACCTCTCAGAATATTGTGGTTATCATCAAGTCACCGGTCACATACACTAATGAATGTTGTAATCTAAAGGATTTTGTAGAAAACAAAATTAAAAGTGGCTTCACGATTCAATATGTGGCGAGAAAGACCGCCAAAATCAAGCAGTTTATCGATCGCACTGCTCAATCAGCCTGGCAATCACTTTGTTCAAAATGCTCCACCGCCAAGACAAGTCGCTTGATGTAATAACCGTGGGTCTGCTGGGAAATTAGTGGGGAAGAAGAGGAGGTCTTATCTTGATTCGCTTATGTCAATAACCGATGCTACTCAAGGTCGATGAGCCTTTCCTGTGAACCGTTATTTCATTTACAGATGCGGATTATCCTTCTGAGCCCATTGAACCGCATTTAAGGAGCATTGGTGATCACAAAGACAAGTGGGCTCGCCGGATGTGAAACGATGATGATAGATAACGGATCTTCTATGGACATTCTTTATGCCCATGCTTATCAAAGAATGCATCTCGATGAGCACAAAATGGAGGCCTGACAGAGGCTCCTCTATATGGTTTCTAAACGATCCCGCCAAAGTGGCCAAGACTATCAACTCCCCGTCATCTTCTAAGACTACCACAAAGAAGTGGAGATAACTTGTAAATTTTATGTTGTGCATGTGATTCTACCACAACGCCATTTTGGGAAGACCTACATCGACAAATTTTTCAGTCAGAATTTCCATCCCACATTTCAAAATCAAGTTCCCACAAAGACATGGAGTAGGAGAGGTGATGGGTGACTTGATCTCCGCCCAAGATGTTATCTAATTCGCATTTCATCCTAATGGGGGTCAAGAACAAAGAAAGACGATGGCAATTGAAATCGAACCTTCACCGAGAGTGCTTCGAATCATTGGTAATCCTCACCGGAGGATTCGGAGGAAATTGAGTTGGTCATCTGAAAGTTTGACAAGACAAAGAAGAAGATCGGTTCGGCTTTACTGTAACCTCTTCTTGACGAATCTTGTGGAACTTTTACGATGCTATGTCGATATTTTTGCATGGGAACCACAAGATATGCCCGAGTCACCGGAAGGTTGCCGAGCATAAACCGAAATAGATCCTTCAAAAAGCCGCCACGTCAAGAAAGCGGATATTTGCTCCGTAACGCCAAAAGATCATCGATGAAGAGGTTGCAAAATTGTCGGGTCGTGACTTCATCTACTGAGATTGATTACCCTTAATGGATAGCAAATGTAGTATTGGTGCGCATAATGGAAAGTGGCGGGTTTGCATCGACTACACCGACCTCAACAAAGCCCTCGTCCGAAGGACTTTATCCTCTCCCCCCATATCGATCAAATTTTATCGATGCCACTTTGGGTATGCATTATTAAGTTTTATGGATGCTTTTTCAGTTATCATCAAATATCCATGTGCAAAGAAGACATTCCAAAAATAGCATTCATTACACAATCGCTCGGCACGCGCGCATAAAAAATGACTTTTGGCCTCATTAATGCCGGAGCTACCTATCGTAGGATGATGAACTTTATATTCAATAGACAGCTGGGGAGGAACATGGAGGTTTATGTAGATGACATGATCGTGAAGAGTATGCAAATTCAGAAACATTTAGACGATCTAGAGGAATGTTTTCAAACTATTCGTCATCGACAACCGCGACTTAATCCAACCAAATGTACTTTCTACCTTGGCGCCGAAAATTTCGGGTTATCCGTCACCAAAGGGGCATCGAAGCCAATCCAGAGAAGATCCAGTGCCATCCTCGACATGAAGACTCTCGGTCCATTCAAAGACGTCAACATTCGACCGGTAGGATCATGGCTTTAAGGAGGTTCGTCCGCCAAATCTGCAGAAAGATGTCTTCCTTTCTTTGATACATCAAAGGGACCAAGAATGCGAAGACATTCCAAAGGACTTCCAAGTGTGAAGATGCTTTCAAAGTATAAAGACGATTCCGCTCTTCTGGCCTTTATTGGTCAAGCTCGTCCCAAAGAGAGACTTTCAGATTTGTACCTCATGCCGCCTCCTTAGCGCTTGGAGCGCTTTTGATTCGGAGATCGTGGGGAAGCAAAGATCCTGCCTATTACGCCGACCACGCCCCACGAGATGTCAAAACCGTATCCTAACATTGAGAAATTTGCCTTTGCTTTAATAATTGCCAGAGAAAGCTTCTGCAGATTTTTCAAGGTCGACTCTCAGTCGCCTACACACGGATCAACCATCAAGAAGGTGATGGGCAAGCCGGAGGTCTCGGGTAGATTAAAGCGGCATGGACTATGGAATTGTCCCAGCTTTTTTATCGAGTATCATCCTCGAATCGCCATCAAAGGCCAAGCTCGGGCCGACTTTATGGTAGAATGTTCGCTCACCGCCAGAATACGGTTTACTTGAAGCCAATCTTCCGATCGAAAGCAAGCGGTCGTTATTCAAATAGGTCGAAGCGTGGACATTGTATGCGTATGGATCTCTACAACGATCAAGTAGTGGGCGCAGAATTATTCTAATAAGTCCTGAGGATTTAAGGTTCAAGAGCCATCGATTCGGGTTTAAAGCAACGAATAATGAGGCCGAGTACGGCGTTGTTAGCGTGTGTCCGATTAGCGAAGAGTCTCAAGTCCAACAGCTTAATTATCTATAAGTGATTCTCGGTTGGTCGTTAAATGCCTATCGAGAGATTATGAAGCTCGGGAACCCGAATGATCAAATATCCGCGAGTTAAGAAACCAACTTCAATTTTTGCTTCATACGAAGTTTCAGTTATAGAGCGCAACGATAATTCTATCACGATGCTTTGTCGAAATTGGCCACTACTGGATGCGTATGTCTTTCATGGATCTAAGTATTTGGAAATTTTGCAAAGTTGAAAGTGTTCAACATGAAACAAAGATGATGTGCATCGAAATTAACAAACCGCTTGATGACCCCTACATCGAGTATTCGGCGATGGCGTCCTTCCTTCTGGATCGATGTCGGCAAAGAAGATCAAGTACAAGAGTACTAATTTCATCTTATTGATGGGGATCTTTATCGATCATGCGTTTTCCTCACCATTATTGAAATGTTTGGTTCCCGTCTGCCGCCGAGTATGCTCTTCGGAAGTTCATGAAGGATTTATATGATCATACGGTCGCCAAGTCTTTGCACACAAAGTATTTCGACAAGGTTACTATCAGTCGACAATTTTCAAAGAAGCTACAGAGACGCCAAGAAATGTGAAAATGCCACTAATAGTCCGGTTCCCATCGCACCAACGGAAGAGTTATATTCGATTCTATCTCCTATACCCTTCATTGTCTGGGGGTAGATATATTGGGACCAATTACCTAAAGCTAAGGGTCGTTAGAGTTTCATCATAGTAGTTGCTATCGATTATATGACTAAGTGGGTAGAGGCGAAAACCACTTTACGATAATGTAACGAGTGCTTAAAGTTTGTAAAGGAGTCTGTGGTGTTTCGCTTCGGATCCCTAAAGTATTGATATCGGACAATGGACGCTAGTTCGTGGGTTCAAAATTTGAAGAATTTTTGAACGATTTAGGGATTCAAAGACAAGAAGACTTCAGTAGCTCATCCACAATGAATGGGCAAGTTGAGGTGACCAACAGGACGCACGAATCTTAATAAAGCGAAGATTGGATGAAGCTAAGGGAGATGGCCGTAAGAATTGGCCGAGCGCGTCTTTGTGGGCATACCGAACTCACGCCGAGGACTACTACGGGATTCGCCCTTCCGATCGGGTCTATGGTAATCGATGCCTTAGTCCCACGAGATCGGATCTCCAAGTCTTCGTAAGTCAATTCAAAGAAATCTACAATGATGAAGGATCAAGGCTAACTTGGACCTCGCTAGACGAAGTCGAGAGGAAGCTTTAATCAAATTGGGTCGCTTATCAACGGAGGGGTGGCCAAACATTATAACAAGGGTGTCAAACTTCAGAGATTCAAGTAGAGACTTCGCTCGTGAGAAGCCGTTGCCTACACCTCGTAATCTGGAAAGCTAATGCCTAATTGGGAAGGGCCATATGAAGTGATCAAGTACCAAAGCCCTGGTACTTATCGATTAAAGGCACTTCGACGGCCCGAGATCAAGAATACATGGTACGTCAAGGGCAGTTTCTAAGTATTTTCAATAAAGTTCAAGTCGCTTTATTGAAGTCCAGACAATAACCGTTTGATATCAATAAAAGATCACTTTTCTATAAATTATCACCGGTCTTATTGGTCCGATGGTGTAAGGAGGTATGGTAGGACTCATCGCCAATGGTCATTCGATGGTAGCCCCAAGTCCTTTTCCTTTTGGTCCTATATTGATCTTATCGTGGTGGTAAGTCAATGGTCACTATCGGTCCGATGGTGTAAGGAGGTATGGTAGGACTCACGGCCATTCGATGGTAGCCCCAAGTCCTTTTGGTCCTATATCGATCTTATCGTGGTGGTAAGTCAATGGTCACTATCGTCCGATGGTGTAAGGAGGTATGGTAGGACTCACCCTTTTGCCATTCGATGGTGGTAGCCCCAAGTCCTTTTGGTCCTATATTGATCTTATCAGGTGGTAAGTCAATGGTCACTATCGTCCGATGGTGTAAGGAGGTATGGTAGGACTCACCGCCATTCGATGGTAGCCCCAAGTCCTTTTGGTCCTATATTGATCTTATCGTGGTGGTAAGTCAATGGTCACTATCGGTCCGATGGTGTAAGGAGGTATGGTAGGACTCACCGCCATTCGATGGTAGCCCCAAGTCCTTTTGGTCCTATATTGATCTTATCGTGGTGGTAAGTCAATGGTCATTATTAATCCTTATGTCTTGGTTCTTATCTGCTTGTTGTCCAAATTTACTTCACATATAATTGATCTCACTCTTCTGCACTCGGCGAGTATAAGTTATTTATTCATTTAAGTGTTGAAGTTCAGGCCATTAGTTCGCTTAACTTGAATCTCGTCGTAAAATTCAACTCACTTCATTGTATGAAAGTTAACTGTTATATGCCATATCTAATTCAATAGTTCATCTTATCGATACTAAATTATCGACAAGAAACCGATCGAGATGTAAGTTATAATCAAGATGCTTAAAGATTTATCAATAAGATAAAATGTTCATTTCATTTAAATCGATTAAATTACATGAACATAAAAAAAAATTAAATATTTACATAGAATCAAAAGCATGATATACATATTCAGCACCGCCTTCATCATCTAATTGAGCAATGCCGGGTCCAATTGAAGTACCGATAGCTTCTCTTTCCTCGCTCCCGATACCCTCATATCCTCCGGTCAGACCTTCACGATCTCTACATTGAGTTCATCCGAGTCCCTATACTCGCTCAAATGCTTTTTCAGCTCTTCACCGTAATGTGGCCTCGTCCCTCAAGGTCTTTTATCTTATGGCGAAGTTTATGACGCTTGGTCTTGTGCCTTCGAGCTTCATCCTCGATCTTCGCCTCGCCTTCACCAAGTCAAGGATTAGTTTCGGTTGGTCAAGAGAACTCCTCATTTTTCGCCTTCGTAAGTAAGTTCTCTCAACCAAGCCAAAGATTCTCAGTTGGTCGATTTTGTCGATCGGGCTTTGATGCAACCTAACTCATCTCTCAGTGGCCCTCGGGCTCATCATCGATGTCTTCAAATCCATCTTGGCCCGATCCAATTCTCTTTGAAGACCATCGATGGTATGAAAAGCATCTTCGCGACCACTCTTTCTTTCTCGGTCCAAGGTCGATTTCAAAGATGTTTATTTCTTGACGCATGAAATCTTCCTCACTCTCCATTTATGTGTCTCTTGACGCAATGTCCAAGACAAAGATTAGCCCCGCACATTTTCAAAGTACTCAAGTTAAATTCTAAAATGCTCAAGGAAAATAGAGATGTAAAGGAAGAAGTCATTATTGCTTTACCTTGCCGATAACTCATTCCTTCATCGAGAAGATTTCCGTCCGCAGGATCACCGAACCCCAAGTGATCGCCGGTGTGTCGAACGAAAGCCCCAAGAGGTCGAAAGGAAAGTTGGCATTGAACTCGGGCCATAGGGTTCTGAGATCCCACGGCTTCGCATGATAACTTTGACCGAAGGACCGGCCGCCGTTCTTTAGAAGGTCTTGGCCTTCGTGGAAAAAGAGAAGGCTGGTCTGGGGTGTAGGTTCAAAGATAAACGGCTTCGATTATGGGAGATTTGTTTGAATTAGGTTCTTTGGGTGTTGAAGCGGATGCGAACTTGGATGACTCTCGTGGCGCTTCTTTTCTCGATAACGCTGGAATCCTTCGTCCCCGTCACCATCCTCTTCGATCCGTATTTCTGCTGTGGGGCACGGGGAGGAATGACCAAGACCGAGGAACCCCGAGTTCTTCTACAGCTTAATGGAGTTATTTTTGTTTTAGTTTTTAGTCCTAAGTATACTCCTTGATCGTGACGATCAAGTAAGTCTACCGATCGAGGAATGGTGTCAGGGGTCGGTTCTTTTTTAATAATATAGGTTCGGAGGATTTACTGAGGATCGACCTTGGTTTTCCGGTAGCCTCCTCTTTGCCGAGGGTGAAGGGTCTCTTCGGTATGAGAACCTCTTCTACTGCTTTTTCGTTGAAATTCATCCGTATGAATTTCGGTGTTGATATACTTCGTGGGTAAATGGTGGGTGTAGCTTCGAAAAGCTCCAAGACTTCCCAGATAAAAATCTTCGAGCTCCTTTACTCGCAGAGCTCTACCGATCAAAGACACTGCACAAATCAAACAATCCCATGTTATAATTATATTTTATGGAATATTTTCAAAAATATATATATTTGAAATAAGCCGACTTACGCTTACGGTCATACAACCATGCTTGCTTCGAGAGGAGTCCGTATTTCCACCCTCCTTCGGAAGTTGTCAAACAGCTCCATCATCTCCACTTCTCGCTCTTCTAAACGCCTCCAAAGTCGTGAGATATTTTTTCATCACCGCCAGCCGGAGAGAGGAGATTTCGTGGCCTTTACAAAGAACCATTTTTCGTGCCATCCCTATCGCTCAAGGGTGTTCACCAAATGAACGCCTCACAAATTTCTCTCCGCACTTCGGAGAATGTTTCACGAGGGCTCAACCCTTTTTCCTCGATCTGCATTTATCTTGTAGACAAAGAAAGAAGAAGTCCAGTGAGGGCTCAACGCCCGGTTCATTTACGTAAGGCCACGAAGGCGAATACGGATGTAGTAGAGTTCTACACCGCCATGCGAAAATCCTACACCCAAAAACCCCAGAGAGGTCACTATGAAGATACGAAGAGGGAATCGAACCCCTTCTCCAAGAAAGTCACCGGTACTACCGGCCCATCCTTCGTGCCGCTGATACATTTTCTCTCGTAATCTGGGTACCTCGACAAAGACGGGTGTCTGGAATGTGGAACCTAGTTCAACTCTCTTCGCCTCGGGCTCGAGTTATAATAGACGGAGTGTTGGCACGCGAGAATCGCTTCCATACTCCTATAATAATCGAGGGGTTTTTCGGGTTTTCGCTGGGATTCGCACTCAAGTCCCCTCACGAAGATTAGGTTTGGGGAACCACAAGAATGGGTGTTACAAGTATGGGAGAACTCGCTCGTGGTTTTGAGAAGCCATTTGTAACGATTTGCGAGAGAAAGAGATCGTAAATTTTAGAAAGGCGCCGAATTTCAAATGAATGTAAAATCACAAAATTGGTAAAGTTATCCTTTATACCGACTTGCTACACAAAGTTGTTCAAGACAAAGCATTAAATGCCAAGTAATAATTTGAATTTGAATGGGAAGCGTCCGGCCGGGTCCCGATACATAATGGATAGAGTCATTCTGAATCGGGCCCTTAACTTCCTTTCAATTCATTTCACGGACAATAAATGGGTACGCTTTTTACATCTTGTCATTTATCGATTCTCGTAAAAATATCATGGATTGTTTATAGTTTTCTATTAAACATTCTGCTCAACAAAAACTAGGGGCAATGTCATTCGTGATATTTTATCTATTTGGGCCAAGTGTATTGGGCTTATTCTTTTATTCTATCGGGCCTCTATTATCAATTATTAAAATCATTAAGCCCAATCATCGTATCATTTTCATTTCAAACTTATAAAACCGGCCCGGTCAATTGATCAATCATTTAGACATTTTAAATATCTACAATCTTTGACCAGAATGATGAAAAAGCATGTCGGTTGACTAAAGAACCCGCCACGCATTAATGTGGATGGGATTATAATCTATTTACGGTAGAAATAGTGATCAAAAGCGTTGAACAAACGACGTGCGCAATTTAAGAACCCATCGGGTAAAGGGAATGTGTCGATAAGTAGTGGGTAGACGCAGTAATTGTGCCGAGGAGGGTATAACTTAGCAAGGAAGTCTCTACCAAGAGGTACGCTTCATACTCTTCTTCATTTAAATCGATATTCGCAGAGAATTATTATTATCTCTCGATATCAATACACTGAAAGGTGATATAACCTCTGCTTTTCTATAAACCTTGTGAATTCACATATCGATTCTCACACTGAAAATTATCCTCGACGGAACCGCCACAAGACGTGTAGTGTTTATTGTGTTTACGTTGCAGATCGTGACGTTTTAGGTGATTGGGACGACGACGAAAGATCTTGCGTTAATAAATCGCATATCACCCTATCTAGAGCTAGCAAAAAAACTCTCAAAACGAAATTTTTACATATACTTTTGTTCCACATCTATCAATCTTAGTTCCATCAGGAAAAAACTTGCAGTTGATGATCACGAGGCAATACAGCTGATAGAATTCCAGTTAACTTCACAAACCGAGCTGCCGCCGCACCATCACACAACCAAAGGTCTTCATCCCCATCTCATTCCTGATTTGATCAAGGCCCTTGGTATGTCCGGCCCCAACGTCATCAACATTCTAAATACAGTAAACCCTGATTTAATCATCTACGATGTCTTCCAGTCATGGGTGCCTGCATTTGCAGCCTCTCTTCAAATCCCAGCTGTCCATTTCCAAGTAGTCGGAGCCATATCAACTGCCGCCGCCTATAGGTTTAAGGTGGATCCTAGTATACCGGTTCCTTGTTCAAGAATCTTTCTGGATGACACCAACATAAGGAAAAGCCCCGATTATGATTCATCTTCAGGAGAAAATAGTGGTATTCTTGACCTTACATTTGGTACAGCTATACAATCGTCAGATATAATCTTGATCAAGAGTTCTAGAGAGTTCGATGAAAAGAATATCGAATACTATTCCCTTTTGATGGACAAGAAGATTGTGCCTACGGGTCCACTTGTTCAAGTCAACACATCTGTGGCTGTCCATACCGAAAATGAGAAGGACGATATAATGGAGTGGCTAAGCAAGAAAGAAGAATCCTCAACAGTTTATGTTTCTTTTGGGAGTGAGTGCTATTTGTCAGAGCCTAGGATCCGAGAGCTGGCCCATGGGCTAGAGCTTAGCAATGTAAATTTCATATGGGTTATTAGTTTTCCAGAGGGAGATGAGGAAATGTGTAATACTTGTATTGAAGATGTATTACCGGAAGGGTTTCTTGATAGGGTGAAAGATAGAGGGGTGATTGTGAGTTGGGCCCCACAGGAAAGAATATTAGGGCATGGTGGACTTGGGGGATTTGTGAGTCATTGTGGGTGGGGTTCTGTAGTGGAAGGCATGAGCTATGGAGTTCCAATAATTGCCATGCCCGCGCAATATGAACAGCCTTTGCATGCTATGTTTGTGGAGGAGGTGGGCGTTGGCGTGGAGGTTCTGAAAGACGAGAGTGGAGAATTTAGGAGGGATGAAATAGCAAAAGCTATAAAAAAGGTGGTGGTGGAGAAAAATGGAGAAGGTGTGAGGAAGAAGGCAAGAGAGATGGGCAAGGCAATAAAAAAGAGAGGAGAAGAAGAAGTGGAATGTGTAGTTGAGGAGTTGACCAAACTTTGCAAAAAGTATCAGAAAGTAGCAGCAGGCCAGGGGAAGGAATGCCCCTAATTAGGCCGTCATTGTTTTGGTCGTCGAGCCAAGTTCCATTTGTCGATTAGTGCTTTTAATTCAATAAATTGTTAAAGTTGTTCCTTGTTTGATTAATAAGTCCCAATTTTAAGGGATAAGTTGTTTTCTGTTCTTTGATTTAGTTTAGTCATGCCCACGATTATAGACCTCTAAAATAGTGGGTTGTTGTTTCTGTACTGCTATTTATTAACTATGTTTGCTATTCAATAAACATAAGAAAATTCTTCCAAAATTTGTGTGTTTACAAGCTTTCTTTCGTTAGTTCCAACATAAATAAATTGGAGTATTTATTGCATGTTTTAAAACATAAAGGTTATTCTCAATAAATAAATAATAAGAAAGACTATTAAATTTATTTATAAAAATATCAATTCTCAATTTTTATAAAAAAAAAATTGTGACTTAGCAATCAGCCAATCACAACAAGATAGTACAAAAGGCTCAGCCTTGGATCCGACTTGAAAGTTGAGCACAAATCCACCAAGGCTCCAATAAAACGAAGCATAACGTTGGCCCATAGTCGTATAAATTATACGTATTAGTATCAACATGATTAAACTTTACTTGCAGCATGTTTAATTTCAAATAAAAACGCAATAGTAATTCTTTGACTACCATTCTTGAAAATCATGAAAAGAAAATGTTAATCAAATTTTCATCTCAACTGCCATCTACCATTAATAATTTATACGTGCATGACTAATACTCTCTATATTTTACGAAAAGAGTCTAATTTATAACATTTATAGTCAATTTTATATTATAAAATCTTAATATTTTAAATTGATATCAAAATAAGCTGGTGACGAACGACTTATTCCAATAGTTGACAGACGGGCTATTATGCCTATTTAACATATTCTGCTTATAACTATAATTACGGTAAACTATTTAACAAAGCACTAAGAATTCCAAAATTTTTAATATATTCAAAACTTACTTAAATAACATGAATTTTATAAGTATTTTCTCGTTTGATGGTTATATAGTAATCTAATATTCCAAAATGCATATATATTTTTTTGAAGTATTTAGGTTTCAAAGCCCAAGATTATACATATATTTGGGTTTTGGATGTTGAACCAAATGGGAGTGGAGTGGGTTTATGATGTTTAACTCAATGTCAACCAAGCCCATTAAAGCACCTGGCCCTAATCTTTCAACTTCAGCTCGGATATAACGAAAACAAAATCCTAACCCTAACACCTATTTCAGTAACGCCTCACTCACATTTTTACATACTAGCACGGTGAGAGACAGAGCTCGTCGGCAATGGTGACTTACAAGGTAACCTCGCAGCTCATATTCTTTGTCTCTCTCAATCGAACCACGGGTTCATCCTATTTGATCGGTTAAATTAGTTTTTTTGATGAATGAAACTGAATTTATCTCTGTTGGTTGGAATCGTTGGATTGTGTTCAGTACCATTGTTAAAGATGGTTGTTGATGAATGAAACTGAATTTTTCTCTGTTTGGATTACGTGCAGTTCCATCAGTTCCAGGTTGTTGGGAGAGCTCTTCCAACGGAGGCGGATGAGCATCCCAAGATCTATCGGATGAAACTGTGGGCTACCAATGAAGTTCGCGCAAAATCCAAGTTCTGGTAGCCTACATTTTCTGTGTAAATTTCAAATATATGGTAGAGTTAAATTATCCTATAATCGTAAACTACTCACTCTACTACTTCAGAAATGTAGAGTGAATTCTCAGATGAGACAAATATATACATGGTATAATTCATGCGGATTCAGAATTTTTTTTTCAATAAAGAAAACTTGAACTAATCATAATATTAATTAATCATAATAATGTTTATAAAATAAGGCAAAATAATTGTAAGCTATCACAATAAAAGACAAACTATTCAACCAAAATGATCATATTTTCAATTGAAGATCAAACAATTCAAAAATAAAAACTCAATCAGACCAAACAAACAGTAACCACAGTCAACCAAATCAATAACAAAAAAATATCAAACTTGAATCAAACAATCCCTCACAGTTCACACGTTGATGAACATTCAAAACCAAAAACTATACAAAAAATACTTATAAGATTTCACAAAGCCTTAAAACTAAGAATATTTTTATACTTGTAATCAAAATTGGTTTATAAATTTTTTTTTTCCCCTTCCAAATTAAACTATTTCATTATTCTGCCACTTTAAATTTATTAATTTACATATTTGCTCTACAGATCTATTAAAAAAATCCAACAGGGAGTTGGAAGTTGGATAGAGAGGTAACATAAAACTTGAAATAACTCAGAGTTCACAAACTCAATGTGAAACTCATGAAAATCAAGGTGGCAACATGAAAAAAAAGGAATTTGCAGAAAATCCAAGTAAACCCAGATGGGGATTGTGTAGAGAAGTAACATAAAACTAAAAATCAAAAAAACCCAAATGAGAAAATTATATATAATCAACGTGGCAGGCTGGCAGCTGAACAATCAAAGGATAAACCCAAATAGAAAGTACTGAAATTTCACAACTGAAAAAGAAAGAGAGAATACTTACGATAATGGCAGAAAATAGATAAAGATAAAGCAGATGAATTAATGAGTTCTAAAGAGTCGCTCATAAATATGTTCCAATTTTTGTTCAATGGCTTGGAATTTCAATGAATTTCAACGCAATTCTTAAATTGTGTTAAGATTTATGTATACTATCCGCAAGGACTTCTTGCGGATAGGAGTTAACTGAGGGCAAATTAGGAAAATCAAGTCTCATTGCTATCCGCAAGAACTTCGTGCGGATACTAAGTACTATCCACAAGAATTTCTTGCAGATAGTAATAAGAGCTTTCTAATTCGGGCCATTCAAGATCGCAATAGACGGCAGTTGATTGGTTGGCTGGGACATGACCCATATTGAGATGTTTCCATTTTGTATGGATTTTTAAGGATTATTGTAATCATACATTGTGAAATTTTATGTTTGTGTCGTGAAGGTACTTTCTAAGGAAGTTGAAGAAGGTGAAGAAAAGCAATGGTCAAATGCTTGCTATCAATGAGGTTAGCTGTGTTTGATGCTGTTCAAACTTAATTTAATTTGTCATGAGACATTAGTTGTGTGTATTTCTCTGAGTTGCATGATTTTGTTACAACTCACTCTTAGTGTTTTTGGGGATGCTGTAACTGGAATTTTGTTTCTGTGTTTCATTACTATATCCTTTGGTTTTGGGTATAATAACAGGGCCAAGCTTGTGTATTCTTGCAAGTTCATGGTGATGCCCATTTAAATGATTAATTGATTATTTTGGCCACAAAGATGTTAATTATGTACTGTTGAAATCTTATTAATAATATTGGAATCCATATTTTTGAATTAGTTGTAAGCAACAATATTTGAATATTAGTATTCTTCCTTTGCTCAACAGTTTTACTTACTTGAGGTAGTTAGAGTGGATCCAAATGTTAAATCTTAAGTTGGTTTTCAACTTTTCATAAGGTCCAAGTTGTGAAAAAATCAATTTCATTTTTCTGTTAATTTTTTACTTTATTCTTTACCTATAAACTATAAAGTATCAAGGGAACATTCTACTGATAATAGTCTCAATAGACATTTGTGGATGACATTAAGCTGCTTTTTTGAGCTCCAGAATGGCAATATACTTTTCTTAAATTTTATTTTTTTTTTATCAATGTTAGTTTCCCATTGACTAAATTTTTGGTTTGGTATTGTGATTTTATGTTGCAAAAAAGCTGGCATTAGGATCTGAATTTTGTGTGCAATAATTTCATCTAAGGGGTGAACCTGTATAGCATTTGTTAGTCTTGCTTTGAGAATAGAATAAGAAGTGCATTTTGGCATTGGGACCTTGGGTGTTTTGTTAGGTTCTTCTTAAATTAGAATAATCTTTTATTTGTATATACATTTCAGTGGAGGACCGTAGGAAGTTTTATATGTTCCTTTTGCCTTTAAAACTTCTATATATTCCGCTTATTTCTGCAAGTGGTATACCAGCATTTGTTTGTGTTGGATAGATGAGTTATGAAAGAAACTAAAGTTTATACTTCCAAGAATAAAACCTAATTTTTCTGGGTTATTATAACTTGTTTTTTAAAATTTAGTTTTAACAAATTCTTGTTGTGCATTTCTAGTTACATGATTTCTAGTAAAGACCACTTTTTTTACTTGATTTTCGTACAGATTTTTGAGAAGAATCCCACTACAATCAAGAACTATGGCATTTGGTTGCGATACCAGAGTAGGACTGGTTATCACAACATGTACAAGGAGTACCGTGACACCACTTTGAATGGTGCTGTTGAACAGATGTACACTGAGATGGCTTCTCGCCACCGAGTCCGCCATCACTGCATCCAGATTATTAAGACAGCCACCATCCCAGCCAAACTTTGCAAGAGGGAGAGCACCAAGCAGTTCCATAACTCCAAAATTAAGTTCCCATTGGTGTTCAAGAAGGTTAGGCCACCAACTAGAAAGCTGAAGACGACATACAAGGCATCTAGGCCCAACTTGTTTCTCTGATTCTTGTTTAAGAAGCGAGAAAAGTATCTTTTCAGCATTTTTGTTACTTTAGTAAAACCATACTCTTATTTTTACTGTTGGTTGCCTTTCTGAGATTGGATCTTATGATGGTTCAAAATCTAGGATTTGACATAATGTGCTTTCTTTACTTGCTGGTTATTCAAGATTTTGTTCAATTTACATGTGATTTCTTTACTCGACTGTGTTCTTCAAAATTTTGGAATTAGGAGATTTTTGTTGTTGGGGGGGGGGGGGGGGGGGGGGGATGAATATACATAATTCTCGAAAGTTTGTCATGCACCAGCCTTGACCACATAGTGCTTTGGTAACTAAAAAAATTGTTGCTCTGAATCTGAAATACATATAATGTGTATATGATGTGTATGTTTGTAGTCGGTTAAAACGGTTGGTCTTGCCATGTATGCTAAATGATCAGTTAAATTAATTATGTTTCAACACTACATTTACTTTTTTGTGACAATGTTTTCTCACATTATTCTCAGAGGTTTGAAAGTATTTTGATAATCAAAAAGAACATAACAAGATGGGCCATTTATGCCAATTTGTTAATCAATAATAATTCATCTAACAAATAATGGTCCTATTAATTAGATTTAAGAATATAACATAAAATTAGTGTCTGACACCATACAACACCTCATTTAATAAATTTAGGAATTTAAAATTTAATATAGTTAAGTAAACATTAAAATTTAATATGATTAATTAAACAGTTTTACCATGATAATAAATAATAATTTAAATCCCCTGATTTTTCCCTAAATTTGCTACATGTTATCAATAGTTTTACAGGCCAGCATTATATAGTTTTAATTTTTGTAGAAGATTACAATCTTAATTTATTTCATCGTTTTACATGGAAAAAAAAGGAAGAAAATAGTAAGTGAGCAAATTTGTATCATCAAGTGGCTGTAGTTTAGTGGTGAGCCACACTTGTATTTTTGTAGATAATGGTTCTTGGCTCACCAAGCCCAATTTTGTCCATCCCCCCCTCTCCCCCTTTCTTAAAAAACAACTAAGCAAGATCTTCTTTCTTTCTTCTTAGTCCGTCTCTGCTAGCTCTCGTTTAAAAATAATTTCTTCCTGATTTTATCTTCTCTATTCTGCTCTTACTGACCAAAAAATAGCCTTGCATGCAACCCACCACTGTTGGGCATTGTGAAAGTGCATAGGAACAACCGAACGACATCATGAAGGGCACACAAAATTTTGCCAATGGCCCGATAGTTTTAACTTCCCTTGATCAGTGATAAAACTAAGAATAGTATTTTGTTATCATCTATCTATATATGATATATCTATATATTTTTGTGCATGCATGAATCATGATCTATAGTATCCAACAGTCCGCATACTGTTTGGTGGTTGGTATAAAAACCCATCTGTCAAACAGTTTGGCGGACTTTGTTGGCCACAACCAACTTCGCCTATGAGTTTTAGTTTTCTTCTTATATACATACATACCTGTGTGTGTGTTGTGAAATTTACACTTGGTTTTAATTGACAATAATGATTAGTGTTCCTGGTCATTCTTCAACAAAAACATGTGCTGGACGGACCCGGATCCAAGATTATCTTGTCAGGGTTTTGCTGTGGGCTTACAACTTTTTTTTTTTTTTGTGTATCAAAACGACGTCGTTTTGATAAGATTTTTTTTTTACAAGTTGACAAAAAATTATAAGCCACCAAAAGCCGTTTATTTTTACATATAATTATTTTAAATTTCTTGATTATTCTGTATATGATTTTTTTATATATTTAATTGTATTTGATTTTTTTATATATTTAATAACTTAGCTTGCTATTAATATTAGGATAACTACAAACTTGGCTCAAAAAATGAATAAATATATTGGTTATAATTGTCGTTAATGTTTTCAATATGGCTTTAGTTATTTTTTGTTTATTATTGTTTTTGTTTGTTTGTTTATATTATTATTTATTATTATTATTATAATTTGTAGTTATCTATTCCATAAAAAGAGTTTACTCTCACAATTGAAAATATTATTATTATTATTTACTCTAACCATTGGGCCGTCTGGGTCAACCAAGAAAATATTCTAGACCTATCAATTATTATTATTTACATATTCCTTTATATCATTTTTTTATTATTAATAATCGTTTTACTTTACCTCTCTTAATCCACTGCTCAACGGAGACAATCACCATCACAACTCAAATACTATTTTAAATGCACTCTTTTTACTTTACTTCGATTGTTTGGTAAAAATAAACGACGTTTGGTGACTTCCAGTTTTCTATCAACTTGTAAAAAAAAATTCTTATCAAAACGACGTCGTTTTGATACACAGACAAAATAGAGTTTGAAGTCATTGGATCTTCTTTTTAATATGTTGTCAACCCCACAGCAAAATACTCAGAAGATCCTCACAGAGAAATCTCATATAGAGGATCCAGATCGGTGCTGGACCTTGATGGAATTTTATTCGGTGGGGTTAAAAATTTGTGATGTTATAAATAATTTGGCGGGGATATCACAAATTTATTAATAAATATTTAAATTTTTTATGTTATAAAAATAATATAAATTAAATTATTATTTATTTCAAAAATATTAGAGGACATCAAAGTGTAGAAGTAATATGGAATTGAAAAAGTTATAAAAAAAATCAATTTGACCCTGTATATTAAAAAAATTATAAAATTTTAATAAGATCAATTTATTCATTACACTAAAATTTATTCTAAATTTATCATATATTATAAAATAATTTTTTTTTCTTGGCCCCTGCTTCCATGCTCGAAGTGAGAAGATAACATGATTTTACAAATAAACAAAAAGGAGAGAAATTGTTAGTTGGCCGAGAACGATAAACAAAAGTCATTAGAAACAAGCAACCAGAGGAACCATGCTTCCACAGCTTTTGTTTCCTTATTGGTTTAATGAATTCATGGTAAAAATAAAGGAAAAATACTCTTAATGGTTAAATTTATATTAATTTTTAAATTTTTTTATTAAATATACTATATGAAAGCCCTTGCTTGAACTAAATCCTGAGTCCACATCCAATGACATAATCTGTATATTAATACAAATAAGTAGGTAATTAAGTAGTGTCTACTCCTTATACAAATCGATATATTTTTATTGCAATATAAATCTTTGTTATAAAGGAATAACTAGTGGTTGTTTTTTATTTATATAAGTAAAAAACAATTATATATATATATATATATATATATATATATAAAAAGCAAATATATAGAGGATCTTTCTAGCAAATTTATTTAGCTTTCCTTTGTTAATTTCTTTCTTATATCTATCCCAATTTTAACAAGTATTGGTTCATGTGGTACTGCACTTTTAATATATTATAATTTATTATTTTAAAATTAGAGATATATTTTAATTTTTAAAATTAAATTACAAAATTTTAAAATTCAAAATACATATTACTTTTCAAGTGTCCACTAAAATAATCTCAAACATTTAAAAAAAAAAGATTCTTAATTATATTGCAATAAATGCCTGTTAATAAATGTTTTGTACTCTTGAATATATTCCGTATTTGATTAAATTCATAAAAATTTGTGATAAGAGTTTCTTTTAGGAAACTGATATTTTTATGTGTTTTTATATTTTCACATAATCTTCTTTATATGAAAAAAAAAAAATAAGTTTCACTTTTATGTAACAGAAGATTATATAGAAATATTAAAACATATATAAAAATATCGTCCTCCTTATTTTATTAAAATTATATTTGTGATACTCTTATTTCTTTTCCATCTATATTTGTCTATATCATAATGGCAGAGCTGCCTGTCAACACCTGATATCAATAGCCAAGACGTGTCACCAAATTTTCTTTTTTTTGTCTTTGAAATTTTAAGGGAACACAACTTTCATATATGTTTTTGGTATTTTTAAGTATTACATAAAAATGAAATTCATTTTATACTCATGTGAGAGAATAGCATGTATATATCAAAAAATATATGACAATATCAATTCCCAATTTTAATTATATTACTATTTTATTATTAGCTATAATGAGTTTTATATATATATAGAATGGATCTAAAAGATTTTTCTTAAATAACACCCTCTTAAATAATACTTTCTTTTATTAAAATTACGTCGTTTTGGATATTTTTTAAAGTACAAAAATAATATTAAAATAGAATGATCCTACTTGCTTTCTTTTTTATTTATAAAAATGACACCTTAACCCCACTTATTTTTTAAAACAATCTTCAAAATAATGTAATTTTAATAAATAAAAAAAAAGTGTTATTTATAAGTATATATATATATATATATAATATATACAATAACTACAAGTGTAATGCATGTGCCATATAAAATAATAAATATTACTCCCTCCGTTTCTAAAATATTGTCGTTTTAAAAAATAATTTTTGTTCTAAAAAGATTGTCGTTTTGAGTTTATCAATACATATTAGTTATTTTTTCTCTACTTTACTCTTATTTAAAGCTTTCTCCTATTTAAAACTTTTTTCTCTTCCCCATGATTCTTATTCAATTCAATGCTATAATTCAAATAGTAATTAGTTGAATCGAATAATTAGTTAAGACAATTAATAAGAGTAGTATAATATTTTTTTACTATGTATTAATTATATTTTTTAATGTATATTAATATTAAACGACAATCTTTTAAAAACAGATAGAGTAATATACTCTTATTATTTGGTTAATTAGTATTGCCTTCAGTGAAAGAATTGTCAATGTTGTAATTCAATGTACACCTATAAAACTGCAACAACAATCTAGAACATATATACTCCACTGTTCACAGCCAAGTCTTTTTTTTGTTTGTTTTTTTTTTAAACAAAAAAATCACAACAATGAGCCATGCATCAGCTTTCCGGCCAAGAGCTCCGTCGCCGGAACGGCTCAGAGAGATTGAAGTTCTGATATTCTCAGCCCAAGACCTGAAGAATGTGAAGCACCTGAGCAAGATGAGGACATACGCGCTGGTTTACGTGGAGAGAGGCCTCTACGTAGCCAAGACCCATGTGGACGAGCACGGCGGTGTGAATCCCTCGTGGAATGAAGTGGTGAAGGTGAAGTTCCATGAGGGGTTGCCTGAAAATGACGTCATGGCGGTGTTGAACGTGGACATATACGCGCACGGTCACGTGAGGGAGAAGCCGGTGGGGAGTGCAAGGGTGTTGTTGTCGGACGTCTTGAAAGGTGGGGATGCGGCGGAGCCGGCGGATAATCCGATTCAGTGCTTGACGGTGCAAATTTGGAGGCAATTGGGTAGGCCCCAAAGGTTGCTTAGCTTGTGGGTCCCTCCGACCGGGAGGTTCTTGATACAGAGGGAGTCTTTGTCTTTTAGTGTCAAGGAGACCGCGGCGGAGGTGGAGGAGACGACGGTGGCCGCTGGTGGTGGGGGAGAAGGACTGTCGGGTTAGTTGGTGTTAGACTGCTGTATTGTTTTTGTTAGTTAGTACAGGTGTCTGTTTAACGTTACATGGAAGTGCATGAATTAATTCGTTTCTTCTTCACTGCCTTCTCTTCAATCAATTAAGTTTCTTCCCTTCCCTTTCTCCGCAAAATCGTTTCCCTCAGTTTTTCTTTTGTTCCGTTTCTATCCCTCTTCTCACACACATCCCAAATCTCTTTTTTCTATCTCTGATTTACCCTAAACTTCGATAAATGAATACAATTTTGGGGCTTTTTGAGTGGAGGAATTCGAGAAATTGCGAACTGTGGAGTTTGTGTATCGTTTGATTTTTGTTCTATGCTGAAATAATAACTATGTTTTGATTGTATATACGAGTATATCATGTACTTGAACTCATTAATGTTGCTTAATATAGAATGTATTATGTTATGTTGTTTTTGTGTTTTTATTCTAACAAATTATATAATCAACTTTTCCAACTAGTCTGGACTACCAACTAGTTTTATTAAATATTAAAAAATATAAATATATGAACAAAATACAATTTTCAAAATGAATTATAAACTTGCTTTTATTTGCACACAAAGCATTCTTTGTAAAATGTAAATCCCAAGCACATACTTCAATTTAAATAATTTTGGTCAAAAGAATAAAATTGACACAAATCAACGCTTAAAAAACTCAATTTAAAGGAATTCCATTCGTATTAAACATGAGTCCATTTTTATTTGAAAATATTGACCCCATGCATGATATAGTAAAGAACAAATCAACCGAAAAAACATACCAAGAAAAAAAAATGAATTTAATCAAAGTAACAAAAGAAAGAAAAGAGAACAGAGATGTAACGTTTGGAGAGGGAGGAAGAGCATGCATATGTAGAAAATGAACTGGATATTTGTTTGTATGAAAAAATCAAAGCTTTCTGTCCAAAAATAGATCAATTTGGATGAAAAATTAAATTTAAACAAATTTTTTATAATTTCAATCATACACTCTAAACATTACAAACAATAAAACTATAATTAATAATCTTAATGTTAGCCTGTTGTTTTACGTGGCGATGCAATTGAATAAAAATATTTTAATTTTGAAAATAACAAATCTTACAATATTTTTTAAATGTAGTGATTGAGATTAAGTTTATAGTATATGAAAATGGGCCAGTATTACAAAATTTTATTTGTTATATTGCATAGAGGAGACATAAACTTTACCTCAAACTCTAAAAAAAAATACTCCCTCCATCCCATGATAAAAATCGTGGTGGATTTTTCACGCATATTAAGAAGATGAATAAAATAACAAAATTGCCCATAATAATGTCATTAAATATGGAGAGAGAATTAGAATAAAAAAAGTGAAATATTTAATGTTACGGGTATAATAGGAAAATATGTGTAAAAGTTTGGTTATTAAAAGAAAATGGACATTTAACATGAGACTATCTAAAATAGTAATAAGGACTTTTATCATGGGACGGAGGGAATAATAGACATAGGCAAAAAAATAAATCATCTACCAAGTCAATAATGCCATTTAATGGGATGCAAGAACTATAAAATACAGTTGTTTCACTATGCAGTTTGATTCTTATTACAACCTTTCCCATTGTTCATATTATAGTAACTTCCCACAAGTTCAAAGCACCACAAACTCAATCTTGTCATCACAAACTTTTCCTGTTATAATTTGCGACATTACTTAGTTTGGCTTGAAGTGAATCAAATCCCAGAAATGTCAAAGTAACCCTTCTCATCAGATCATTCCCATATATTACTATGTGCAAAATACATAACATTCTCTTAACATCATGATGCAACAAATTTCAGGCTCAATGCTAATTTTCCATCAGCCACACAGTTAATAACCACTTCATATTTTCAACTTCCATTAGTAAACACAGTGAAATTTGATCAAAGTTTACATTTTGAAAAATAGATTGTTCAAGTTCACATTTCAAAGATCAGTATGCATAATCCATTTTTGTAAACATTCTAAATCTAATGATGTAGAAAACTAAACTGCCTGACAAGTTCTCCTATTAACATTGACCAGGCATTTAAATGTTTGGCTAAATAGCAAATATTCATTCTACTTGGTTAATTTTATTGGTCCAACAAAACCAGTTTCAATTTACTGCTAGATTTACTCATTACAGACATGTACTCGGGCGGATCCATTCTGGAATTTTTTTGTAGGTATAAAGGTAGGGAGAAATATATAAGTGAATAAATTTAAGGGGATAGATTAATGGAAGAGTTAAACTTGGAGGGGACAAAAAAATATTCATTCATAATCTAAATACAAGTAGAGACAATGTATACTCATTCTACTTCTACCTTCTAAATTATATCTAAATATTTTTTATTTAAAATTTCTTTTTTAGTTTAGATTATGAATATTTATTGTAATTTGTAAATATTATTATAATTAGTTCAAGTTTTCTTTATTTAACTTCAATAAAAAATTAGTTAAAATCCATCTCTGCTCGGAAAAAAATTCTGAATCCGTCCCTGTATGTACTAGATGCATGAGCTTAGTAAATAAAAGCTGCAAATTTCAAGCTGCTTCAGTGCTTCTACAGAATTACCTAAAATTCTAAGCTTTTCTGTCACTTCACTAGAATGAAAGAATGCGATTTATAAGCGCCAAGTAACTGTACAGATCTTAAACAAGCGAACAATGAAACTGCAAGGTAACAACATTCATATGATTTTGTTAAAGGTTTAAAAACAACAAATATGTGAAATGATAAATTGGATGTATTCAATTGGATTTTGAAATAAACCTAGAAATTCAGTCTAAATTAAGAAATTGAAATAGTACATCGGCTAGTAGACTAAGAAGTTGAAAGACCAATCAGTACAAATGAAATACATATACGTGTGTGTGTGTATATATATTAATATATATATATATAAAGTGAGGCGTGGCTAACCTGCAGGACAAGTGGTCGCCGCGGACTCCGTTCTCTTTGCGGCGGTGGAAGATGTGATCAAATTGATGATCAAACGATGGCTTTTGTGGTTAATTAAGTTTTGATATCTTCCATTAGATTTTCCCAATGAATCAAAATTGATGATCGGTTTTTTGGACCACATAACTCAATGTTCGGGTTTGGAGGGGATAAGAGAGCTGGGCTTCTGTTTGGCGGGAAGGAAAGTGTGTGTTTGGAAGCTGCGAGTAAATTAGTTTCCACCCAAACGCCTGGTTTGCTTGCTTGCTTCTTTATATTAAAATTTCTTGAATATATAAATGAAACTGATACCACAACGAAAATGATATTTTTATATAAAAATTGTCTCTTATAGTGGCCATAAGTATATATTTATAACAATATTTTTGAGATGAAAATATCAATTTCTTATATAAATACATTTATACTCCTCAGTCCCATTAAAATTAGCCTAATTTAATTTTTAAAATCAAATTAACCAAACTTATAATCAAAATTTATATTATTTCTTACCAATGTAGGCGAATAGACTCGTAGAATTTAATAAATCAATACTAACACCATGTTTGTTTAGAATAATTTATGTTATATGAAATTGAATTATTTTAACTTATTTATACTATTTTCATATCTTTAAGTAATTTTGTGTTCTTTTGCAATTTTTTATCCTTGGATTAATAAATGACAATTACATGGACTATTTTATTTACTCTCAAGGCTATTTGATACTTCAAAAATATGACCTTAGAAAGTAGAATGAAACCGTGTTAATTAGTAGTAGCAAAACTGTTTTTTCATGGTAGAACACAATTTACTTCGGAAAGGGTACTACAACACTTAAATTTTACACGAGCCTTGTTTAGAGGCGGAACGCATCTTCATTACCAACTAACAAAACATGCTCCAGTAAAAAACAGATGCCAGGTAAAAATTAGTGAACCCCATGGCCAGTCTCCAACTATAAATTACATAATTCAAAACTGCATAACTTCTCATGCCTAGTCTGCCTTTACAGTATCAACATGTATCTAAAAGGGTAAAAAGGAATGAGAGGCTTCAACCAAGAGTTAAATCGGAAATTGATACAAAAAAGGATAACTATGAATCCTCAAAGCTTGCAGCCTCCACAAGAAATTGGACTAAACCTCGGATAAGCACAGATTGCCTATGGCTACAAAGAATGAAGAAGATGAGCTAAATCATGGCTTGAATGCAGAAAAGGCGACCACTGAGTTGTGTCCACCAAATCCAAATGAATTTGAGATGCCTGCATATCGTGTTACAGGTTTAATCAGGAAACTTGAATGCTTAGATGAAGAATTTATTAATGATGTACCAAGGTCTAAGGACAGAAGGGAAAACTGATGCAAATTAAAATTAGGAAAGAGAAAAAAAAAACCTACCAACATTCACTTCATGCTGTTGCTTTTGATTTGCAACGGTGTCAAACTCAACTGAAGACTCAGAGTTCTGCAATTATAGCCACACGTTAATCATAATAGATATATAGATATGTAGATGAATAAACCATAAGAAGTGAAGTTATGAATAAGCAATAATATAATCAGAAATTAGCTGATCTAAAAGAATCAAAGAACAAGAAATATGAAAGATATCTTAAAAATAATTACTTGTCCTAGTGATATCAGTGGTATAAAGAATAGAATCCGAATTAAAAAGTAGCACATACAAATTGATTTATTGTAGGATGCAACCACCCTGTAGTAATGGCTTTCACTGTCGCGATGGCCTCCAAACCCCCAGCAGCACCCAAGCAGTGGCCTATCATTGACTGAGAATACAAAACAAGTAAGAAAAATCCATGAAGATTAAAGGAGAGCAAAACTAGCATACTGTAATAGAGTGAGTGTGTGTTCACCTTGGTTGCATTCATTTTGATCCCTGAAGTGTTCTTGAATACCTTCTTAACAGCGTTTACCTCAGCAAGGTCACCAACTATAGTGGAAGTTGCATGTGCATTTATGTAGTTAACCTGTAAAGACAATGGTGAAGTTTGATATATTAATTCTTGGGTTAAGAAATTTCATGTTAATTCCATTCCTTGTAAATATAGATAAAGGGACTAATCAGATTCCCGAAGGGGGAAAAAGAAGTGTAAGAATAGAGTACATGAAACTGAAGAAACAGAATCAATCTATAAATACTTGAAAACAAACAGCCCATCAACATTTAATGTTTCTTTATTGATACAAAAGTGGTACAATAGCACGACCCACTGCAGAGCAACTATGGTTCCACATGCACACACATTAATACACTACTTCAATTTTAGAAGGGGCTGGGTGGACGACCCCCCCTATGCTGGTTATTAACTGGTTATGAAGGTCAGTGATCCAATAAGACCAATAATGTTGGTGAAAGCAATGAAAGCATTGTGCTCAGCTTATTGTCCACATTGAGGACAGCGTATTTGAGTGTGTTAATCTGGTCAGTCAGTCAACTAGTTAAGGAGCTTCAGCAAAAGTGGAATTGTTTCAGTCAACCAAAATAGCAGGCAGGTTAGTATTACTTGGAGACCACAAATAAAAGGTCCCTATATTTTTCCTGACCTCAATGGAGGTAGCTTGCTCTCACGGATGATTGGTATACTTGGAACCAAGTATACCAAGAAAAAGAACAAAAGCATGGCAGCATTCATAATCTCAAACGAGATCATAAGCATAAAATCAAACCACATACAAAGCATAATAAATCTTTTTAAAAGAATAGGCTCATCAAACTTTTAACCCAATTAGAATTTTAAATAAACATGTGTATTCTGCTGGAAGAATGAACCAATAATGTATTATGTCACTAGTAAGTTAAAAGGAAAATAAAGAAAAAAACATAAAATTAAAGTGTGTATTAAGTTAAGAACAGCCACTACCTCCTCCGGCGACACACCAGCATCTTGAAGACTGCTTTGAATGCATGATGAAACACCAAGTCCATCAGATCTTGGATCAGTCATATGATAAGCATCACAATTAATTGCACCTCCCAAGTATTCAGCAATTATTGGTGCACCTCGTTTCATTGCGTGTTCCAAGCTCTCCATTACCTACCAAAAAATTTAAGAGCTATTTTAGTTTCGGGCACTATAACCATAAATAGCTA
Source organism: Panax quinquefolius (assembly GCA_020205615.1). Classification (NCBI taxonomy): domain Eukaryota; kingdom Viridiplantae; phylum Streptophyta; class Magnoliopsida; order Apiales; family Araliaceae; genus Panax; species Panax quinquefolius. The sequence continues at coordinate 99,659,257 of CM035158.1, read as the reverse complement.
GCTCAGCCCATGAAAATCAAAGGGGATACAAGGAAAAAAAACTAAGAAGGTAGGGAGTTCTTTTCATGCATTACCACAGGTAGCTAATTCAAACCACTGAACTGATGTGCAAGGTGATCTAACAATTAATGAAAAATAATCATGGTTATTTAAGTAGCATAAGCATGCACATGAACAATCAGGCATCAGCTAAAGACTACAAATCGCACAGGCATTTCCTTTTTCGGTAATTTTCTCATAGTCATATTCCTTTACGTAGTGCCAAGCTAAGAAGTAAGGATTCAGGTTCGAGAATACAAGTTCGCGACACGGTAATTCAGAGATTCGCTGACCTACAGAAGAATCCTTGCTTCTTAGGTGCAGAGGCAATACACCGCAGCTGCACATGTGCCCTATATCTTCTCTAAGGCATAAAGAGGAACATTCCTGCTATTTATTGTGCAAGTCTCCAACATAATTAGATTCATAAACATTAGGAAGCTCTTAAAGCATCAGATGGATGCCTAAACCATTTGTAATATTCTGCGTGGGAATTTCATTCTTGTGCGAGGACCATTATAAACAAAATGAAAGGCACGTGCTCAATTTAATTACAACAAACTCTAGGAGCAAACTTACCAGAACTCCAGCACCTTCACCCATAACAAAGCCATCTCTATCTTTATCCCATGGCCTGGAAGCAGTCTTTGGATCGTCATTTCTCTGGGACAAAGCTCTACATGCCACAAAGCCTCCCAACCCGATAGGAATAATAGCAGCTTCAGTTCCACCAGCAATCATCAAATCAGCCTCACCTCGCCGGATGTGATTGGCAGCAGCATAAAAGCAATAATTAGAGGTGGCGCAAGCAGTAGAAATTGAATAGTTTGGTCCCATGAAGCCAATATCAATTGCAAGCAAGGCAGACCCCATGTTTGTTATGGCATACGGTATGAAAAACGGTGTGATTTTCCTGTGACCTCTCTCTATGAGAGCCTGAACACCATCAGAAAATACTGTAAGACCACCCATCCCGGTTCCAACAATTACACCAGCCCGCTCCTTGTCAATCTGAAAGAACAGGTAAGAACAATTCAATGAGAACCAAATTTTATAGCTAATGGCAGTTAATCCAGTTGTTTTTCTAGCCAGAAACCACGTTTTCTAGCTACAGTATTGTTGATCACAATAACAAATGAAAATTAAAAATATTATTTCACAGACTTTCCAGCCAGAACCAAGTATTGCAATAAGAGGACCTTTGAGAGATAATATATGTAAATGAAATGGATAAAGGTGGTCTTTCAAAAGACCCCTTCATCAAAGGATAAAAGCATTTCCAAATTCACTACAAGAAATCAACAGGAAATGCATAATAATTTACAACAGAACACATATAAAATGAATTTATATATATAGGAGCAATATTTACACAAATATAACAATGTACAAGTGAGCTATATATGTGCATACTCTATATAAAGCTAAGAAATCAGATGTTAACACCACTAACCAATAACAAATACAAATCCAAATCACTACATATGTTTACTGCAATAAGATACCGAAATCAAACTTCCAACCCCCGAATTATATAATAATGGAGCCCTGCATGTCCAATTCCTACACTAATGAGTAAAGAAACAACCTTTAGATCTAAAATTTGAGCAGAAAATGCACAACTCACAAACCCAATTTACTGAATTAAACAACAAAAACAAACAAATTTAATAAAAGTACAACCTTTGAGCGCTTATCTCCGCCAAGATCAGCATCTTCGAGTGCCTTTTTCCCAGCAACAATGCAATAACGAAGGCAATCGTCAAGCCGCCGGTCATTCTTTCCATCAATATACCCTTCCGACGAAAACCCACGAATCTGGCCACCAAATCGAGTTGGGAACTTGGAGGCATCAAATCGGTCGATGGGTCCAATCCCAGATTCGCCGGAGAGAAGCTTATCATAATAAGCATCAACTTCATTCCCAAAAACGGAGACTAATCCCATTCCGGTGATTACCACTCGCTTCTTCGGATCTTTCTCTCGCTTGGGGGCGGAATTGGTGGATGAAGCTGTGATGAATGAGACCCTTTTGGGTGGCTGAACATTGGAAATGGTGGTGGCGGAGTTTTTGCGTAGTGGGTCGAGCGGGGAAGCTCGGAGAGGCGAAGACTGAAGAGCATGCATGGTGGAGAGAGTAAATGGTGGAGCTGACGGATCAAAGTGAGGGAGACTTGTGAAAACAGGGGAAATGGAAAATCGATAAAAACGAGAGTTCAGATTATGGTTTTGGGATCTAACTGCCCACACACAAATAGTGAGGCTTAGGGTAGAGCTAAATTTGTAATCTTTTCAAAAGTGGGCTTATAAAGTCATACCAACACGCTACATGGAATGCTTTGTTGAAAAGTTAAGGACTTATTTTTGTCACAAATGAGTTTTAAGTCTCCTAAAATATTAAACATTTATTTGTAAAAAAAAGTTAGTATGCGTCTTAAATACACATAAATTTGTATGTCGACATAATTTTAATTAATAAAATGATAAAATTTTAAAACAACTCTTACTGAAAATAGTGAATTGCCAAAATTATGATTAATAAAATCTCTTAAAATAATATGACACACAAGTTTCAATATATATAAGACAGATTTTCCCATAAAAAAATCAATGTGAAAAATATTAACTTATAACTTTTGGTGAAGGCTACCCATTATATCATCACATATATTATTGTTGAATTATTTTAAGTACTTATAACATTAGGAATTATTTCATATATTAGAAGTTTGGTTTCTAAAATTTTTTATTTTCTGCAAAATCATAAAAATGTGACAATTTTCACCTAAAAGAAGCAATAAAATATGTGTACGTATGTGTGTATATATATATATATATATATATATATATATATGTGTGTGTGTGTGTGCGCGTGCACGCTTTCTCTCTCGCACGCGCGCATGTATGTATTTATGTGTGTATATAGAAATAATTTTGAAGGCATATCTTAGTTAAATTTAGTTATAAAACATCTAAAACTATATATTTTTAAACTACAATTTTTTAATTTAATCGTATAGAGGATGAAAATATGAAAAACTAAGGAAACCTGTCAATTTTCATGCAATTATATAAGTGAAACCCTTTGATCGATGTATTAGAATTTTAGTATAATTTCAATAGAAGAATTAGTTTTTTTTTTCTTCTTGATTTTAAATATTAGGGGCCATACATTATATGTAACACTCTTACTCGTAATATTTGAGATACGTAGATGCCTATATAAAAACTCCGGTTGATGTTATTAATATTTTCAATCTTAACTTATTGAATGAATTTATAGCGAGTTAAAATGAGTCAATAATATATTATTAAAAAAGAGCATTCAATCTTATTCTTCGAAAGAGTTGTAAGTCTAGTTTATTACACTGATATTTTCTTAATTAATTAATGTTTTTAATGCCATTACTCCTATTAATGTGCATTTAATAGGTGTGTGCGCTTAGAATAAGTGTCAATATGTTAAAATGATATCGATTATTATAAAGTTAATTTTATAATAAATTAATTAATTAATCAATACAATATTAAAACACTGAAAAATTATCTCTTAATCTGTATATCGACATTATATTAATTATTATATTAATTAATCGATCAAAATTATTGATCTTCATGATAATTAAAATCATTTTTATTTTTCTCATCACGGCTCCTAGTGCTTGAAGACGCGCCGCCGCCTTTTCTGGTTTTTATATTGAAATAAAGGTGTACTATTAGGACCAAATCTTATTAAATTGTGTGTATGCTATTTCTTGATGGCTTCATGATTTTTAAGTCAAGAAAATTTAGCTTGCCATTTTGGACCAAATGCAAGCTAACAAGTATTTTATTTATGAACAACATGCATAAATGATGTCTAAGTTTTCATTCCTACCATTTTTCTAACATCATATAATACATTTGTCTTGCAAAAAATATCATAATTAATGACATTACTCGTATTAAAAGTATTAATATTTTAATGTTAACGAGTATAATACTCCTTCTGTTTCTTAATATAAAAGCATCTCCAACGGTCTCTTCAATCACTTTGGGATACTTAAATAGATGGATCACATCAGAAAAATTATCTCTAACAGCCTCTCCAACCTTAGTCATCAAATCTGCAATCTGAATTCTCTCTCTTCAAAATTGGTAAGTTGACATTACCTCTTCAAAACATTTATTTTGTTTTAGAAGAATCAAAATCATATGAAAAAGACTAAAAACATATATTTTGCTTGATGGATTTGATGTACAACTCATTTTAAAATTTAATATAATTCCTTTCTATTTATTTATTTATCGTATTGGATAAAATATTGTTTTGATTACCCTTTGGATAATTGTGGCGCCCCCAAAATTAGGTATCGTCACACCCATCTTGGGTCGCCACTTACATGGTACATAAATTCAAATACAACTTACTAATATAACTGTGCAGTATACAATCGACATAAAGCGTGAGTTTGAATACAAATATTGTCTACTAGATATTATACAAACTCAAAAGGAGTCCTCATTACAACTATTATCACACTATTTCACGGAATAGTGAGGACTACTAATGCTATCCTCTGCGGACCATTACTTACGTTCCCAGGCTCGTCCCGGTATGTTCTCATTTCAAGAGAACAAAGTGAAAGAAAGGGTGAGCTCAACTAGTCCAAAGAAGAAATATTATGACTAAGATAATGCGAAATAAATTATCATTAGCCTTCAATGATGTTAAACCGATAAAATACAATAGACAACCAGTTTAATCTGCGGTGAATATAAGCAATCCATTAAAAGAGTCAAGTAGAAAATAAAGTCTACTATCTTTTAGGTTTAAAAGGTTTTCATCAATTTTTATCACTAAGACTCAGTTTAATGAATAAACCACAATATCTAATCATCTTTGTACTACACGGTCGAGGATTTTCATCAAATTATCAATGGTCATGACTATACCGAATCACCCCGTGGTCATAATCATACCAAAAACTATCCATCATCGCATTACATTCCACGAGGACTTTTGTCACATCATTTATATCAAGTCATTTATATCAATGATCCACCGGTCATAATCATACTAAAACTATCCATCAATGCATTACACAGCCACCGAGGACTTTTGTCACATCATTTATATCAAGTCATCATTATACTAATGATCGTAAGTCATAATCATACTAAGTTCATCTATGCACGTAAGCTTTCAAAATATAACATAATATAACATGAGGATGATGACAATGATATAATAATTCAATAAAACAAGTTCAAGAATTATTTAATCCATGAATTATTAACGTCCCAAATTGTCAACAAGATCTTCGTTTTGTAGAGTAAAATTCAAGAATGATCGGAAGAATATTTCCATGAAAAGATCTTTGGATGAAACGCAAATATCGAGGATATTCTACTAATTTCATGGAGTATAGAAGTCAAAGTTTTAACCAACCTGGGTATAATAAAGAATGGAATAACAAAAGAAATCACCATGCATGCGGTACTTGGCATGTAGGCAGTTATTCCAACGAGAATAATAATAACGGAACGGTCGGTGAAATTCACAAGCAAGGGATGTTCCAATGTATAATAAAGATGGATAAATCCGTGAATAATAACGCAATGGATATTCCAAATGAATGATAAAACAGGCAACGGTGATATTCCAACACATGTGAATAATGTTCATGCGAATAATAAACAGCGGAACCAGTCCTGTAAAACACATGCAGCGGATATTTCAATGTAATAATAAAGAATGGAATAATAGAAGAATGTCACCAAGTATAGGGTATTCCATGTATCACAGGTTATTCCAATGAGAATAAATAAGAATGGAATAACATAAGGATTTCACCAAGTATAGGATATCTTGCGTATATCTGGGTTATGTATAGGGTATACCACTTTTACTGAGTTATTCCAATGAATAATAATGAATGGAATAACGAGAGGTTCTCTTCATGAAGAAAACGAATAATATCCCCTACCGTAAAAAATAATATATAGAAGTAGACAGCGATGATATCAAGTAGTAACTTTACTATTTTTCTCTCTATAAGCTTCTTTCTATAATTTCTCTCTCTAGAGTTTCAATGAATTAAGTAAGAAAATAATGAAGGAATGAGCTTCTATTTATAGGAAAATGGAATGCATAGTAATTAATCCATGAGCGGTCGGATTGATTTACTTTAATCGACGGTCCATATTTAAAGAAAAATCTTTTAAATAAAATATAATATATTCTATTTATATAAAAATATTTTACTATGCAAACACTATGCAATACTATAAAAACACTATAAAAACACTATGGAACACTATGCATAATAAAATATAATATATTCTATTTATAGAATAAATTTAATAAAGTATTCTATTTTATATAAAAAGATGTTTCATTTTATTACGTTAATAATACTGAATAAAACAAAACGTCATTATCATTATAATAATTCATATTTATTAATCGACAATAATGGAATCAAACCGGTGACTTCTCACATAAGCATCAATAATCAATACTTGTGTCTTCTACTTATGCAACCACACGTATTCATCGTGTTTCTTTTACTACTCGAAAGTAGTTCAATAGTATCAACGGTAAAACTTCCATAGTTATTTCAATAAAATATTTTTTTCGTTTTTCTCGATCAAATGATAATTACATTAATAGGGGTCCACCAATGATTGAGTAGTTGTCACGAATATTCCCCGCTAAACCGAATATTCCCCAACCAATCGAATATAATATAACCACTTGCATACTTTGCAAAATTTATAAATACTACCCACAACTATAATATTATCTTAAAATTCACACCATAATATTAAAAAATTATTTCGACAAAATTTAAATCTTTATTGATAAAATGCTGGGGTCTCACAATATATATATATATATATATATATATTTTAATATTACGGTAATATAATATATATTATATATATAATATTTTACGGTAATCAAAGAAAACGTGATGCCCATCTTTTTTTTTTTTCAAAGAAATCCTACAGCAACTATAGCAACATGTTATAGTCACTTAAAACAGGATGTCTATATATATTAAAACAGGATGTCTAAAGATGTTGGCAACAATATATATTATCATATATATATATTATATCCTAGATACGTGTGACTCATCTTTCACACGAAAAAAGGACAAATATGAAAAAAAAACTGTCGTCATTCCAAGACAGTTGTAATTAAATAATAGTTGATTTCTGTTTTTTTTTTATTTTGTTTAAATTTTATATAAAATTATGCCCATAAATTGTTCTAAACACATATCAATATACATATCAAATTAAACAATTAATAATTTGCATAAAAGTTTGGCTCTGATACCACTGTTAGATTTGTAATATTCAAGAACGCAATCAAATTGCATAAATAAGGCAGAAACGTGTAAAAATCGAGTTTAAATTTTTACAAACCATATACCCGGATCACCCTTTATGCACAATTATTAATTAAACGAAAAAGATGAATAAAAACATACCTTTGAAGATCCGAAGCTTCTCGTCTGAAGTTCACCTCCAATCCTTTTCGCTTCAACTTGAATCCACCGGGTTTGGTTCCTTCCTTTGATCAACGTTAGCCACCCAAGTGTTTTGCCTCAGAGGTGATCCACCAAGGAATAATAAAGATTCAAGAAATGGGTGGTTATTTAAACCCTAGTTTTTCTATCTCTATGTAGAAAAGAGCGTCTTCTCCAACTCTTGGAATAACGTAGTCTTAATATCTCGATATAAGACTCTCTTATAAAGATATCAAGTAACCCTATTAAAATAAGGTATTATTTAATTAAACCCTTTTAATTAAAGGGCTCCCTAATCTTATTAGAGATAATTAATTAAACTCCTTTAACTAATTTTTCTTCCTAATCCAATTAGGAATAAATGAGAGTACTTAATATTAAATTAATTCCTAAACTCTTTTAGAAATTAAAATAATAATAATTATAATAATATTAATAAGACTCCTCTTATTAATTTATATTTAATATTTCTAAAATATTAAATAATAAATATTAAGCTATTTAATTTATTCTATCACCATAGATTAAATTAAATATACTTAACATATTATTACGATTATGCCATTAACTTCTTAAATAATTATTCTTCCTTTTATGGTGTGACCCTTTAGGTTCTCCATATTAAACCGGTTGTGAATAAATCAATTAGAACAATTCTAATCTTATTTAAATAAATAAATTAAATAATTAATTTATTTAAATAAATAATATTTATTCTACAATAGGATAAGCCTCCTCTAGCGATCAACGACTTTCCGGATAATATAGATTTCAACATTAATCATAAAAGAACCTTTGAGTAAATAGTTACCAGTGCAATTCAATCCTTCCACCATCTGATGTCCCAATTAAATATAAGACATGGAATTACCGTCGAGTCTTATTTTATTTAATTATATGTATTTCGACTCTTAAATGCACAACTCCAAATAATGCAAATTAGAAGCTCCTTTCTAATTTCATTCGCGCTTTTACCCCAAGGACTACTTTGGGTTTGTCATTTATCAATCATATATGACATTTCTCTTCTTTTAATAGAAGTGGTAGATTCTTTATTGATCATACATTATCTCCATGTATAACTTATTATACCCAAACATACCCTTTGATATACCATAAGGGTCTTAAGGAATAAGTCAAAGTATAACTCATCATACACAAGATACTATGATGATCTCAAGTCCAAGGATCACTTGTCTTACTATCAATCTGAGAATTCCTATTGACGAGCAAGTAAAACTCCATTAGGTATTCTTTAGCGAGCCACGTTCGGTGAACTTATTCTCTAATAAGCACCTACATACTTGCTTTAGTGTCTCCACACAAATGATCATGAGATCAATCATCCTCATCCAATGAAATGCAGCAACGTATATACCAATCTATCCGGATTCACTAATCCCCAATTTAGTAATCCAACGATTGGGAACTATTTTAGTTTTAAGCTTTCAAAGAATTTAGATCTCATTAGAATGATCATCATCATTATTCTAAAAGCATTGCTTAAAACTATGGGTTTATCACATATTATAAAACAGCATCATGTAGATAATTAAAAGCCTTTAATAAATTAATACTTTTTATTAATAAATGAATAAGATTGTTACAAATTATATGCTTTATCATCAAACATGATTGGCTTGTGTGCATACTACTTTCAATCTCCCACTTGCACTAAAGCCAATCGTCACGGTATCTCATACTCTTCTTCTCTAAGTGACGATTATCCTGCTGTTGGATAAGCTTTAGTTAATGGATATATTATGGTTTTCATGAGAGTCCACTATCTCTATAGTGATTTCCCATCTTTCAATGATTCTAATAATCAAATGAAAGTGCCACAACACATGTTTAGATCCAAGATGAGACTTAGGAACTATTCTAGTTACGTAATGAACTTTTAATCCAAACAATCAACTTGCGACTTCATTTATAGCTATATACTTTGTCTTTTTCACTAAACCAAAGAACTCTTTCTTTGTTTGGAACCTTTCCAATTCAACGCACTGCTTGCTCAAGATAACGCTTTACCTTAAAGTGGATTTTTCATCATCTTGATGCATGCGAAAAACTTGAGTCTGTTAAGCCCTCTAGTTTTAATTTAGACCCACCATGAATATGATCACATCCTTAGTCTTTGGTTAAGCACTTTAAGATGTTTTTCAGCGACTCATAGTGAACTTCTCCATAATATGACCGATCAACATCGGGTCTCATACATTTCATTGCATACATGATTGTCACTCATGCGACCTCTCTTTTCGTGAGTCCATGGGGACTACTAAGAGATACACTCCATAGCTCATCGACATGAGACATCTCTTGAGTTTGCTATGCTAAACGACTTTAGCATCAAATGAATATCGTTCCTTGGGTTAAGTCGAGCATCCTGTTGTATCTATCTATATAGATTTTATCCCCAATTAAGATACTCTTCCCAAACCATTCATGGAGGAATGTTTAGACAACTTTATCTTTACTGATTGTAGCATTGGTATGTCATTCCTTATCCGTAGTATATCAACATATAGTACTAGGAATGTCACGATGCTCCCACTGACCCTTTTGTACACACTAGGTTCATTCTTATTTTTTTGATAAAATCAAACTCTTTTGATTGCCTCATCAAAACGAATGTTCCATATTTGAGAAACTTGCTTTAATTCATTTCTCTCGAGTGTCTACAACACTTACCTCATCGTATGTAATCTGGATCATCATCTTCTATGATGTGTACCTCATCATCATCATCTATGATGAATCCATACCTCCTAGGTATCTTCTTGATACTATTCCATTTTGATTAGGTTGTGGTACATTAAGTCTATCTATAGGTTCCTCTTATTTGACTTTTAGTGTTTGTGGTTCTTGAACTCTTCAAGATCTATTATCCTCCCACTAGCCCCTTCAATGATAAACACCTTTATCTTAGAAAATGGCGTGTTTCATAACAAACACCTTTTGCTAAGTAGGATTATAGAACATATACCCTAAACTTACTTTAGGATGTCCCACAAATCGACACTTATAAAATCTTGTCCCAAGCTTATCCTTTGAAACCTTTTCACATAAGTTTGACAACCCCTTATCTTAACATACTTAAGATTAGGAATCCTCCCTGTCCATAACTTTTATGAAGTCTTGGGGCCGGATTTTGAGGCTACCTTTTCGTAGATATATCACGACCATTTCTAGGACATGATCCTAGAAGGATCTTTGGAATGTCGGTAAAATCATTTTGGACCGTACCATGTTCAACAAGGTATGATTTTACCTTTCAGATACATCAATCAATTATTGCGTATCAAGATGTGTCCATTATGAGAAAACCATTTGAGATGATCTAGAAACTTATTGCACAAGTATTTATTCCTTGATCTAATCAAAGAATCTTAATACTTTGTCAATTTGTTTCACTTCTGAATTCTTTGAACCTTTCAAATAATTCACACTTGTATTTCAACAAATGCATACATTCAACTCTTTGAATGATCATCTCCTTTTCTTATACTAATTTGTTCAATATGCAAAATTATTTTCATGTAAGTCAAGTATACTAAATTTATTAAGTAATATTCGATTCTATACAAAACATTATTATTATAAATAGAACAACAATTGTTCTTAATTATAATACCAAAGATTTCATTGTCCAACAATAAAATGGAAATAATATTTTAACAAGAACTAGAATACAATAACAACTTATTGACTTAATAGATTTGCTCGTCGAGGGCATTGCTAAACTATATAAGTTTCTATGGCTAATATGGCAACCTTTGCTACATTTCCATTACATAGGATTACTTATATTTGTTTAGCTTTCTACTTCTGCTTGGTCCTTCATAAATCTATATTTATGATAACCAAAGTCGGTATCCAATACCCAAGTAGAACCTTGACTTAAAGAAAATTTATTTCAATCATGAACAAAAATTGTATTATGTACCAAACTTCACTAAGCTTCTTTGGTTAGCCTCTGCAAGATGCTTCTCGCAGCTTCTTTCCGATTGTCGGGCTTATTGCGGTGAAACAAACTCCTTTGCTATCCGTGTCGATTTTGTTCTTATTATCCTTTGTTTATGCCTTTTCTATTTACCTTCTTTGAATCGTTCTTCTTTTTATAAGATCCTTTGGCCCCTACCAAGAAGACTTGATCTTTCTTGGTTGGAAAGTGACTCTCAACATTTTTCAATATGTTAAGCAAATCGGCGAGGTGATATCTAGCTTGTTCATATGAAAATTCACAACAATCTGAAAAGGAGTCCGGGAGTGAGTGCAAGATCAAATCTTGGCTCAACTCTCCATCCATGATAAAACTCGTTGTCCTAATAGATCAATCAAATTGATAATTTTAAGGACTTTTATCTGTACTGTAGTGCCTTCGGTCATTCTAGATCGGAACAGCTCCTTAGATATCTGATATCTATCAGTCCTACTTTCCTCGCCATCAACTACTTGATGTGCAGGAATATAGTAGGAGCATCCATAGTTTCTAAAAGTAGCAATCTCTTCCTCAGAGGCATTGTCTGCAACCATTGCAGGGATAGACGTATTAAGGACATAAGATAGCTTTTCATTTATGAGAACTATTCTCAAATTACTTAACCAATCCATTTAATACGGTCCAGTTAAATAACATCTAATATGTTTCGCAGTGATAGTAATTAAGACATTGTAAAATTTTGTAAATCAATTTGTATTTAACAACATTTTAACATACATTCTTTTATTAATTACCAAAATAAATTAGGTCTTGTTTTAAATTGGTATGTCCCACTATTTTCTTCAAACTATATTACCCTCACTTATATAGTTCGGCAAAATCTAATTAAAGATTTGCTAGTGAGAATAAGGGTCCCATTTCAAATGTATATAGCCTTGTGGTGACACAACAAACTATATATAAATAAATAGGTAGACAACTTTTGTCAATTACATCAACTATGCAACTCCTTTTCTTTTGCCTCTTAGATTATTTTGATCAAGTGGTGGCACATCCGAATCAAAATTATCCAAGTTAAGTCCGACCTAGCACTCCATATATTCAAAAAAGAAAAATATCATCCTTGTGGTGACACAACAAAACAATATTGTTCAATTTTCTTTATAAACATCAAATGTGATAAATTGACATCTTAAATACTTAATACTTGCCTTGCGGTGACACAACAAACTCATATTAAATATTTAATACTCTATTAATTTTATCATGCTAAAAGGCGACGTTCCATATTCCAAATATCTTTGAACGCTTAGGACTTAATATAAAAATTGAGGGGTTTGTTATAAATTTGTCTCATCTTGTTTAGCGCGCATGCACACATATATATAAAATACGCGTCATATTAATGAACATGCGAAGCATGTTTGCATAATATATAAAATATATATATATATATATATATATATAGTAAAAGCATGCACATATAGAATACTATATTCTACTTGGATTGATTATGGACTTTTATTCTAGTTTGGTTCACTAGAGCCACCAAGTGAACCAAAAGGTCAAACCCCCAGGGGTACAAGAAATAATATTTAAATATAACTATTACATTTAATCCTTTGGCTCCATTACAAACGGGTCTTCAAGCTCCTTTGCTCCTTGATCTCTAATTCTTCAAAATTAATTCAAACTATTCCTATTACAAAACTATTTAAAATAAATAGAAACCTTGATCGTGATCAGTGGAAGTACATAGGAGGAGATAGAATTTACATTAAGAAAAATTAGAGAAAACGAGTCTGTGATTCCATTTAATAAAACCCATACATTCATGCATCCAACTAAAATAAAATCCAATTACATTGGTCATTAGTCCATAATCAATCCCATTTATTATCATACACATCATCATATGCATCAATAAATAACATTCATCTCATGAATAATAAACATTCAATATATATATTGATATCATTTAATGGGCAAAATTAGTTAGTATAAAATCTAATTTTGAATCAAAATAAACTCCTTTATTTTAATCCAAATTTAAATTAAAATAAAACTATTTTATTTTAATTTATCCAATTTTGAATAAAATAAACTATTTTATTTTAACCAAAATCTTTAATCAAAATAAACTCCTTTATTTTAATTAATTATGGAATCCAATTCCATGTAAAAAAAAAATACTCCTTCATAAAAGGAAACACGAAATCTCTTTCCTATTCACAAATAAACTCCTTTATTTTGAATAATATGAAATCTTATTTCATATCTAAATAAACTTCTTTATTTAAGAAATACATTCTATTTCCTATTCACAAATAAACTCTTTTATTTTTGAATAATATGAAATCTTATTTTATATTTAAATAAACTCATTTATTGAAGGAAAATAAAATCCAATTTCAACTCCAATTAGTTATCATGGAATCCAATTCCAACTCTAATTAGTTAGCATGAAATTTAATTTTAAAATTAAAATAAACTTTTATTTTTAGATTAAAATAAACTTTTTATTTTAATTATAAAATTATTAAAATATTATATATATATATATATGTAATATTACGGTAATATAATATATATTATATATATAATATTTTACGGTAATCAAAGAAAACGTGATGCCCATCTTTTTTTTTTTTCTCAAAGAAATCCTACAGCAACTATAGCAACATGTTATAGTCACTTAAAACAGGATGTCTATATATATTAAAACAGGATGTCTATAGATGTTGGCAACAATATATATTATCATATATATATTATATCCTAGATACGTGTGACTCATCTTTCACACGGAAAAAGGATGAATATGAGGTTTAAAAACTGTTCGTCATTCCGCATGATAATTCTGAATTAAATAACGATTGATTTACTTTTTTTTTTTATTTTGTTTAAATTTTATATAAAATTATGCCCAATTAAATTGTTCTAAACACATATCAATATACATATCAAATTAAACAATTAATAATTTGCATAAAGGTTTGGCTCTGATGCCACTGTTAGGTTTGTAATATTCAAGAACGCAATCAAATTGCATAAATAAGGCGGAAACGTGTAAAAATCAGAGTTTAAATTTTTTACAAACCATATACCCAGATCACCCTTTATGCACAATTATTAATTAAACGAAAAAGATGAATAAGAAACATACATTTGAAGATCCGAGCTTTCTCAGGTACAAGTTCACCTCCAATCCTTTTCGCGTTCAACTTGAATCCACCGGGTTTGGTTCCTTCCTTTGATCAACGTTAGCCACCCAAGTGTTTTGCCTCTAGAGGTGATCCACCAAGGAATAATAAAGATTCAAGAAAATGGGTGGTTGGCTAAACCCTAGTTTTTCTATCTCTATAGAAAAAGAGCGTACTCTCCAACTCTTGGAATAACGTAGTCTTAATATCTGATATAAGACTCCTCTTATAAAGATATCAAGTAACCCTATTAAAATAAGGTATTATTTAATTAAACCCTTTTAATTAAAGGGGCTCCCTAATCTTATTAGAGATAATTAATTAAACTCATTTAACTAATTTTCCTTCCTAATCCAATTAGGAATAAATGAGAGTACTAATATTAAATTAATTCCTAAACTCTTTTAGAAATTAAAATAATAATAATTGTAATAATATTAATAAGACTCCTCTTATTAATTTATATTTAATATTTCTAAAATATTAAATAATAAATATTAAGCTATTTAATTTATTCTATCACCATAGATTAAATTAAATATACTTAACATATTATTACGATTATGCCATTAACTTCTTAAATAATTATTCTTCCTTTTATGGTGTGACCCTTTAGGTTCTCCATATTAAACCGGTTGTGAATAAATCAATTAGAATAATTCTAATCTTATTTAAATAAATAAATTAAATAATTAATTTATTTAAATAAATAATATTTATTCTACAATAGGGATAAGCCTCCCTAGCGATCAACGACTTTTCGTATAATATAAATTTCAACATTAATCATAAAAGAACCTTTGAGTAAATAGTTCTTAGTACAATTCAATCCTTCCACCATACATGTCCCAATTAAATATAAGACATGGAATTCTTTGTCAAGTCTTATTTTATTTAATTATATGTATTTCGACTCTTAAATGAACAACTCCAAATAATGCAAATTAGAAACTCCTTTCTAATTTCATTACGCCTTAACCAAAGACTACTTTGGGTTGTCATTTATCGAATCACATAGGACATTTCTCTTCTTTTAATAGAAGTGGTAGATTCTTTATTGATTATACATTATCTCCATGTACAACTTATTATACCCAAGCATACCCTTTGATATACCCTAAGGGTCTTAAGGAATAAGTCAAAGTATAACTCATCATACACAAGATACTATGATGATCTCAAGTCCAAGGATCACTTGTACTACTATCACTACATGAATTTCTATTGACAGGCAAGTAAAACTCCATTAGGTATTCCTTAGCGAGCCACGTTCAGTGAACTTATTCTCTAATAAGCACCTACATACTTGCTTTAGTGTCTCCACACAAATGATCATGAGATCAATCATCTTCATCCAATGAGCAAGCAACGTATGTACCAATCTATCTGGATTCACTAATCCCCAATTTAGTAATCCAACGATTGGGAACTATTTTAGTTTTAAGCTTTCAAAGAATTTAGATCTCATTAGAATGATCATCATCATTATTCTAAAAGCATTGCTTAAAACTATGGGTTTATCACATATTATAAAACAGCATCATGTAGATAATTAAAAGCCTTTAATAAATTAATACTTTTTATTAATAAATGAATAAGATTGTTACAAAGTATATGCTTTATCATCAAACATGATTGGCTTGTGTGCATACTACTTTCACTTTTATCTTAGAATCTTAGTTAATTTATTTAGTTTTAAACAATATAATTATGAAAATTATAAACCTTTTATAAAGTAATTCTCAAGATTTATTGTATTCAAAAGTTAATTATCACATCCCTTTTGAATTAAAAATATATCCTATCGACTTTGAAAATTCATACTTGACTTGATTGTAATACCCCAACTTTTTATGAATAAAAATTTAATTTTCTCTAAATATTATTTTGAATAATAAGGTGTGATTTGATATAATGCTATAGTTATGAGTGACATGTGCAAATTTTAAAAAATAAGCAAGTTGTCATAAAATATTCGTTTGGTCAGGGAATATTCTTTTTGTCAAGAATATTCGTACGATGACACAATCATTGGTGGGTAACCCACATAACGGAATAACTGTCGGATATAGAAAGTGACAAAAATAACTTTTTTATAAAAAATAACGAAAAAACTTTTACCTTTAACTGTTGAAATACCTGGTGATAAAAGTACAATAATACGCGTGGTTGCACAGTTGCACACGGTATTGCACAGTACCTCTAATTATTGATTCTTACGTAAGAAGTCACTCAGTTTAATTAAATAATTATCACAGTAGTTGTTGCATAGTGTTTTATATTATTGATTCAATTATTGTCACAGTATCATCTGCACAATATTTTATATTATTAAATCAATAATTGAGACGACACAGTTATTCATATTATTATTTGCATTATTTACAATGTCTAGAAAGTTCTGTCGAGGAAAGGGGTTAGATTATTTAATTGCACGCCAATAAGGAGAAATCCTTATTGGAAAGCCCCCTCTTTCCTGGGAATGATCTGGTTGTTAATATTGTGAGTTATAATATTAATAATGAATAATTGTTGAAAGATTAAAAATGTGTTTATTGGAGATAAGTGATTTGTGGTAAATATTTATTCAATTTTTAATATAAATAGAAGGGTTTGTCATGAAGAATTTGTTGTAAGTTTGTCTTATTACATGGACCCCCACTTTCTTATTTTTTAAATTCGTCAGTAAAAAGTTGTCTCAGTTTTGTTTTATTAGTATTATAATAGTAATAAAACTGAAAACTTTTTATATAAAACAAAATACTTTTTATATTATATATAAAGTTATTTATTTTATTAGATTATAATTAGAATATATTATATTTTATATAAAGTTTTTGTTTTATTAGAATATTTTATTACACAGTAATGAATAGTAAAATCAAATTTTCAACGAATTCGTCCGTGAACATTCGCCCGTGATTTTTTTTTTGTGCTTCCGTGATTATATTCAAATAGTTCCCTGCCATTCTCCTATAAATAAGATGATTAGTTAAGAAATGAAAATCATGCTAGAATCAGAGAATTCTTATTCTATAATATTGTGTGTATTTGTTTCTAGTATAAGAATACTTTTAGTGTAGCAAATAGTGCAAGTTTTCTTCAAGAATATCTCTTTTATACCAGTCAGATTTACTCTCCTACTAAGGTAAGAGATATTATTTTTGTTCAATATTCGTAAGGAATATTATTTTCTTCCATACTCTATAGTATGTAAGTGATATTATTTCATTTCATATTCCTAAATCTACACTTATTTTGATAAGTATTACTTCTATAATCCCTGAAATTAGTAGAATATCCTTGAATTTTGCGTTTTATCTAGTATCATTTTATTGGAATATTGGTCTGAACTTTCTTATTAAATTTTAATATTTTCATTCGGTGTAATATTCACGACAAAATTGGTTTCTTTTATGTCCAAATTATTTTTGATACATGAATATCATTCTTGAATTTTACTCCACAATTAGTTATTATGTTGACAATTTGGACATTCTTGAACTCTGAATGAATTGAATTATAAATCTATAATATTTATCCTTGATCTCACTTGATTGATTCTTTATATCATTGTAATGATCCTCATGCTTATATTGTGATGAAAGTCATCATTGGCCTGTAGTGCATAGATGAACTGTTGATTGGTATGATTATGACTAGGAATTGTGTATTGGTATAATCATGACCTGTAATATTACAGACAAATATTGTGGTGAAAGTCCTCTTTAGCCCGTAGTGCATAGATGGACAGGTGTTTGGCATGATCATGACCACTGGTGATACTAACGAATATCTTTAGCCCGTAGTGCATGGATAATTCGTTGATTTGAAATATTTATTGATTGGTGTTACAGAGATAAAATATTGATGATGGACTTTTAAATCATAGAAGATAGTAGACATCATACTCTACTTGACTCTTCTAATAGATTGTTATTTCTGCTGTAGTTGTTAGTCATAATATTCTTTACTGGGCTAGTTGAGCTCACCCTTTTCTTTCATTGTTCTCTTCAGAAAATAAGAATATAGTTGGGACTAGTTAGGGAATGGAGTGATGGTCCAAGATGGTTACTATAGTAGTCCTCACTATTCTATAAAATAGTGTGATAATAATTATAATGAGGATTTTATTTGAGTTTGGATATTGTCTACGAGACAATATTTGTATTAAAACTCATAGCTTATATTTTGTCGTATTTTTGATGAAAGTTAATAGCTGTATTTAATTTCTGTACTATGTATTTGACGACTCATAATGGGTTGTGTGGACCTATTTTGGGGGCGTCACATTGATCAATTGACCTTAATACTTGTAATGCAGAACGGATGAAATATTTGGTACTAATACATTTAAAGGTTAACAATATTAGTCTATAAGTCAATTAGATATTAAATTAATCTCAACTAAATTCACAGTATTATAAATCTTAGAATTTTACAATTTCATTATAAAAAATCTTAAATAAGACTCTTTTTATGAAATAGATAAAATATTATTTATTTATTCTAGACTAATTATGTAATAAATTATAATATTGACCACTAGTCCACTACTACTAATATTATATATATATATATATGATAATATGTATGATATATATTATATATTTATATTCTATTCCTAAATAATTTAAAATAACAAAACTAGTATTAGTTGTTAACTTTTAAGTTCTAAGTTCTAACTTTTCAGTAATCATTTTTGGGATAAATGATGATTATAATATTTGGTCTAATTTCTGATTAAATTACTTAGAGTTAGAGAAGATATTTTTGGTATTTATTTAACTATTTTTAATTTGCTTCTGAGTTCTCAGTTTTCTAAGTTCAATGCATTAGTAAATGTTCGCGAACTTGATTTGTCCGATTATGTTCGCGAACAACTCGATCATGTTCGCGAACACCAATCGAACTGAACTCGTACATAGCTTCTGGTTCGATAGAGTTACTCGAACCTGTTCGAGTTCGAGTATAAGTGCTCAAGTTTGGTTCGAATTCGAGAATGTTCAGTTCAGTTCGGATCGTTTGCAGCTCTAGTCAAAAGAAACTGAAAATCAATAAAGTATATCCATAGGCAATTGTCTAAAATGAAGACTACACCAATCAAGTTTAAAAGGAAATAGAGACATCAAAGAGTCAAAAACAAAAAAACTACATGTCTATTTTAAAGTGTACTCCTCAAATAAACAATTTCAAATTAGTTGGAATGAAGCTTCAACTTTTAAAGATGTTCATCATTTTTTGTAAAGCCATCTTTCACTTTTCTTGTTGATAGATGAATAATTTTCTCACCATCTAATCATTCTCTAAAAGTTAGTCGTAAACTTCTTCAAGAAATGACTTTTCAAGCTCCAATAACATCAACTTCTTATGAATTTCATCCTAAGTGTAGACACGAGATTGAAGACTTTTTAAGGCGTTCACAAGATATTCATTCCCAACCATAATTTTTACGAAATCGCCTTGGAGACAACATGGAGTCTCGTCAGTTAAAGTATAGCAAGGCGAGAGGTTGACTTAGAGCCATATTCTAATTAAGGAAAGTGCCTTGGCTTCTAGATGTCTCAAGTCGTCTTTAGCAGTTGGGCCCAAGTCACCCTTGACCCATACCCATGATGTGAGATCCCGAATTTTATGAAATAAAAGTATTCAATTTTTCTATTTTGGTAAATAGTTAAATTGATAAAAGTTTAAAGTTAAGGGTGATATGTGAAAATTTTTCAAAAGTAAGCAAGTTGTCATAAAATAACCTAGGGTAGTAAAAGTAATACGATGTCACGTGTGGTTGCGTAGTAGCGAGATGGTATTAATTATTGATCTTTACGTGAGAAATCACTCGCGATTATACTCAATTATTACTACGATGGTTGTTGCATCATATCTCTCGTGTTATTGATTCAATTGTTGTCACGATAATAAATAATTGAGACAACAAAGTTATTAATATTATTATTTGCAATATCGATTATGATATGCAGAAGTTACATCGAGGAGAGGTTTGGTCACCTTAATTACTGCCAATAAAAAAGAAATCTTATCGAAAAACCCCTCTTTCACGGGAATGACCTTGGTTGTTAAATATTGTGAATTATAATATTAATGATGAATAAGTTCGTGTTGATTAAAGATGAAATTGATAGTTCCATTGTGTGAGAATTATTAGTGTTAGTGGAAATTGGCATTTATTTCGATAATAATTGATGTATGGGGGTTATATTGACCAATCCGGTAATTAACCGGATAAATGAGCAATTAATTGCTATTAATTCACATGATTATAACTATTTGTTCACATGTGTGTCTTATTGATTCACATTCATTTACTTATTAGAGGAGTTGGTGCAGAAGATTGATAATATTTGCGTACGTAAGTTAAAAATAGAGGTATAGATGGAGTCTTATCATCGTAATTCGTATTTTCACATGATTATAACTATTAAGTCACATGAATGAACTATTAATTCACACGATTTACTTATTAGGGAGGTGGTGCAAGTTTGATAATACTTGCATGACTAAATTAAAAATGAAAGAAAAGTTAAAGGTATTATAATGTAATATTTCGAGCCTTAAAACGCGCGATTATTGAAACTATATTTTCCTATAAATAGAAGCTCATTCTTCCTTCATTTCTCACCAATTCACTTAAGTATAGAAAATTATTATAGAGAGAAATTATAGAGAGAGAAGAAGAAGAAGTCTACTACCTTACTATTCCAATGATCTAGTTTTCTTACAGGTAAAGGGTATTATTTCTTCGTATTCACGAAGAGAGAACACATTATTCCATTCTTTATTATTATGTTAGAATAACGCATGCCCATGTGAGTCTCGTATACATGGTGAAATTCTTCCTCATTATTCCATTCTTTATTATTATGTTGGAATAACTAATAATACATCAAGCAATCTGGCATCATGGTGAAATTCTTCTATTATTCCATTCTTTATTATTATGTTGGAATAACCATACATAAAAATCTGCATCGTGGTGAAATTCTTCATTATTTCATTCTTTATTATTATATTGGAATAACATATCATCATCAGAAATCTGGTATCGTGGTGAAATTCTTCATTATTCCATTCTTTATTATTACGTTAGAATATCGCATGCGTGCGGATTACGATTCGTGGCGCAGTTCATTCTTTATTATTACATTGGAATAACTTTTATGCATGCGATTATCGCATGCGCGGTGAATTTCATTGTTATTCCATTCTTTATTATTATGTTGGAATATCTCGTTTGTTTGTCGTATTCTGCGTGGCGCAGTTCTTTTTATTATTACGTTGGAATATCGCATCCATGCGATCTATCGCGTGCGCCATGAATTCTGTTGTTATTCCATTCTTTATTATTTTGTTGAAATAACGCATACATGTGGATTCTGCATGAGCGTGGTGAATGATCCTTCGTATTCATTTTTATTAAATTGTGGAAATGATGCATACATGTGGATTCTGCGTGGCGGTGAAAATTCGTTCATTCATAGCTTCAGATATTCTATTATCTTCGTATGAGATATCATTTCTTTTGTCTTTCAAATCGTGGAATATCATTTTCTTTTGGTATTTTTTTGCAATTACTATTCATTAGGTTATTATTATTCACTCTAAGTATTATTCATTTTAGGGGTCTTGAACTTTTTTTTTAAATTAAGACTCTTCATTCGCGAGTTATATTCAAGAGTTCTTATTCACCCAAATTACTATTCAATTCAATTTTATTCACTCTAATTATTTAGAAAGACTTTTCATGATGAAGTCTTATTCATAGGATTATTCCCTCAAGATCTTCATTAAAGTCTTATTCAATTCTAAAAATATATTTTTTTTCATCCAAATTATTTTGAGATCGTGGATATTATTATTGAATTTTCTTTCTACAAAATAGTATCGTGTTGACAATTTGGACGTTATTGATTCTGGATAAATTAAATTATAAATCTTTAAAATTTATCCTCGAACTTTGCTTTTATTGAATTATAATGTTATTATTAAATCATCCCTAAATGCTTATATTATGATGAAAGTCAAATCTTTGAACTACGTCGTAGATGAACTTGGTATGATTATAATGAGGATTATTCAATATAATCGTAATGTAATGTGACGAATGATGTGCCAAAAAAGTCGCCGTTGGCGCATAGTCGCGTTGATGGAAAGTTTTTGGTATGATTATGGTAGGGATTATTCGAGATAGTCGTAATTCATTGATGATTTAATGATAATCATTGGTTAAGTAGTGCGAGATGATTCGATGATGTGGTTTATTTTTTTTTTAAATTTCCGGCGATAAAGTTGATGAAAAACTTTTTAATTCATAGAAGATAGTAGATTTTATACTCTACAAATTATTTTTGGTATAAGGATATTATTCTTGAATTTTAGTCTACAAGCGATCGTGTGTTGATAATTTGGACGTTATTGATTTTTGGATAAATTAAATTATAAATCATTAAAATTTATCGCTGAACTTTGTTTTATTGAATTATTATGTCATTTATTATCTTCCCCAATGCTTATATTGTGATGAAAGTAAATCTTTTGAACTTTACGATGCGTAGATGAACTTGGTATGATTATAATAATGGATCATTCGGTATAATCGTGACGCGTAAATGTTATAAATGATGTGGTAAAAAGTCGCCGATGGCGCATAGTGCGTTGATGGGCGATTTTTGGTATGATTATGGCGCGAGATTATTCGGTATAATCGTAATGAATTTGATGATTTAATGAATATCTACCATAGTGCGAGAGATGATTCGATGATGTTGTTTATTTATTAAAATTTGAGCCGGTGATAAAGTTGATGAAAAACTTTTTAAATCATAGAAGATAGTAGATTTTATCTTCTCTTGACTTTCTAAATGGATTGATTATTTTCATTGCGATTATTGATCTAAAACTTTGTTGTCATCAGATTCATCGGTTGTTATCTTTGTTGAAGGCCAAGATAATTTATTCTGCGTTATCTTGGTCGTAATATTTCTTCTTTACCAATTTAGTTGAAATTTCTTTCTTTCTTTCGTTATTATTGAGAAATGAGAATATAAATTTGGGGCTCAGTCGGAAAGCGGAATTGACGGTCAGGATGATAAAGATTAGTAGTCGCATTATTACGTTAAATATTATGATAATAAATGTAATGAGGGACTCCATTGAGTATGGATATTGTCTGCAGAAAGCGATATTAGTGTTTAAACTTTTACCATTTATGTTTCTTGGTATTTTTTTGCGACAGTTGTATAATTAAATTTGTAGTTGAGTTCTGTACCATGTATCTGGCGACTTAGTATGGGTGAAGTATACCTATTTTGGGAGCGTCACACATGATCCATTAACTAATTAAAAGCGGGATTCAGTGGGAGATAACCTTATTTCACGAATCAACCACTCCATGACCGAGAGACTTCGAAAAACTAAGAGAGACTTCGTGATTCAACTTATGTCGGCGACGACTTTTGATGGTGAGTCTTCTCCTGCCGATGACGATCTCTCCTCTTGCCGTAACTCATGAGGCCCACCGAATGGATTTCTTATTTTGCTACGACCCTGGACTCTGGACTTTTCTCTCTTTTTTTGGGTAAGATTATCTTTATCTTTAAAATTTCTTCTTTTTTGTTGTACATAATAAGTGGACAGTGGACACTTATTGCTTGGTTGGACACTTGGACCTTTTTACCTGGACATGCAGGATTAATGCTAAGCAAAAAAATATCATATTGTATTCGAAGGACACTATGTTAAGAAAATTTGATGTATCCCAATATCCACCATCTCAAGTGCTGTATTAATATATTTTTGTCATTTTGTGGACTCCATGTAATAAAGATTATTTTAGACCACTTGATTTAATTATATACTAGTACTACTACATGTTGGAGACTAATATTTATTTAGTAGTTAGTACTTAGAAAATTAATAAAATATTAAAAATAAAAAATAAAAAATGATAATATGTTGATATTTTAATTTGATGAATGATTTCTTATTTGGATCAATTGTTGAAATAAATTAAATACTAAGTACTAATATTTATTTTGTAATAAATACTTACTAAATTAGTAATACACTCAAAAATAAAAATAGGTAATACTTTAATATTTTAATTTGATAAATTATTTCTTATTTGGGTCAATTGTTGAAATAAATTCAATTTTTAATTTTTTGTGAATGCTTTTTAATGGTATTTCATAGTGTTATGTTTTGGGTATTAATGTATATGAAATTTTAATGTCAATATACTAGTGAAGTACAATAAATAATATATAAATTGTACATTGTGAACGACTTGTCGCCATGGCGATCGCATAGGCATTCTGTTGGCCGACTATCACCATGTCTCGCCTTGACAACTATGTTCCCAACATTGATTACCTCCACTACACGACTAAACAAGATATTGAAATTATCATCTTGGCTCTTAACAACCTTCCTCTTCTTTGCCTTTGAAGTAGCTCCAGTTGAAGATTGTGCTTGAGTTATCGATGTTGGGGGAAACTCCTCAGCTCCATCCAAATTCACAAAGTTCTCCAATAAAACTTCATTACGAAATACTAATTTGTTAATATTATTTATATCCATTTCTTCCTTTGAAATTTCTGCTCCATCGTCTGTTGCCCTATCCTTAGCAAAAAACTCTTCCAATCTGTCAGTAGTTGATAAGTTTTGTCCCCCATTTTGATGCCTTCGGTTTTGTCTAATTTGAAAAATATATATTCAACCAAAATAAAAAAACAAACTAAATTAACACTTGACTTAACAAAAAATAGGTAAACATAGTGTTGGGTATGACATGAATCCTTATTGGATTTGAATTTAGGTATTACCTAGAATATGTTTTGGTTTAGGAAAGTTATCTTTTCTAACTATACTCAATTTAATATTTCTAATCCTATTTAGTTATGGATTTTCCTATGGCCTATAAATATAGATGCTAGGATTTTGGAGAAGAGACATTCAAAAACATTCTCAGAATTCTCATAGTTCTATCTCTTTATCTTGTACTCTTCAGATATTTATTTAGTGGATTTCTTCTGCCATCATCGTAGTTTTTTCCTGATCTGAGTTTCCACCTAAAACCTTGTGTTATTGCCTTTATTTTTCTGTGTTGATTTATTGTGCTTGTTATAGTCTGTCATAACAAACTGATATCAAGAGCTTGGTTATTATCGATCCATACTATGGCGTTGAGTTCGACTTCATCAACGAAATTTGATATTGACAAATTAGATGGGAATATTAATTAGTTTCAGTCTTTGGTAGGTTCGAATGAAAGTTGTTTTCACTCAACAAGGCTTGAAGAAAGCCATTGTAGGGAGGCCAATGAAGCTGTAGATATGTCTAATACAGATTGGAAGGTGAAGAAAGTTAGCGTGATGTCTGAGTCAGAATGAGAAACTATGGATGAAAAAATGTGATGCCCCCAAATTCAGGTACATGAAACCCGAATTTAGTGCTTCACGATACCATTTTTGTGAGCGGAATAATACTAACAATAATAACAATAATATAAATACCAAACTTAACTTACATATATCAGAGTCTATTCCCAGGTACGCGACCTTTAAACATTCATTACATGATACTTAATAGTTATCATAGTCTTAATAAAATCTAATTATTAAATAAAATACTATAAATCTTATTCTGTTTGTTTTCCTTTTCCTTTGTTTTTGCATGAACCTTCAGGTTGATCACGATAGGCTAAAAACATTTAAATTAAGCAAGAATGAGCATTTGGGTGCCCAACAAGTAATAGCAACAATAAATATTAGCTGAAATGATTAAATATTTTCTTTGAATAACACTTCTACAACTAATCAATAGTTGTGAAGTAAGCTGAACCAATAACAACAACATATCAATTTTATATCAAAATTTTGAAACTACTTACTGATTATAGCTGAAGATCAGTCGATATACATTGAACATTGTTTTCTATTTTTGAAAAGGTTTAATGAACTTCATCATGGCAAAATCATAACTTCTGAGCATGGGAGGTGATCAGCCCGTTATGCCCTGTATTGATCAATACTACATACCAGAATGATATTCTCGTTCATCTTATCTGCCTTGGGCGCAGAAATGATTCCCAGATTCAGGATGTTCATACTTAGCCTGGATTCGAACCAAAATAATTTGGTTGAATAACAATAATGTTCTATCATGTTCAACGATATTCTTAAATCTATGTCTAGACGAGTCAAATAGCTTAGACGATTTTTAATTAAGGTATATATACTGAAAATCAACAAGTATGTATCAACATGTACAATAATTATCCAAGTGAGGACACTTATATTACCATACTTAGAATTTAACGAACAAAATATATATATATCTGAATCTTATAGTAATACGGTATTGATAAACAATGAACGAATAAAGTTTGGGAACTTGTATGAATACAAATGACAGGATACATAATCAATAATGTGACGCCCCCAAAATAGGTATACATCACCCAATCTGAGTCGCCAAAGACATGGTACAGAAACAACTACAACATCATTATTACAATTGTCGTGCAAAATACGAAAACACAAATATTGTGAGTTTAAATACAAATATTATCTTCTAGACAATATCCACACTCAAATAAGTCCTCATTAAAATTATTGATACACTATTTTACAAATAGCGAGGACTACTATAACAACTGCCATAGAATATCACTCCACACCCCAACGACTCCCCACTATATTCTCGCTTCCTGAGAAGAAAAATGGAATAAAAAGGAAAAGGGTGAGCTCAACTAGCACAGTAAAGAATATTATGACTAAGATAATAAACAACAAATTATCGTTAGCCTTCAACAAATCCGATAAAATATAATGGACAACCAGTTTTAGATCAACGTTCGCAGCAGAAATAACAATTCATTAGAAGAGTTAAGTAGAGAATGAAATCTACTATCATCTATGAATTTAAAAGTTCATCATTAATATTTTATCCCTGTAACATAAATCAATATACATCTTGCATCAAATATTTATCTTTGCACTACGAGCCAAAGATATTCATTTGTATCACCAGTTGGCCATGTTCATCTCAACACCTGTTCATCTTTGCACTACGGGCCAAAGATATTCATCAGGTAATCATTCATCTTTGCACTACAGGCCAAAGATATTCATCAAGTATCACCATTAAAGACTGAGGATGATGAAAAATATTTTAGAGAACGAATCCAGTGAGATAAAAGGACAAAGATTAGGGATTTATACTTCGGTTTATCCATGCTAAAAAACGCTCCATAATAAATCATAGTGGAGTAAAATTCAAGAATGAAGATCAAAACATGGATTCAATTTCAAGAATAAGAGTCACAAGAGATAACTTGGAAGGAGAAAAAAAATTGTGAACAGTACCCGTGAACAGTGTGACGCCCCCAAAATTAAGTATTAATCACCCATCTTGAGTCGCCAAATACATGGTACACAATACAAATACAAATTTAACTATACAGATGTCGTGTAAAATATGATAAAACATAAACTGAGAGTTTAAACAAGAATACTGCCTTCTAGACAATATCAATTCTCAATGGAGTCCTCATAGGCGTTATCTGAAACTCAAATTCACCCCCTCGTTATATTTATTGTCACACTATTTAATGTAATAGTGAGGACTACTAATGCTATCATCCTGACCAATCACTCCGTTCCCACGATTCGTCCCAACTATATTCTCATTTCACGAGAAACAGTGAAGGAAAGGGTGAGCTCAACTAGCCCAAGAAAAAATATTATGACTAAGATAATACGTAATAAATTATCATTAGTCTTCAACAATGTTAAATTGATAATATACAATAGACATCAAGTTTAAGCTGCGGTGGAATATCTGATCCATTAAAAGAGTCAGTAGAGAATAAAGTCTACTATCTTTTAGGTTTTAAAAGGTTTTCATCAATTTTTATCGGCGAGACTTCGACAATAAATAAACCACCACATCTAATCATCCCTCAGCACTACGATCGAGGATTTTCATTAAATCATCAATGGTCATGACTATACCGAATAAACCCAGTCATAATCATACCAAAAACTATTCATCAATGCATTACGAACCACCGAGGACTTTTATCACATTATTTATAATAGGTCATGATTATACCAGAATGATCCTCGGTCATAATCATACTAAGTCCATCTATGCATCGTAAGCCAAAGATGACTTTCAACATAATATAATATGAGGATGATGACAATGACATAATAATTCAATAAAACAAGTTCAAGAATTAATTTATCCGAGAACTAATAATGTCTAAATTGTCAACACGATACTTCTTTGTAAAGTAAAATTCAAGAATGCTTAGAAGAATATTTCCATGAAAAGATCTTTGGATGAAGCGCAAATATCGAGGATATTCCACTAATTTCATGGAGTATAGAAGTCAAAACTTTAACCAACCGAGTATAATAAAGAATATATGAAACTATGAAATGAATTTTCACCCGCCATGCGGTAATCCACGATATCTGAGATCATTTCCACAATTTAATAAGGAATGAATACAAAGGATCATTCACCACGCATGTGGCGATCCACATAGACGTGTTATTCAACGGAATAATAAATGCGAATAATAAATAATGGAACCGGTCGGTTGAAATTCACAATCAAGCGGGATATTTCGATAGAATAATAAATGCGGAATAATAAATATAGAACCAATTAGTGAAATTCACAATCTGCAAGCGGGATATTCAACGAATAATAAAGAAACGAAATAATAAAAGAATTTCACCAAGTATGCGGTATTTAGATAAACAGGTTATTCCAACATAATAATAAAGAATGGAATAACAGAAGAAGAAGATCACCAAGTATTGGGTAAACCACATATCTGGTCATTCCACCAAGTATAGGTAAACCGCAGCATCACAGTAATTCCAATGAGAATAATAAAGAATGGAATAAGATAAGGATTTCACCAAGTATAGGGTATGCCGTGTATACAGGTTATTCCAACAGAATAAATAAGTATGGAGTAATAGAAGTTCTCTTCATGAATAAAAAAGAATAACACCCCTTACCATAAAAGAAACTGGATAGAAGTAGTGAAGTAACAGAATACTCTTCTTCTTTCTCTCTATAATTTTCTCTCTATAGCTTCTCTCTATAATTTCTCTCTCTAGAGTTTTAATGAATTAAGTAAAGAAATAATGAAGGAATGAGCTTCTATTTATAAAAAACTAAGAGTGGCTCTTGGTCTTAACGAAGGTCAAAATGACTCTTGGTAATATTGAAGAAATAACTACTTATTTGCGAAGGGTAATTAACTTTTGGTACAATCAAGAGGCAAATAACTCTTGGAAAGTTTGAAGAGTCAAGTTACTATTAAAACTCATGAATAGTAACTCGTGAATAAGTAACTCATGAATAGTAACTCGTGAATAGTAACTCATAAATAGTAACTTCGTGAATAGTAACTCGTGAATAGTAACTCCAGAATACGAAAAGTTCCCCAATACACGATTGAACAATATAACCTCCAGGACATCAATTATTATCAAAATAAATGTCAATTTTCACTAACACAAATAATTTTAACAATGGAACTATCAAATTCATCTTTAATCAATCTGAACTTATCCATCATTAATATCATAACTCACAATATTTAACAACGGTCGTCGCCCTCAGAAAGAGGGGGCTTTCAATAAGGATTTCTCCTTATCATGCGCCTTGCAATTAGGTGACCAAACCTCTCCTTAATGTAACTTCAGACATTGTAAATATTGCAATTTAATAATATGAATAACTTTTTTCGTCTCAATTATTGATTTAATAATATAACATATTATGCATAATCTTTGTGACAATAATTGGATCGATAATATAGAGAGATATGATGCGATAATTATCAGAATAATAATGCAATATAACTGAGTGACTTCTTACGTAAGCATCGATAATCAATACCGTAGTGCTACTATGCAACCACAGCGTATTCATCAGACTTTTACTACCTGATAGTTCAACAATATTAATGGTAAAACCTCCGTAGTTATTTTCATAAAATATTTTTGTCATTTTCTAACTACTGACGATTATTTACATTGTGGGGTCCACCAATGATTGTGCCGTCGTACGGATATTCCCGACAATAAGAATATTCTCCGACCAAATGAATATTTATAACAACTTGCATACTTTGCAAAATTTTCAAATACTACCCACAACTATAACACTATCTCAAATCCACACCATAATATAAAAAAATATTTTGAGAAATTTAAATCTTTATTTATAAAATCTGGGGTGTGACGCCCCCAAAATTAGGTATACGTCACCCATCTTGAGTCGCCACTTACATGGTACATAAATTCAAATACAACTTACTAATATAAGCGTAAAGTGTATGCAATCGACATAAACTATGAGTTTGAATACAAATATTGTCTACTAGATATTATACAAACTCAAAAGGAGTCCTCATTACAACTATTATCACACTATTTCACGTAATAGTGAGGACTATTAATGCTATCCTCTGGACCATTACTTCGTTCCCAGGCTGTCGTCCCGGTATGTTCTCATTTCACGAAGAGAACGGTGAAAGAAAAGGGTGAGCTCAACTAGCCCAAGAAGAAATATTATGACTAAGATAATGCGAGAATAAATTATCATTAGCCTTCAACAGTGTTAAACCGATAAAATACAATGATAACCGGTTTAAGCTCGCAATGAATAAGCAATCCATTAAAAGAGTCAAGTAGAGAATAAAGTCTACTATCTTTTAGGTTTTAAAAGGTTTTCATCAATTTTTATCGATGACTGACTTTCGACAATAAATAAACCACCACATCTAATCATCCACGTACCACGATCCAAGGATTTTCATCAAATTATCAATGGTCATGACTATACCGAATCACCCCTCGGTCATAATCATACCAAAAATTATCCATCAACGCATTACAGGGCCACCGAGGACTTTGTCACATCATTTATATCAAGTCGTGATTATACCGAATGATCCTCGGTCATAATCATACTAAGTTCATCTATGCACGTAAGCCAAAGATAACATAATATAACATGAGGATGATGACAATGACATAATAATTCAATAAAACAAGTTCAAGAATTATTTAATCCATGAATTATTAACGTCCAAATTGTCAACATGATCTTTGTTTAAGAGAGTAAAATTCAAGAATGATCGGAAGAATATTTCCATGAAAAGATCTTTGGATGAAACGCAAATATCGAGGATATTCTACTAATTTCATGGAGTATAGAAGTCAAAGTTTTAACTTATTGGGTATAATAAAGAATGGAATAACAAAAGAAATCACCATGCATGCGGTGCTTGCATGACGGGTTATTCCAACATAAAAATAATAACGGAACCAGTCGGTGAAATTCACACCAAGCGGGATGTTCCAATGAGAATAATAAAGATGGAACCGGATCCGGTGTAAAACACACACGATAGGATATTCCAACGAGAATAAAAAGAGCGGAACCAGTCCCGTAAAACAACACAGCGAGGATGTTCCAGCGAGAATAATAAAGATTTTAACCGGTCCGGTGTAAAACACATGCAGACGAGATGTTCCAATGTAATAATAGAAGAATGTCACCAAGTATAGGGTAAACCAGCGTGTACAAGGTTATTCCAATGTAATAATAAGCGATGGAATAACATAAGGATTTCACCAAGTATAGGGTATCTGCGTATCACGAGTTATGTATAGGGTATGCCACTTTTACGAAGTTATTCCAATGAATAATAGTGAATGGAATAATGAAGTTCTCTTCAAGAAGAAAGAATAACACCCCTACCGTAAAAGAACCTAATATAGAAGTAGTGAAGTAGCGAGAATACTCTTCTTCTTTCTATAACTTTCTCTATATAAACTTCTCTCTATAATTTCTCTCTAGAGTTTCAATGAATTAAGTAAGAAAATAATGAAGGAATGAGCTTATTTATAGAAAAATGGAATGCATAAGAACTAATCCATGAACGGTCCAGATTGATTTACTTTAATCTGACGGTCCATATTTAAAGAAAAATCTTTTAAATAAAATATAATATATTCTATTTATATAAAAACATTTTACTATGCAAACACTATGCAATACTTATGCAAAACACTTATCACAAAATACTATGCAACACTATGCGTAATAAAATATAATATATTCTATTTATAGAATAACTTTAATAAAGTATTCTATTTTATATAAAAAGATGTTTCGTTTTATTACGTTAATAATACGAATAAAACAAAACGTCATTATCGCTTATAATAATTCATATTATTAATTGACAATAATGGAATCAAACCGAGTGACTTCCCACATAGGCATCAATAATCAATCTGGGTGTGCTTTCTATGCAACCACACGATATTCTTTTTACTTTTACTACTGAGTAGTTCAACGATTATCAACGGTAAAACTTCCACCGTTATTTTAATAAAATATTTTTGTCGTTTTCTCAATCCGACAATAATTACATTATGGGTCCACCAATGATTGGTAGTTATGCGAATATTCCTGCTAAACCGAATATTCCCACCCAATCGAATATAATATAACCACTTGCATACTTTGCAAAATTTATAAATACTACCTAATAACTATAATATTATCTCAAATTCACACCATAATATTAAAAATTATTTCGACCAAATTTAAATCTTTATTAATAAAATCTGGGGTCTCACAATCTCCCCTCCTTATGGAATTTACGCCCTCGAAATTAGGGTACGATACTGTATGATAAAGAGATGAGGATACCTTGAATACCTTTATCGTTTAAAAATATTAAATTCATCTTTGAAATCGCCAAAGCTATTCATTAACAATTCATCTTTTGCACTTTCTGAGCTAAAGATATACAACCATAAAACCAATAATGCTAAGACGCAGCGACTTAATAGTATCACGACCACGAATTATCCATTACCACCGGCGAGGATATTCGTGTTTTCAATCTGATTATGATTATACTGAAACAATCCTGGTCATAATCATACCAAGTCCATCTATGCACGTAAGCCACGATGACTTTGAACGCATCCATGAATTAATATTTCATTCTTTGAGACTCACCAATAATTAATCCATATCATCGAATCATCCACGCACTACTGTGCCAAGGATATTCATTAGTATCACGACCACAAATTATCCATGCACTACTGCGAAGATAATTGTGTTTTCAATTACTGTTATGATTATACTTAGAACAATCCACGGTCATAATCATACCAAGTCCATCTATGCACGTAAGCCACGGATGACTTTGAACACATCCATGAATTAATATTTCATTCTTTGAGACTCATTCAATAATTAATCCACATCATCGAATCATCCACGCACTACGGGCCGAGGATATTCATTAGTATCACGACCACAAATTATCCATGCACTACTGCCAAAGATAATTGTGTTTTCAATTCTGATTATGATTATGCCAAACAATCCACGGTCATAATTATACCAAGTCCATCTATGCACGTAAAGCCGCGAGATGACTTTGAACACATCCATGAATTAATATTTCATTCTTTGAGACTCATTTCAATAATTAATCCACATCATCGAATCATCCACGCACTACGTGCCGAGGATATTCATTAGTATCACGACCACAAATTATCCATGCACTACTGACCAAAAGATAATTGTGTATTCATTTACTGATTATGATTATCTTAGAATAATCCGTGGTCATAATCATACCAAGTCCATCTATGCACTACGTGCCACAAATGACTTTCAACATAATATAAACATGAGGATAATGATATAAAGAATCAATCAAATGAGATAAAGGATAAATATTAAACATTTATAATATAATTTATCCAGATTCAAGAATATCCCCATGTTATCAATCATTTAATAATCTCATAATCTAATAACATTAATATTATAATAATATTTTAATCACTTCTTAAATTTATAAACAATTTATCTTAATTGTTTACACTTTACCATATAATGCATTTAATCATTCAAAAATGTCATACTCGTAAGATATCATCACCAATTATCAAATCCTCATCAAAAAATATGCATATACTACTATATAGGATTCTCTAGCCATAAAATCCTATTTTCAACTTTTGTTACTTCACATAACATATTTAACTCATATGTTCAGTAACTAAACTATTTTCATGAAAAATACCAAATCAGCCCCAAAAATATTTCTTTTCTGAGATTTAGCATAATATAGTCCCATAATGAAAATATTTTTTCTCGAATTTTTAAAATTTATTTACTATTTTTAAAATCAATTTCCACTTAATTCCTTAAGAAATTAGCTACCTCAAGTTTAACTCCAAAATTCCCAAATCTTGGCAGGACCTTACACATGTTAACGTGAGCTTCCAGTTTTAAATTTCATGGTCATCCTGAGTTATAGAACTCCAGGTTATAGCGTTTTTTCGGAAAAACCTAAATATTGAAATAGTCATAACTTGCTCATTTTAAGTCGAATGAGCTCATTTTTGGACAGGAGGTACTTTATACCATATACTTTCATGTCCCAAAAGGCCAGAATTTTTCTCATAATTTAAGTGGCCGAAACAGCCTCTCTAAAATCATGGCGAAGCTTTTTCGGTTTTTTTTGCAGCTTTGCACTCCTTTGCTAAAATCAGTCCACACAAAATCTACAACACCTTTTCCAGTAATTCCACTTGGATTAGTTAGGTAACTCATAGATCTAACTCTAGGACTTGACCACATTCAAAAATTCAAAATATAATAGGAGATATGGTCAATTTAATTTCATGTTACGTTTTTCACTAAAATCGATTTTCAACTCTTTGTGATTTCTAAGAAACTTTCATGTTTTTACGTACTAACCAACATAACTCATCATAAAACTTACTAATACTTCATATACCCATGATTTTCATTATTCCAATGCTTTTATTATGACTTTCATCATAAACCACGTAAACCTGCTTATTTAGTTGAAGAAATATTTGAGGTTTAAGAAATGGGTTTTTATCTTTGGGTCAATACAAAATTCGATTTCACGCTCTAGGGTAGGCTAGGAAATCTTCAAGAATACGTCAAGAAATTTATTAATGATAGAAATATCATTCAAAATTACTTTTATCCAAGACTTGGATAGTACGTCACATTGATACCAACTGTGACTTCTATCCCTTAACCTAGATAGCACCTCACAATGATACCTATAAACTTGCCATCTTCATTCACGATGTCGCTCTCTGAAAGCTTTGGCTTGGTGCATTCCATACAAGGAAGTCAACAACGAAAAGGATCGGGCTCTTTACTTATGGCTTGATATAACGGTGATTAACTTTAGGGTTTGGTTACTTTGAATTGGTATATAACAGTTGGTTATGAATATAAAAGCTAACAACCTTACGAAAAGCATGATGAGTAGTTAACCAATTGATTCCTAAAATCACATCAAAGGCAAGTATTTTCAAAAAGATAAGATCGGCAGAATAACGTGAAAGTGTTTATTTGAATCAAACAAGATTTAAAAATAGT
This sequence comes from Panax quinquefolius, assembly GCA_020205615.1. NCBI lineage: Eukaryota > Viridiplantae > Streptophyta > Magnoliopsida > Apiales > Araliaceae > Panax > Panax quinquefolius. The sequence goes on along the minus strand of CM035158.1, from coordinate 99,623,027 downwards.
AAGCGATAACGAAGGCTCCTACTAACGAAGTTTCAACCAATAAGTCAAAGTCTAAATTCTCTGGAGTTAAATTTAAACGTTGAACGCAACTAGGTGAAATAAAAGAGTGGGTAGAACTTGTATTGAATAAAGTATAGACTTCGCATTAATTTATAATTAACTTACCCGTAATAACTTCGTTCGGGTTTCTAAATAAACGCTCTCGCTTAAATTATCGAGTTTGACTTTTTACTATAGGGTACATTCCACCCTTAAGTGCTTCTTCACATTCTCGATCCATGATTTGAATCATTATTCTCAGACCCATATCGAATTCGGGTTGACCGCTATGCATGGGTAATTCAATTCGATGTTGGGTTCTTCTCTCAGTCTTGTCCAAAAAAAAAGTCCATTTCATCTATTTTGGCTTTATTGGATCTGGACGCCTTTTTCTCTAGACTATCAACGCGTTGTGCGACTTTTACCCATGCATCGCCAATTCTCCTTCGTTCGATTGTTTCTTCTTTTAGGCGATCTTTGATTTTAAATTCTCGATTCTAACTTTAATATCTTACACCTCGCCAAAGCGTGATTTTGTTCGAGCATCACATATCGGGTAACCCAATTTTGAATTGTTGTATCCCTTTGTTCCACGACCGTTTACTTGTCGTTTCTTCAACTTTGTTCTTCTAGCTCACGAACATGATTTTGTAATTCTAAGTTTTGATCATAAATTTCTTCTAACCAATTCTCCTCGTGTTCCTCTTCTTCCTCTTCTTCCTCACTCTCACCGCTTGCTCCTCTGCTAGCTAGCTCAAAGTGCAACAATTAGTTCTTCATTCACTACGTGGATATCTCTAATTTGTTCCTCGTCGACAATCGCATTAACTCGATTAGTGATTAAAGGTGTCACAACGGTCACATTCACTCCATTGTGAATATTTTCACCGCCATTTCCAAACACTTTGCGACAACATAAGGGTTAATTAATATATCAAATATTATCCCTATACTACGTGAGACCAATTAAATAACAAATAAACTTAGGTAGGTCATACTAGCGAAGGAATTTCTCGTCTCTCCTCCTAGTTCTTATCTCACATCTCACCCGAGGATCATATCCTAAACTCGATACTGTTGTGGCGCCCCAAAATTAGGTATATCGTCACCCATCTTGAGTCGCCACTTACATGGTACATAAATTCAAATACAACTTACTAATATAAGCGCTGTGGTATGCAATACGACATAAACTATGAGTTTGAATACAAATATTGTCTACTAGATATTATACAAACTCAAAAGGAGTCCTCATTACAACTATTATCACACTATTTCACGAATAGTGAGGACTATTAATGCTATCCTCTGGACCATTACTTACGTTCCCAGACTTGCGTCCAAATTATGTTCTCATTTCAAGAAGAAACGGTGAAAGAAAGGGTGAGCTCAACTAGCCCAAGAAGAAATATTATGACTAAGATAATGCGAATAAATTATCATTAGCCTTCAAATAAAGTGTTAAACCGATAAAATACAATAGACAAACCGGTTTAATCTGCGGTGAATAAGCAATCCATTAAAAGAGTCAAGTAGAGAATAAAGTCTACTATCTTTTAGGTTTTAAAGGTTTTCATCAATTTTATCATTGAGACTCGACAATAAATAAACCACCACATCTAATCATCCCTGCGTACCACCACGGTCAAGGATTTTCATCAAATTATCAATGGTCATGACTATCTTAAATCACCCCTGGTCATAATCATACCAAAAATTATCCATCAACGCATTCTACGAGCCACCGAGGACTTTGTCACATCATTTATATCAAGTCATGATTATACTTAGAATGATCCTCGGTCATAATCATACTAAGTTCATCTATGCACGTAAGCGAAAGATAACATAATATAACATGAGGATGATGACAATGACATAATAATTCAATAAAACAAGTTCAAGAATTATTTAATCCATGAATTATTAACGTCCAAATTATCGACATGATCTTTGTTTAAGTGAGTAAAATTCAAGAATGATCGGAAGAATATTTCCATAGAAAAGATCTTCGGATGAAACGCAAATATCAAGGATATTCTACTAATTTCATGGAGTATAGAAGTCAAAGTTTTAACCAACCGGGGTATAATAAAGAATGGAATAACAAAAGAAATCACCATGCATGCGGTACTTACAGCATGATTGTTATTCCAACATAAAAATAATAACGGAACCAAAGTCGGTGAAATTCACACCGAGCGGGATGTTCCAACGAATAATAAAGATGGAACCGGTCCTAGTAAAACACACGATAGGATATTCCAAGAATAATAAAAAGGCGGAACCAGTCCTGTAAAACACACGAGCAGGATGTTCCAACAGAATAAATAAAATTTTAACCAGTCCTAAAAACACATGAGCATGGATGTTCCAATGAGAATAATAGAAGAATGTCACCAAGTATAGGGTAAATCACAGATATCTGAGTTATTCCAATGTAATAATAAGCAATGGAATAACATAAGGATTTCACCAAGTATAGGGTATCTGCAGTATCTGAGGTTATGTATAGGGTATGCCACTTTTACGAAAAGTTATTCCAATGTAATAATAGTGAATGGAATAATGAAGTTCTCTTCAAGAAGAAAGAATAACACCCTTTACCGTAAAAAGAACCTAATATAGAAGTAGTGAAGTAGCGAGAATACTCTTCTTCTTTCTATAACTTTCTCTCTATAAGCTTCTCTCTATAATTTCTCTCTCTAGAGTTTCAATGAATTCGTAAGAAAATAATGAAGGAATGAGCTTCTATTTATAGAAAAATGGAATGCATAGTAACTAATCCATGAACGGTCAGTTTGATTTACTTTAATCGACGGTCCATATTTAAAGAAAAATCTTTTAAATAAAATATAATATATTCTATTTATATAAAAACATTTTACTATGCAAACACTATGCAATACTATGCAAAACACTATGCAAAAATACTATGCAACACTATGCATAATAAAATATAATATATTCTATTTATAGAATAACTTTAATAAAGTATTCTATTTTATATAAAAGATGTTTCGCTTTTATTACGTTAATAATACGAATAAAACAAAAACGTCATTATCGCTTATAATAATTCATATTATTAATTGACAATAATGGAATCAAACCGAGTGACTTCCCACATAGGCATCAATAATCAATCTGCAGTGTCTACTATGCAACCACACGTATTCATCGTACTTTTTTACTAATGAAAGTAGTTCAACAATATCAACGGTAAAACTTCCGCCGTTATTTTAATAAAATATTTTTGTCGTTTTCTCGATCCGAATAATAATTACATTATGGGGTCCACCAATGATTGAGTAGTTGTCACGAATATTCCCTGCTAAACCGAATATTCCCCAGAGCCAATCGAATATAATATAACCACTTGCATACTTTGCAAAATTTATAAATACTACCCACAACTATAATATTATCTCAAATTCACACCATAATATTAAAAAATTATTTCGACCAAATTTAAATCTTTATTAATAAAATCTGGGGTCTCACATGGGGTCTCACAATCTCCCCTCCTTATGAAATTTCGCCCTTGAAATTTACGTACGTACCTGGTATGATAAAGAGGTGAGGATACCTTGAATACCTTTATCGTTGAAAACATTAAATTCATCTTTGCAATTCGGCCAAAGATATTCATTAACAATTCATCTTTGCACTACAGGTCAACTGTATAACAAATAATTAACAGTTCATCTTTGTAGTACAGGCCAAAGATATACAACTGTAAAACCAATAATGCTGAGACTCAGCTTAATAGTATCACGACCACGAATTATCCATGCACTACGGGCCAAGGATTCATGTTTTCAATTACAGTCATGATTATACCGAATAATCCCTGGTCATAATCATACCAAGTCCATCTATGCACTACGGCCAAAGATGACTTTTACCACATCATTTGTAACATTACGATCATGATTATACCGAATAATCCCTGGTCATAATCATACCAAGTCCATCTATGCACGTAAGCCACAGATGACTTTCAACACAATATAAGCATGAGGATTATGACAATGATATAAATAATCAATCAAACGAGATAAAGGATAAATATTAAACATTTATAATATAATTTATCCAGGGTTTAAGAATATTTCAATGTTATCAATCACTTAATAATCTCATAATCTAATATCATTAATATTATAACAATATTTTAATCAGTTCTTAAACTTATAAACAATTTATTTCAATTGTTTACTCTTTACCATATAATGCATTTAATCATTCAAAAATGCCATACTCATAAGATATCATCACCAATGATCAAATCTCTCATCAAAAAATATGCATATACTCTATATAGGATTCCCTAGCCATAAAATCCTATTTTCTAATTTTGTTACTTCACATAACATATTTAACTCATTTACTCATAACTAGATTATTTTCATGAAAAATACTAAATCAGTTCCAAAAATATTTCTTTTTTGGAATTTAGCATAATATAGTCCCGTAATGAAAATATATTTTTCTTGGAATTTTTAAAATCCATTTACTATTTTTCAAAAATCAATTTCCAATTAATTCCTTAAGAAATTAGCTACCTCAAGTTTAACTCCAAAAATTTCCAAATCTTGGAAGGATCTTACACATGTTAATGTGAGCTTCCAGTTTAAATTTCATGGTTATCGGAGTTATAGAACTCCAGTTATAGCATTTTTCGTCAGAAAACCTAAATATTGAAATGGTCATAACTTGCTCATTTTAAGTCAGAATAAGCTCATTTTTGGACAGGATGTTCTTTATACCATATAATTTCATGTCCCAAAAGGCCAAAATTTTTCTCATAAATTAAGTAGCTGAAAATGCCCTTTTAAAAATAAGATCAGTAGCTTTTTTGAAATTTCCAGCTTTTGACTCCTTTGCTAAAATCAGTCCACACGAAAATCTACAACTCCTTTTCTAGTGATTCCACTTGGAGATGCTACAAAACTCATAGATCTAACTCTAGGACTTGACCACACTGAAAAATTCAAAATATATTAGGAGATATGATCAATTGAATTTCATGTTCTATTTTTCACCAAAAATCTGATTTTCAACTCCTTGTGATTTCTAAGAAACTTTCATGTTTTCACATACTAACCAACATAACTAATCATAACACTTACTAATACCACGTATACCCATGATTTTCATTAGTCCAATGCTTTTATTATGACTTTCATCATAATCCACGTAAACTGTTCATTTTAGTTGAAGAAATATTTGAGGGTTTAAGAAATGGGTTTTGTACTGGGGTCAATACAAAATTCGATTTCACGCTCTAAGTAGGCTAAGAAGTCTTCAAGAATACGCCAGGAAATTTATTAATAATAGAAATATCATTCAAAACTGTGATTCTCATCCAAGACTTGGATAGTACGTCACATTGATACCAACTGTGACTTCTATCCCTTAACCTAGATAACACCTCACAATGATACCTATCAACTTGCCATCTTTATTCACGATGTCGCCTATAGAAAGTCTGGCACCGGTGCATTCCACACAAGGAAGTCAACAACGAAAGGTTCGGGGCTCTTAACTTATGGCTTGATATGACAATTATTGACTTTAGTGGTTTGGTTACTTGAATTCGCACAACAGGTTGGTTATGAATATAAAAGCTAACAACCTTACGAAAAGCATGATGAGTAGTTAACCAATTGATTCCTAAAATCACATCAAAGACAAGTATTTTCAAAAAGATAAGATTGACAGGTAACATGAAAGTGTTTATTAAATCAAACAAGATTTAAAAATAGTAGAGGTAACGAAGGCTCCTACTAACGAAGTTTCAACCAATAAGTCAAAGTTTAACTTCTCCAGAGTCAAATTTAAATGTTGAACGCAAGTAAGAGAGATAAAATAATGGGCAGAACCGGTATCTTATAAGGTATAGACTTCACAATTTATAATTAACTAACCCGTGCTAACTTCGTTTGGGTTACTCGCTTTTTTGAGAAGTCACAAAAAACGCTCTCCCTTACACTACCGATTTTGACTTTTCTGGAACGGTCTTTGGTGCCTCCATCCTAGCTGAACTTGTCTTCGGTGAACGACAAAATCGAGCTAAGTGACCTTCTTTTCCACAATTATAACATGATTTAGACAGCATCGCACAGTTTGGACTGATATGTCCCTCCCCTCCGCATTTGAAACATATGATAGGTGGTCATTCTCCTTCCTTAACAACGGGTGCTGGTGCTGGCGTCTTTCCATCATTGTTGAATTTCCTCTTCTTGAAATTCCCATTTCTATTATCTTGGCCATGATTACCACCGAAATGGTTACCATTCTTGGCATGATAATTTCCCCCATGATGGTTATCATTGTTCCGATGACCGTTGCCACCGGTATGATTATTATCGTGTTGTTGGTCGTTGCCTTTTGGTTGTGCTGACTCATTATCGCACTCCAAAAACTGAGCCCTATTCACAACATCTGAATATAAACAAAGTTTGTGAGAAATGAGGTATTGACGTATATTGGGTTTCAAACCTCTTACAAACATTCGCGTCAATCGCTCCTCATTATCGACCAAATGGGATGCAAACCGAGATAACTCGGCAAACTTAAACTCGTACTGCGACACGGTCATATTATTTTGCTCCAGCTTGATGAACTCCACCTCCTTCATGTGACGAATACTTTCGGGAAAGTACTTGTCATTGAATAGCTCTTGGAACTTATCCCAAGACATCTTGAGTGCGTCAGGCTGGGTACATTTTATAGATTCCCACCAGTAATCTGCCTCTTCACGTAACATAAAGGTGGCAAAGGGAACCTTTTGCTCCTCAGAGCATCCCAAGACATCAAATATCTTAGTCATCTGCTTTAACCACGTTTTACTTTAAGTGGTTCTCGGCTTTCCCAAAAACTCCGGTGGTCCCAGCTCCTTGAATCTGCTTTAGCGATGACCGTAGTGGGTTGCCATTATTTTACCTGCGCATGAGCAGCAGGCGCCTTCACCGACGATGTTGCATGAATTCTAAAAAGCTCCTAAACGTACCGCTGTTCGTCATTTGATCAGTGTTGTTGTTTACAGGAGGATTATCGCCATCCTATCGCACATTATCCTGATTATTGATCTGTGGAGACTCAACGGTCTCCTGTGCTCCATTGCTTATCTCAACATTTTCGGATGCCATTTTCAAATACTGCCACAAAACAAAGGTTAATTAACATGTCACATATTATCCCTATACACTGACCGACCAATTAAATACCAAATAAACTTAGGTAGGTCATACTAGCGAAGGAATTCCCGGCTCTCCCTCCTAGTTCTTATCTCACATCTTAGCCAGGGATCATATCCCTAAGCTTTGATACCAACTGTGACGCCCCCAAAATTAGGTATTAATCACCCATCTTGAGTCGCCAAATACATGGTACACAATATAAATACAAATTTAACTATACAACTGTCGTGTAAAATACGACAAAACATAAACTGAGAGTTTAAACAAGAATATTGCCTTCTAGACAATATCCATTCTCAACGGAGTCCTCATAGACAGTATACAAACTCAAATTCAGTCCTCATTACATTTATTGTCATACTATTTAACAGAATAGTGAGGACTACTAATGCTATCATCTGGACCGTCACTCCGTTCCCTGATTCGTCCCAACTATATTCTCATTTCCTGAAAAGAACAGTGAAGGAAAGGGTGAGCTCAACTAGCCCAGTAAGAAATATTATGACTAAGATAATACAGAATAAATTATCATTAGTCTTCAACAAAGTTAAACTGATAATATACAATAGACATCAAGTTTAATTGCAGCGGAATATGCAATCCATTAAAAGAGTCAAGTAGAGAATAAAGTCTACTATCTTTTAGGTTTTAAAAGGTTTTCATCAATATTTATCACTGAGACTCAGCTTAATAAATAAACCACCACATCTAATCATCCCTGTACCACGGTCGAGGATTTTCATTAAATCATCAATGGTCATGACTATACTTAAGAATAAACCACAGTCATAATCATACCAAAACTATTCATCAATGCATTACAGGCCACTGAGGACTTTTATCACATTATTTATAATAGGTCATGATTATACCGAATGATCACTGGTCATAATCATACTAAGTTCATCTATGCACGTAAGCCATAATATATTATGAGGATGATGATAATGACATAATAATTCAATAAAACAAGTTCAAGAATTATTTTATCCAGGAATTAGTAACGTCCAAATTGTCAACAAGATCTTGTTTTGTAGAGTAAAATTCAAGAATGATCGGAAGAATATTTCCATGAAAAGATCTTTGGATGAAACGCAAATATCGAGGATATTCTACTAATTTTATGGAGTATAGAAGTTAAAGTTTTAACCAATTTGGTTCCATTCTTTATTATTCTCGTTGGAATAACTCGCCTATGTGGATTTCGCATGCACGGTGAATGATCCTTTGTATTCATTCCTTATTGAATTGTGGAAATGATCTGCATCACGTGGATTACTGCATGGCGGGGCGAAAATCCATTTGTAGTTTCATATATTCTATTATACTCAGTTGGTTAAAGTTTTGACTTCTATACTCCATGAAATTAGTAGAATATCCTCGGATATTTGCGGCGCATCCAAAGATCTTTTCATGAAAATATTCTTCCGAGCATTCTTGAATTTTACTCCACAAAGAAGTATCATGTCGACAATTTGACGCTATTGATTTCGAGATAAATTAACTTATAAATCTTTAAAATTATTCTTGAACTTGTTTTAATTGAATTATTATGTCATTATCATCATCATCATGCTTATATTGTGATGAAAGTCATCTTTAGCTTACATGCATAGATGGACTCCAATATGATTATGACCGTGGATCATTCGATAATCATGACCTGTAATGTTATAAATGATGTGGTAAAAGTCCTCGATGGCTCAGAAAAGCGTTGATTGACGCTTTTGGTATGATTATGACCAGAAATTTTTCTAAGATAGTCATGACCATCGATGATTTAATGAATATCCTCGCCCATAGTGTGGGATGATTCGATGATGTGGTTTATTTATTAAGTCGAGTCTCAAATGATAAAAATTGATGAAAACATTTTAAATCATAGAAGATAGTAGGTATCATGCTCTATTTGACTCTTCTAATGGATTGCTTATTCCGTCCGCAGCTTAAACTTGATGTCTATCAGTATTTTATCGCTTAACATTGTCAAGACTAATGATAATTTATTCGCATTATCTTAGTCATAATATTTCATCGGGCTAGTTGAGCTCACCCTTTTGCTTTCATTGTTCTCTTCAGAAATGAGAACGTAGCTTGGACTAGTCGGGGAACGGAGTGATGGTCCGGGATGATGTATTAGTAGTCCTCACTATTCTGTAAAATAGTGTGACAATAAATATAATGAGGACTTTATTTGAGAGTGGATATTGTCTAGAAGGCAATATTCCTGTTTAAACTCTCAACTATGTTTTGTCGTATATTTCACGATGGTTGTATAATTAAGTTTGTATTTGTATTCTGTACCATGTATTTGGCGACTCAAGATGGGTGATGTATACCTATTTTGGGGGCGTCACATTTATCACATGCATTTATATATATAATATTATTATTTAAACAATGATAATATATTTAAATGAATATTTTATCGAAGAAAAATAATTGCCAAACTTTTAACAAATAATTTATGAAAAATTCCTTAGCCCATAGTGCAGGGATGATTCGATGATGTTGTTTATTTATTAAGCTGAGTCTCAGCGGTAAAAATTGTAACATTCCAGAATTTTAATTGTTATATTAAATATTTGTTGAATTATATAAATATTTAATGGACGTGTTTATGGTTGAATTTGTAATTGTTCAAATTTGATTCGATATGGTTAATTATTTGTTAAATAAATAATTAAGGAAATTAATTATTATATTTTAATTTAATTTAATTATTAAGTTAGAGTGTTTTGATTAATTGAATTATTATTCTTTTTATTTGAATTTGTAATTAAAAGGATGTGTTAGTTGATTAAATAAAGTTATAATTATATAGAAAATTATAATTTTGTGGTATTGATTTATGTGTTAAAGTAATTTAATAAATTGTTATTAGAATTAATTTAATTAATTAAAAGTGTGACAAGTAACCTTTTATAAAGGAGTTATTAAAATAACTTAAAAGAGTTTAATTCAGTTTTGCCAAACAAGGCCTAATGCCTATTAAGTCTTTATTCTAATTGTGTTTTACCAAACAAGGCATAAGGGTTAATTGATTATTTTTTTTAGTGGTTAGCCAAACAAGCCTTATGGCTTTTGATTTTCAAATAAAACATAACTGATGTCAGTTAAGTTAGAATTATATTATATATTTATTATCTATATTATTATTATACGTTATATTATTAGTACGTAGTTAGAGTTAGGAAGAAAAGAAAGACTCAGAGGAAGAAGAAGAAGAGAAGAAGAAAAGTGAGAGAAAAAGCTTGAGAGAATATTTGAGAATAGAGAGTGAAATTGAAGAGAAGAAGAAGCTTGGGAATCAAAAAGGGATAGTCATCTCTTCAAGGTATCATCCTACCCTTTTTATGTTTTTTAAAATTTTAGTTTTCTCTTCCCTAATTCTCTGTAAAAATCCTTGTGTAAGGATAAATTATTGTTTTTATGTGTGATAAACTAGTGTTGTAAAACTATTTTCATAAGTTATATATGAGCATAGTCAATGAATTGATGTTTTGTATGTGGTTTGTGAAGAAAAATATTTTACAGAGAGTTTATATGAATGAGTATGGTTTAGTTTAAGGTAGAAATTAAGGGTTAATTAGTTGTTTAGTTGATAAATTGACTATTGAATGTGGTAGAGTATGTATAAACATTGATAAAGTGCTTTGAATTAACTGTTTTGGTTGAAAAACAAAATCACAGTATTGATTTTCATTAAAAATATCACAAAGTGAGTTTTTATCAAAAATAGTGAAATTGTATGTTTTAAATTCGTTGTTTATGTTGTTTTATGGGTAGAAATGTGTTAAGAGTCTTGAATTATATTTATATGAAGTCTCTATATGAATTACATGTTAATTAGACTGTTAGAAAGTAGCTTGTAGGCCAAAATTGGCTTTTGTTCATATCATTGTAGAAATTTTGAAGATCGAAGCTACGATTTAGCGATCTTGTGTAACCCAGAAGATAAACTTTCAACAAGAATACGGCATCATCACGCCATCTTGACTGGTAGTATAAATGTGGCACAAGAACTCCATCATCATGTAACCATGAATACCAACCACAATATAAAGCGTGGCCATGCCGCAATGATGAAGTTTGCGAAATGGTCTGACAGTGTTAATTTTGTACTCAAAGTCTAAAGGAATGGTTATGTGTTAATAATAGGACTATTAAGTTATGATTTTAATATTTCTATATCTAAAATGAACATGTTATTAACAATTAACTTGTTTTATAACTTGATTATGTGATTAAAAATCAAACTCTATATGATGAATGTACTTAGCTATGTTTGTAAAGTGGTAGTGACTAACTATGTCATGATGATATATATATATATATATAGGGTATTGTGATTCGAATTGATTCGGTTTAGTCTACGAGCAAGGCAAGTTCTCTAATCTATTTTCTTGTTGAAGCAATTATTGTTTCCGATTCGATTACCTTATAAATGATGCAAGTTTTCTAATTTATTATCTTGTTGATCCAATTATTGTTTTCAATATAATAATGTAAGGTTTCTAAACTTTGATTTTGATATTGAACAAGTTATTCTTGTATTTAGCTTGTTGTTTAGCATGCACATTTTTATATACTATTGTTGAACAGTTTTATCGTTCTAGTTGCTATGTATGCTTGGTATTCAATTCTAAATAACCTTGGCTTAATATTTTTCAAGTAAGGTGTGTTATAGTTATTCAAGTTGTATGTTATTAGATTATTCCTAAAGCATAACTTTAATTTACCATGTTGATTCAATTATGAGTATTCTATAGTATGATGTTATTAGTATTAATTTCAACTAGTCCTCTAGTTTATGATCGTTGAACTTCAAATTACCCTTGAAAGCTTATCCAAACCAAACTCTCTTTGGTGCGGACTTGTACTCTAAATACTGAGATGAACAACCCTATTATTATTAGGGGATAACTTACGCGTTGCGTTAAATGTTTGTGCACAATACATGGTACGAAGGGTTGATCCCCCTAAGTACGAGGAGTCCTTATAGTCTTATGACTGTTAAAGTTGGAGTTGAAAGATTACTCGCAACTGTGGACATAGTTCATGGTCTTATAACCCTCAGTTATGTCTTTTTCATATTTTTGATTTCAGTTCCTAATTATCATTGTTAGAGTACTATCTAGTTTTGATGAGCCTATTCATTGGCAGTTATTATTATTATACTCCTGTTGATTCATTGTTATATTCAGTGAGCAATTATTTTGCTCACTCTTGCATATTTATAAACTCATTGCAGCTAAAGTGGAGAAGGTAGATGAACCTTCAACTAGCAAAGGAAAGGGAAAATTGTACAAGTGACGCTGAATTGTACTTTTATTTATTGTGATGATCTTAGACTTCTTAATAATGATGTTATGTAATAATTTTAATTCCGCATTTGAATGATTGTATTTAAAGGTTAGACAACCTGGGAGATTTTTATTATGTAACCCTTTAATGGGGAAGGTTTTCATTATTCAATTTGATTATGATTGGGTAGTTATGACTAAGTGAACACCAAATCCTGTGGGAATGAAGTACCTGGGTTTGGGGGTGTCACAAAAATTGATGAAAATGTTTTAAATCATAGAAGATAGTAGGTATCATGCTCTACTTGACTCTTCTAATGGATTGCTTATTTCGCTGCAGTTAAACTTGATGTCTATTGTATTTTATCAGTTTAACATTGTTGAAGACTATTGATAATTTATTCTGCATTATCTTAGTCATAATATTTCTTACCGGGCTAGTTCAGCTCACCCTTTTGCATTCATTGTTCTCTTCAGGAAATGAGAACGTAGCTTGGACTAGTCGGGGAAAGGAGTGATGGTCTGAGATAATGTATTAGTAGTCCTCACCATTCTATAAAATACTGTGACAATAAATATAATGAGGACTCTATTTGAGAGTGGATATTGTCTAGAAGGCAATATTCCTGTTTAAACTCTCAGCTATGTTTTGTCGTATATTACACAACGGTTGTATAATTAAGTTTGTATTTGTATTCTGTACCATGTATTTGGCGACTCAAGATGGGTGATGTATGTGACGCCCCCAAAATAGGTATACATCACCCATTCTGAGTTGTCAATACATGGTACAGAAACAACTACAACTTTATTATTACAACAAGAAAAGCTGTGAGTTTAAATACAAATATTATCTTCTGACAATATTTATACTCAAATAAATCCTCATCACATTTATTGATACATTATTTTACAAAATGGTGAGGACTACTAAACAATCCTTTCTAAAACCTTCATTCCATACCCCAGACTACGTACTCGCTTATATTCTCGCCTCCCGAGAAGAATGGAACAAAAGGAAAAGGGTGAGCTCAACTAGCTCAAGAAAAGAATATTATGACTAAGATAATATACAACAAATTATCGTTAGTCTTCAATGAGGAAAAATCTGATAGAATACAATAGACAACAAGTTTCGAGATCAATATTCGCAATGAAATAATAATTCATAGAAGAGTTACGTAGAGAATGAAATCTACTATAATCTATGAATTTAACAATCCATCATCAAAATTTTATCCTGTAACATCAATCAATATTCATCTCAAATCAAACATTCATCTTTGCACTACAGGGCCAAAGATATTCATCGATCGGTCGTGTTCATCTCAACACACTGCTCATCTTTGCACTACTGAAGCCAAAGATATTCATCGATTAGTCATGTTCATTTAAACACTGCTCATCTTTGCACTACAGGCCAAAGATATTCTTCAGAAATCATTCATCTTTTGCACTACAAAGGCCAAAGATATTCAATAATATCATCATTTAAGACCGAGGATGATGAAAAATATTTTTAAAGAACGAATCCAAAGAAAACAAAATGACAAGGATTAAGGATTAAGGATTCGTACTTTGTTTTATCCATGTCCAACAATACCCCAAAAATAATCACGGTGGTGTAAAATTCAAGAATGATCAAAACATGGATACAATCAAAGCTAGTATCCGAATAGATATTTTGACGAAAAAGAAGAAATTTTATTTTTCGATGAATAGTGCCGTATATCGTGAATAGTGTCAGATACGTGAATAAAGGCCGATATCGTGAATAGTAACTCACACACCAAAAGATAGAAATTCCACAAAAAAACATTTTCACGCTTACATGAATAGTACTTGTGAATAGTAACTCCGTGAATAGTAACTCATGAATAGTAACTCGTGAATAGTAACTCATGAATAGTAACCCCGAACATGAAAAAGTTCCAAATTTGATAAAAAGTTCCAACCAATATTTCAAAGATAATGATATTGAAGAAATAATATCATCCTAAAAGAAAATAACATCCCTTACCTCAAAGAATCGAGATTTCTAAGGAAAGGCTCAAGAAGTGATCTTTGAATGAAACTTGTACTAAAACAAAGAACTCTCAAAGTATCTAAATACTCACAAAATACGCTCAATAATATAGAGAGAAAGAGAGAAAACTTTGTTTCGGTGTGATTTTCAATTCTAACTTAGCCCTCTATTTATAGGAAAATGTTAGCCAACCAAGGCACTTGACACTGCTACCGATGGCTTTACTCGCTACTATTGCCACCCACCACATTTGAAATAAAATTCAGCACATTTCTTCACCAACCACAAGTGGGGCCCACTCAATTCTAGAATTTTCCACCAAAATCAATTATAAACCTAATTTTCGAATCCGACACCTCTTAAAATTCACAACAAATCATTCGTGCATTTTTAACGGTTCAAAATTTGTGGACATATACTCAACTTATGTATGTATAACATACCCAAAAATTACCACAATCCAACGGTTTGGATTAAAAATTATAACCCCATGATATATCTCAAAACCCCGATTTAATTTTTAATACCTCGAACTGGTAAAATAATTGATAAAACACCTCAACAATAATTTCTTCATTTATAACCACATAAATAAATCCATCATTTATATCCACATAAAATAAATATTTCTTTATCATATGAATCAATAATTAATTATTCACAAATAATATTACGAATCACAATTATGACAACCAGTAGCTTCCTGTGGAAGAGGGGGCTTCGAGATAAGGATTTCTCCTTCTTGGCGCGCGCAATTAGGTGACCAAACCTCTCCTCGATGTAACTTTCTAGACATTGCCAATAATGCTATCTAATAATATTATTCAAATAATATGAATTATTGATCCGATAATGGAGATAATGTGTGCAAGTGACAATTATTGAACAACAATAATATAAAATATCAACGCAAAATTATTGAATCAATAAAATAAAATATTGAACAAGAACTCATGTGAAAATTATTGAGTAGTGCCTTCTTCTTACGTAAGGATCAATAATTCAACAATATCATGCAACCGCTGGTGCCTTCTCTTTGCAACCACGCCAGACATCGTGTATTTTAACCAATCGGGTATTCCAACAGTCTTAATCTGGTAACAACTACGCCGTTATTTTTAACCAACTTATATTTGTCGTTTTCTTCATCCAATCGCTTTTCCAGTTATGGGGCCCACACATGGTCAAGCCTGGTCGCATTTAATATTCCCCGACAATGACGAAATATTCCACGACCAAACGAATATTCCCCGACAAAATGAATATTTTATAACCACTTGCTTATTTTGAAATATTTGCGTATTTAACCCTTAACTATCCACATTAATCAAATCAACCCTTACTATTTCAAAATAATAAATAAAGGAAATTCCTTTTATTTAAAAAATTTCTGGGTCTTACAACCTCCCTCCTTATGAAATTTCGTCCTCGAAATTGACGTGACGCGTACTGGTGTTTCAAAAGGTGAGGATACCTCGCTTTCATTTCCGCTTTCCAATTCCCAGTCATTTCCTCTATAGCATGATTCCTCCACAAAACTTTAACTTGTGGTATGACCTTTCTTAGCGTAGGACATGCTCCTTCCTATCCAAAATCTTGACAGTACCTCCTCATACGTTAAGTCTTGGCTATATCTCGTCCTAGTTCTAACTCAATAACGTGGTTCGGTCTTTCACATATTTACGAAGTACAGATATGTGAAACACATTATGAACACGAGACATACTCGGAGGTAATGCAAGTCTATAGGCTACATTTCCTACTCGGTCAAGAATTTGAAATGGACCAATAAATCGTGGATTGAGCTTTCCTCTCTTCCCAAATCTTGTAACTCCCTTCCATGGAGCAACTCGCAACAATACATGATCCCCTACATTAAATTCCACGTCCTTTCGATGAAGATCCGCATAACTCTTTTGTCGATCTTGAGCCGCTTTAGCACGTTGTCGAATTATTTGGATCTTTTCGGTGAGTCATACGTATTAACTCGGGTCCCAACAATGTTGCTTCACCCACCTCATCCCAACATATTGGAGAACGACATTTTCGTCCATATAATGCTTCGAATGGAGCCACACCTATACTTGCCTGATAACTGTTGTTGTAGGAGAATTCCACCAATGGTAAATACTTATCCCAACCGCCTTTGAAGTCTAGGACACGAGTCTTAATAAATCTTCAAGAGTTTGAATAGTCCTCTCGATTGTCCGTCTGCTTGGGGGATGGTATGCTTAACTAAATCGCAAAATCCGCGCCCATAGCTTTTTGCAAGCTAACCCAAAATCTTGAAGTGAATCTTGGGTCACGATCCAAACTATGGATACAGTATGCCATGCAACCTCACAATCTCATTTACGCATATACTAGCAAGACGTTCAAGTGAATAAGTCTCCGTGATTCAAGAAAAATGAGCGTACTTGGTTAATCTATCAACAATAACCCAAATAGCATTGATGCCTTGAGAAACCGTAGGAAGACCCGTAACGAAATCCATGGTAATGTGTTCCCACTTCCATTCCGGAATCTCAAGTGGTTGCAACGGACCCTTAGGTACTAGATGCTCCACCTTTACACGTTGGCAAGTTAAACACATCGAGATAAACTTTGCAATCTCTCTCTTCATATTATTCCACCAAAATGTATGTCGAAGATCACGATACATTTTAGTACTTCCGATGGATTGCAAATGGCGTGTTGTGTGCCTCCATCATAATCTTGTACTTCAAATCGTGTCGTTAGGAACACAAAGTCTAGAGTGGACTCAAGTATTCCTTCTTCATCAATTCTCGCCTAAATAGCTCCTTCTTGTACTTTCTTCTTCATACGCATCGCCTCCGGCCGGTGGCTTGAGCAACCTTAACTTTTTCTATTAAAGTTGGCTCTATCGCGTATACTTGACATCATCGCACTTCGTTCCCGCATATGATCTTCTACTCAATGCGTCACCTACCACGCTCGCTTTTACTCGTGATGGTATTGAATAGTGTGGTCGTAGTCTTTCAATAGTTCGAGCCAACGTCATTGTCGCATGTTGAGTTCTTTTTGAGTGAAGAAATATTTAAGGCTTTTTATGATTTGAATATATCTCCACTTTCTCCCCATATAGATAGTGCCTCCATATCTTTAAGCGCTGAAAACGATTGGCCGCTAACTCTAGATCATGAGTAGGATAATTCCTCTCATACTCTTTAAGTTGTCATGAGGCATAGGCTATGACTTTCCCACGTTGCATGAGAACACATCCTAACCCTTTGCACGAAGCATCGGCAGAGATAACAAATCCATCCGAACCAGATGGTATTGTTAGAACAGTCTTAAAATAAGTCTCCTCTTAAGCTCTTGGAAACTTTTCTCGCATTCTTCGCTCCAAACGAATTTTGTATCCTTCCGAGTTAGCCGAGTTAATGGAGTAGCGATTCGAGAAAACCCTTCCACGAATCTCCGATAATAACCAAATAAGCCCAAAAAGCTACGTACTTGATCCATCGACTTGGTTTGCTGCTCTAACTTTGTATTGCTTCAATCTTCACGGATCAACAGATACTCCATGTTTTGACACCACATGCCCAAGAAATGCTACTTCCTCAAGCCGAACTCGCATTTCTTCAATTTGGCATATAGTTGGTTTTCATGAAGCCTTTGAGTACCACTTTCAAATGGTGCTCATGATCTTCACGACTTTTGGAATATATAAGGATGTCATCAATAAAGACAACAACGAACCGATCCAAATATTCCTTGAATACTCGGTTCATCATATCCATGAAAGCCAGCAGGAGCATTAGTTAGTCCGAAAGACATGACTAAGAATTCATAATGCCCATACCGAAGTTCGAAGCGGTCTTTGGAATATCCTCGATTCTAATTTTCAATTTGATGATATCCGAACGAAGATCGATTTTTGAAAAGAATTGTGCCCAGCAATCGGTCAAACAAGTCATCAATACGAGGTAGAGGATACCTATTCTTGATGGTGACATGGTTCAATTCCCGATAGTCAATACAAAGTCGCATACTCCCGCCTTTCTTTTTACAAATAAAACAGGAGCACCCCAAGGAGATGTACTTGACGAATGAAACCGATGTCCAACAATTCTCAGTAGTTGGACCTTTAACTCTGAAGTTCAATAGAGCCATTCGATATGGGGTTTTAGAAATGGGCTTTATCGTGTTCAAGATCAATAAAGAATTCAACTTCACGTTACGGGGTAGACCGGAAGTTCTTCTGGAAATACGTCGGAAAGTCAATAACAACAGAATATTATTCAAATTTGACGTGTCTTTATTCAAATCCATAACATGGGCTAAGAAAGCTTGACATCCGTTTTTCAATAAACGAATAGCTTTATGATTAGATATGACGGTGATTGATTTTAATGGTTTAGTTGCTTGAATTAAATTATAACAGTGTTGGTTAGGAATATGAAAACTAACAACCTTACGAAAACAATCAATTTTGGCATGATGAGTAGTTAACCAATCAATCCCTAAAATCACATCAAAAGCAAGTATCTTTAAAGAGATAAGGTCAATGGTAAGGTGATAGTGCCAACTTGAATCAAACAAGATTTATAAACAATGGATGTGATGAAAGTTTCTCCTAACGGAGTTTCCACAGATAGATCAAAGTCTAATTTCTCCGAGTCAAGTTTAAACGTTGAGCACATGCAGAGAGATAAATGAATGGGTAAGACCCCAGATCAAGTAAGGTATAAACTTCGCAAGAATTTATAAATAGCTTACCCGTGATAACCTCGTTTGGGTTCCTCGCATTATGACCGATCACAACAAACGCTCTTCCGGAATCGTTGACTTTGACTTTTCTCGGGATGATCTTTTGAGTCACCGTCCCGTTAACTAGGTTTCGCTATCGCATAATCTCGAGCGATATGTCCTTCCTTTCCACAACTATATAGCATACCTTGAATCATTGTGGGCGGTTTGGACCGATATGTCCCTCTTTTCCGCATTTGTAGCATATGACCGGTGGTCGATCTCCTCCTTAGAACCATTTGCTCTTGTACAATCACCGCTTCCTTCATATAGTCGTTGTTAAATCTCCTCTTTTAAATCTCTCCTCCTAACTCGCTTCTTCATTTTTTCACGGCCATGATTACCACCAGAGTGGTTACCATTTATCGTCTGGTCTCTGCTTTCTTTCTCCGCAGTTATCATTATTCTCATTGATCGCTATCTCCGGTACGATCCCGGTTATAGTCCCTCACCGACCGCATTTCGTTATCTCGCTTCTAATAATTGAGCCTCATTTTACAACATCTCGAATAAAGAGAAAGTTTATGAGAATGAGATATCGACGTATCTTAGGGTTTCAACCTCTAAGAAACATCCGCCATACATCGTTCCTCATTCTCCACCAAATGAGGTGCAAACCTAGATAACTCATGAAACTTACGCCTCGTCTTTGGGACACCGCCATGTTATTCTTGCTCCAATCTAATAAACTCCACTTCCTTCATATATACGAATACTTTCGTGGAAGTACTTGTCATTGAACTGCTTCAAACGTCTCCCACGACATGCTTGAGTGCAACGGTGAATGGTACGCTTCATGATTCCCACCAAGAATCTCCTCGCCACGAACATAAAAGTAGCGAATGGAACTTTCTCGTTCCTTCGTGCATCCCAAGACATCGAATATCTTGGTAATTTGCTTGACCCATGTTTCCGCCATGATCGGATCTCGCTTTCCCAGACTCGTGGTCCCAACTCTTTGAACTTTGCTGGCGTGACCACCCGTGAATTGCTATCATTTCTTCCTATATTTTGAACACGAGTTTCCTCGTCGATTTTTGCATGAATCGCAAAAAGCTTCTAAACATCCCTCGTTCATCATCTCGCTTTCGGGTGTTATTCATAGGAGGTACATTGCCACTGTTGCACGCTCTCCTCGTTGTTAAGTACATGCATCTCCACGGTCTCATTTACACCACTATTAATATTCTCAATCGACATTCTCAATTCATTATCAAATAAAATAAGAGTTAATTAAGGAAATCAATATATCACATAATATCCCTATATCTTGACCAACTAACAAATAAGCTTAGGTAGGACACACTAGCAAAGGATTTACTCGCTCTCCCCTCTAGTTCTATTCCCCGATCTCCGCCAGAGATCATATCCCTAAGCTCGATACCAACCGTGACGACCCCAAAATAGGTCCATTCCACCCAACCCATTCTCGAGTCGCCAAATACATGGTACGTAAACAACTACTAACTTTTATTATTACAACAAAAATCAGAGTTTAAATACAAATATTATCTTCTGAGACAATATTTATACTCAAATAAATCCTCATCACATTTATTGATACATTATTTTACAAAATGGTGAGGACTACTAAACAATCCTTTCTAAAACCTTCATTCCATACCCCGACTACGTACTCGCTTATATTCTCGCCTCCCGAGAAGAATGGAACAAAAGGAAAAGGGTGAGCTCAACTAGCTCAAGAAAGAATATTATGACTAAGATAATATACAACAAATTATCGTTAGTCTTCAACAGGAAAAAATCTGATAGAATCACAATAGACAACAAGTTTCGGATCAATATTCGCATGGAAATAATAATTCATAGAAGAGTTACGTAGAGAATGAAATCTACTATAATCTATGAATTTAACGGTCATCATCATCAAAATTTTATCCTGTAACATCAATCAATATTCATCTCAAATCAAACATTCATCTTTGCACTACAGTGCCAAAGATATTCATCGATCGGTCATGTTCATCTCAACACTGCTCATCTTTGCACTACAGGCCAAAGATATTCATCACCAATTAAATTGTTCATTTAAACACTGCTCATCTTTGCACTACAGCCAAAGATATTCTTCAGAAATCATTCATCTTTTACTACAAAGCCAAAGATATTCAATAATATCATCATTTAAGACCGAGGATGATGAAAAATATTTTTAAAGAACGAATCCAAAGAAACAAAATGACAAGGATTAAGGATTAAGGATTCGTACTTTGTTTTATCCATGTCCAACAATACCCCAAAAATAATCACAATTGGTGTAAAATTCAAGAATGATCAAAACATGGATACAATCAAAGCTAGTATCCGAATAGATATTTTGGACGAAAAGAAGAAATTTTATTTTTCGATGAATAGTGCCAGATATCGTGAATAGTCTTCAGATATCGTGAATAAAGTCTTAGATATCGTGAATAGTAACTCAGACACCAAAAGATAGAAATTCCACAAAAAAAACATTTTCACGCTTCATGAATAGTACTTGTGAATAGTAACTCGTGAATAGTAACTCATGAATAGTAACTCGTGAATAAGAACTCATGAATAAGTAACCCCAGACATGAAAAAGTTCCAAATTTGATAAAAAGTTCCAACCAATATTTCAAAGATAATGATATCAAGAAATAATATCATCCGAAAAGAAAATAACATCCCTTACCTCAAAGAATCAAGATTTCTAAGGAAAGGTCAAAGTGATCTTTGAATGAAACTTGTACTAAAACAAAGAACTCTCAAAGTATCTAAATACTCACAAAATACGCTCAATAATATAGAGAGAGAAAGAGAGAAAACTTTGTTTCTGGTGTGATTTTCAATTCTAACTTAGCCCTCTATTTATAGGAAAATGTTAGCCCGTACAAGGCACTTGACCACCCACTGATGATGGCTTTACCTGCTACTATTGCCACCCACCACATTTGAAATAAAATTCAGCACATTTCTTCACCAACCACAAGTGGGGCCCACTCAATTCTAGAATTTTCCACCAAAATCAATTATAAACCTAATTTTCGAATCCGACACCTCTTAAAATTCACAACAAATCATTCGTGCATTTTTAACGGTTCAAAATTTGTGGACATATACTCAACTTATGTATGTATAACATACCCAAAAATTACCACAATCCAACGGTCGGATTAAAAATTATAATCCCCGCAATATATCTCAAAACCCCTGATTTAATTTTTAATACCTCCAATCTGGTAAAATACTGATAAAACACCTCAACAATAATTTCTTCATTTATAACCACATAAATAAATCCATCATTTATATCCACATAAAATAAATATTTCTTTATCATATGAATCAATAATTAATTATTCACAAATAATATTACAGAATCACAATTATGACAACCAAAGCCGCTTCCGTGAAAGAGGGGCTTTCCGATAAGGATTTCTCCTCATTCTTGGCGCCGCAATTAGGTGACCAAACCTCTCCTCGATGAACTTTCTAGACATCGCCAATAATGCTATCTAATAATATTATTCAAATAATATGAATTATTGATCCGATAATGGAGATAATGTGCGTGACAATTATTGAACAACAATAATATAAAATATCAACGCAGCAATTATTGAATCAATAAAATAAAATATTGAATAAGAATTCACCGTGAAAATTATTGAGTAGTGCCTTCTTACGTAAGGATCAATAATTCAACAATCTTGCAATACCGCAAATAACTCTTGTGCAACCACGCGTATTCATCGTATTTTAACCACCGGGTATTCCAACGATCTTAACGGTAACAACTTCGCCAGTTATTTTTTTAACCAACTTATATTTGTCGCTTTCTTCATCCAATCGCTTTCCGTTATGGGGCCCACATGGTCGCTACTTGGGTCGCATTTAATATTCCCCGACAAAGCATTTAATATTCCACGACCAAACGAATATTCCCTACAAAATGAATATTTTATAACCACTTGCTTATTTTGAAATATTTGCGTATTTAACCCTTAACTATCCACATTAATCAAATCAACCCTTACTATTTCAAAATAATAAATAAAGGAAATTCCTTTTTATTTAAAAAAATTTCGGGGTCTTACAATGTATACCTATTTTGGGGGTGTCACAATTGGTATCAAAGCTTAGGGATATGATCCCTGGCTGAGATGTGAGACAAGAACTAGGAGGGGAGAGACGGGGAATTGATTTGCTAGTATGACCTACCTAAGTTTATTTGGTATTTAATTGGTCGGTCAGAGTATAGATATAATATGTGATATGTTAATTAACCCTAGTTTTGTGGCAGTATTTGAAAATGGCATCAGAAAAGGTTGAGATAAGCAATGAAGCACATGAGACCGTTGAGTCACCACAGATTAATACCCAGGGTAATGTGCAACAGGAAGACAATAATCCTCATGTAAACAATAACACCGATGAAATGGTGAATGATGGGATGGTCAAAGGCTTTATGAAATTCATGCAACATCAGGCGAGAGCGGCTCTTGTCCAAAATGTAGGTGGAAACACTGATAACTCTTGCACGGTCACCGCTAAGCAGTTCAAGGAGCTAGGACCATCGGAGTTTTTTGGAGAGCCAAAACCACTTAAGGCGGAGACGTGGATAAAGCAGATCAATAAGATATTTGATGTCTTGGGATGCTCCGAGGAGAAAAAGGTTCCCTTTGCCACCTTCATGTTGCGAGCAGAGGCAGATTACTGGTGGGAATTTGTAAAGCGTACTAAACATGCCACACTCAAAATGTCTTAGGAGAAGTTCCAAGAGCTGTTTAACGACAAGTACTTTCCTGAAAGTATTCATCACATGAAGGAAGTAGAGTTCATCAAGCTTGAGCAAAATAATATGACCGTGGCGCAGTACGAAGCTAAGTTTGCCGAGTTGTTGTTGCCTCTTTTTCAGTTCTAACAAAAGAACTCTAACTCATGCAAGCATACATGTGTCAACAAGTAATATAGAGGAAGTAGAGTATCGTCCCACAGAGAAAGTTGTTTAATTTAAACTACTATTCATTAACTAAATCACTATTTTTATATGCTTAATCTAGAGATTATGTTTACGAATTATTCTAAATGCAAATAATAACTAAAATGAGAATAAGAATATAATAAATCAAATATGGAAATAACGGGATCCTAACTTCATTTAATAGTTCATCTAATTACTACCGTCATGCAAGAACGTTCACATATCACAGGAAAGTAGCCAAGAGCACTAAAATAGACATAACCATTTTTCAATGCATTATGACCTACTTACACAACATCCACATGCGATAGACACCATGTAATCATTAATATAACCAAAATCACTATATGTCTATGTGAAATTGCAACTATATTAAATTTAAGCACAAGCCCTTATTTTAACTCATACAGTGAATTAGTATATGTCTATCTAATTCATGAAATATAAAGCTATACAAAACAGCCCTGTATACGCATGCTATCATGATTACAATCCATACTCGCATGTTATCTTTCAATTCCATACAAGTAACTAAATCGAATGGTGATCAATCATTCATGCATGCAAATCAACAATGATAGAAATTCCTTATGATATGTACAATGCACCAAATTCAAACCCATGAATTAAACTACATATTAAAATCCGTTAGAATCCCATAATGGAGTTTAGTTCATGACTGAACCAAAATCCATTATGGGATCAAAGCTAAATGTAAGACCCCAACTTATTATAAATAAAATTGAATTTTTCCTCTATTCATTATTCTAAATTAATAAGGTGTTAATTTGATATAATGCTTTGGTTATGGGAGAAATGTGCAAATTTTGCAAAATAAGAAAGTGGTTATAAAATATTCCTTTTGTCGGAGAATATTCGTTTGTTCGTGGAATATTCGTTTCATCGGGAATATCCGTCATTTGACGCAGTGATCGATTAATCAGGGCCCCATAACTTGGAATAACTGCGCTTGATGAAGAAAAAGCGACAAAGTTTGAGTTTTATAAATAACGACGTAATTATTACCAAGAATTAACACTTTGTTGGAATACTTGGTGGTTAAAATAAAGTAATACGCTGGTTGCATAAAGAGTATTACCAGATTGCGATATTTTTGGAATTATTGATTTATACGTAGAAAGGCACTACTCAATAATTATTACGATGAATTACCGCTCAATATTTTATTCTATTGATTCAATAATTGTTGCGTTGATATTTTATATTATTGTTGTTTTAATAATTATCACTGCACATTATTTCCCATTATCAGATCAATAATTCATATTATTTGAATAATATTATTAGATAACATTATTGGCAATGTCTAGAAAGTTCTGTCAAAGAGAGGTTTGGTCACCTAATTGCGCGCCAGTAAGGAGAAATCTTTATCGGAAAGCCCCCTCTTTCCTGGGAACGACTTGGTTGTCATAATTGTGATTCTGTAATATTTGTGAATAATTAATTATTGATTTATATGATAAGGAAATATTTATTTGATGCGGATATAAATGATGGATTTATTTATTTTATGTGGTTATAATTGAAGGAATTAATGTTGAGGTGTTTTATCAGTATTTTTGTCGGAATGGAGGTATTAAAAATCAAATCAGTATTTTTACGATCTATTGCGTGAGTTATAATTTTTAATCCGACCGTTGGATCATTGATTAAAAATGATCCACAAATCATTAAAAATGATTTGTTATGAATTTTAAGAGGTGAATGATCAGTATTTTCGGTGAATGATCTAACGGTCGGATTAAAAATTTCATTCACAAATTTTGAACCGTTAAAAATGAACGAATGATTTGTTATGAATTTTAAGAGGTGACTGATTTAGAAATTAGGTTTATAAATGATTTTGGTGGAAAATTCTAGAATTGAGTGGGCCCCACTTGTGGTTGGTGAAGAAATGTGTTGAATTTTATTTCAAATGTGGTGAGTGGCAATAGTAGCAGGTAAAGCCATCAGGTAGCAGGTCAAGTCTGCTTCAGCGTGCTAACATTTTCCTATAAATAGAGGGCTAAGTTAGAATTGAAAATCACACCAGAAACATAAGCTTTCTCTCTTTCTCTCTCTATATTATCGAGCGTATTTTGTGTGTATTTAGATATTTTGAGAGTTGTTGTTCAGTACAAGTTTCATTCAGCATCACTTCCGACCTTTCATTTCGAAGTACTGTTTCTTTGAGGTAAGGGATGTTATTTTCTTCTTAAATGATATTATTTTCTTCAATATCATTATGCCGAATTATTGGTTTGAACTTTTTAATCAAATTTGGAACTTTTTGTGTTAGGTTACTATTCACGATACTCTGGCATTATTCACGAATACGGCACTATTCAATAGAAAATAAAATTTTCCTTTTTGTCCAAGATGTCTATTATGGTTACTATCTTTGATTGTATCCATGTTTTGATCTTTATTTTTGAATTCTGCTTTAAAATTGGTTATTATGAAGTATTAGTGATCTTGGATAGATTGTAACACGAATCCCTAATATTTGTCCTTCTGTCTCACTGGATTCGTTCTCTAAAATGTTTTTCATCATCCTCAGTCCTTAATGATGATATTATTGAATATCTTTGGCGTGTAGTGCAAAGATGAATGATTAACTGATGAATATCTTTGGCCCATAGTGCAAAGATGAACAGGTATTGAGATGAACATGACCAACTGGTGATACAAATGAATATCTTTGGCCTGTAGTGCAAAGATGAATATTTGATTAAAGATGTATATTGATTGTTGTTACAGGGATAAAATATTGATGATGGACTTTTAAATCTTAGAAGATAGTAGAACTCATTCTCTACTTGACTCTTCTAATGGATTGATGTTTTCGCTGCAATTTTGATCAAAAACTTGTTGTCTATTATGTTTTATCAGATTTTTCCCTGTTGAAGACTAATGATAATTTGTTGTATATTATCTTAGTCATAATATTCTTTACTGGGCTAGTTGAGCTCACCCTTTTCCTTTTTGTTCCATTTTCTTCTCGGAGGTGAGAAACATAGCGAGGATCTAGTCGGGTATGGAGTGATGGTTCTAGAAAGATGTTTTAGCAGTCCTCACTATTTCTGTAAAATAGTGTTTGAATAATTATAATGAGGACTTATTTGAGTGTGGATATTGTCTAGAAGACAATATTTGTATTTATACTCATAGTATGTGTTGTCGTATTTTGCACGACAATTGTATTATTGAAGTTGTAGTTTGCTTTTTGTACCATGTATTTGGCAACTCAGAATGGGTGTTGTATACCTATTTGGGGGGCGTCACACTAAACATGGATAATAAGAAAACAATTGAAAGAGAAGGGATAGAAACGATCAAACCCAATTGCTGATTATATTCCAATAATAACGTTCAAATCCTCATATAAATCCAGCAAAATAAGAATAGTTATCCACAATGATAGAAAAATCCCAAGAAGAATTAGAAAAGATGGAGTTTTGGCTTCGTTTTTCATTGGAATCTCTCTCCAAGTGTAAACCCTAGTACGATATGAAAAATACGTAAAAAGTAATCAATAATGCCTCTGACACCGATCAGGATCGTTTTTTAATTAATTACAACCCTTAAAATTAAAAATTAAAATAAAATAACTCAGCAGCATCTGTCATCGCGCGCGGGCGCACGCTCCCCCAGTGTAATCCTCGCGCGGGCTCGAGGTCTGCAATTTCTACATAACTTTCGGTTGGTCGCATGGGCGCTTCGTGTGTTAGCTCAGTAGTGGCCGCAGAATCATGTAAACTTCTGCAATCTGGATTCTCGGATTCTCGCTCTTGATCTGCTTTTTTGCTCATTCTTTTGTCCATCCATGTTTAGTCTCCTTGCTCCACTTGATCCTTATGCCATGCATCCATCAGCCTCATTCCATCTACATCACCAAATTATGCCATATCCTGCACTTTTACACCAACAGAATTCTCAATACATGAAATGCAAAATAACATGAAATGCAACTAAAAACATACTAAAATGTACTTGAAATGGGCATAGTTCGCGTGAATTGATATCCAATAAGTAGGTATAAAACCAACTTATCAAATACCCCCAAACTTGAACTATTGCTTGCCCTCAAGCAATGCATGCTAAATAACAATGAAAATGCAAAAGCACTACTATGCAACTAAATTACTATGCAAACTAGTCTCATATTGTTCCAACTCTAACAGAATTTCAGTCCAAAATGCCTCAGCAAAATATCCAAATTCAAGAATACAAATTCAAACCAAACTATAGGCATAACATCATACACTTAGATAATTCATAAATGCTATAGAGATGCTGTGTGTGTGTGTTATGTTCACCAAAACTTGATTTAAGCAAAGAATACACATGCTAAAATGCTCAAAACAGAAAATTATAGTCTAAATCAAGACACATGTATACTTATGCAACGAAGACTGTTCCAATATATTAAAACAAACTAAGGTTCAACAATGGGCTTAACTACTTTATTGCTACACACGAGGGCGATTTTTGCTCTTTCCCGCGTGTTTATTGCTATATATTTTTTTTCACATGACTGTGCAATGCCTTATTCCATTAGGCAACACTGCTACCCCTTAGTGAGCTTTCAACCAACGACTCCCAGACCATGAAAGACCTTAGGGCGCTAGGTGTAGAGACAATCCCCTCGGGCGTACTTGCTCAAGTAGCCAGGGCCCCGAAATAAGACTAGCCATGTTATTGCTATTTGATTTTTGATTTTTTTTTATACATAGCATACCCATGTTTTCCCAAAGTTTGAATGTCAATGTTTTTGCAAGTCAACATCCATGTTCCATATATTTCTCTTTTTAAAACTACATTTTTTATCGAGCAATGCAACACATACTTCTTATACCTACAAGTGATTGTGAACACATCCATACAAACCGAAAACATTTAAACAGCAACATGAATTCATCGTGTAAAATATTATAACTACGTTCATGTTATCCAAAATACTCAAAAATCCTTCACAATTCACTATAATCATTGGCTAGGCAAAAATTTCCATAGAGTTAGACTTTGTGAGACATGCAAACTAAAAAAAATTCTAACACAAACAAACACAAACAAATAAACTAAACATGTAAAATTTAAACTAATCATGCAAAACATGCAACTATGCTACTACCCCAATACCCCCAAACTTAAAGTATTCAATGTCCCAGTGAATGAAGGTAAAAGGGTTAGAGAAACTCCCCTAATGATCAGTGGCACCACCCTCCTGGGGTGGTGAATCTGGTGGTTGATACAACACTGCTGTCCCGAACTGAGGCCACTCTAACATCGTCCCCTACTGGACAAAAACCTCGACCTAGTCCCTCGTGAGACCCGTAGCAAACGCTCCAAAGTTATCGTACATGGCATCGACTTTTCGCTCCAACCTTCGGAGCAGACGATCACCATGAGAAGCATGTGTTTGCGTTGACGGCCCTGCCTCATCTATCTGAGAGGGCTGCTGTGATGGCTCTGAGAATGTGGGTTGGAGGATAAATCCTCTTCCTCGTGGGTGGGGTACGCCTCCTGCCCAATCCTCAAATTTTGCAATGGTGGCATGAGTGATGTCCTGGCTTGGGTATTGTATTTGTTCGTTGCCCCAGTTGTATCCATGATGAGCACATAACATTGTTACCACTGATGCGTGTGGTATGCTCCCAGTGGTGCCTCCCCGCAGATATCACAGCATATTCTGGTGGATGAGATGGCCAATGTCAATGTATTTTCTAGTGATTATGCCCCACAGAATAATTTCCCTCTCCGTTGTGATCTCGTGCTGATGAGATGATGGTACTAGCTTGGCACAGATGAATAGATTCCACGCCTTTGCATATCGGTTCGGGAGCTACGGTACGAATATGCGAGGTGATTAGCCGCCATTTATCGTCCATTTTGTGCGAGCGTACGCATAACTCAAAATAACCAATTCAGTGTCTGTTTCCATATGTACACCCGGTGACCCGGTTAGCGGCATTTTGGCGGTGTACCATGAGTCTCTGAAATGGTTCGATGGCGGTGGAGTCGTAGTTTATCTCGAAATCGCAAACCATAGAGATACCGCTCATGGTGACCTTGGCATTGACATAAAATTCTCGGACTATGCTCATCGGAATGGGTGTGGGAGTGGCAGTCAGTCCACCCCAGCCTCTTTCATGGATCATTTCACATAACTGCCCATCTTGTCCTTCCGGTTTGAATCCCCTTTCTTTCAGGAATGTCTTGGCTACAATCTGGTAGTACTCCTGTTGGGCTTCCAAACACAGAAATTTGTTGTGATCAACAATATCCTCCCCCTGACTGCCGGAGGAAGATGATGAAGAATATTAAATAGAGCGAGCTCGCTTAGGACCCATCTGCAGTGGATAGAGAGGATTAAACTTTGCTTGAGAAGGAGTGATAGTAGACGCTTGGATTTCTCCCCAAACTGAATTTGCACAGCCCTCTCTTGAAACCCTAGTTTATATCAGTGGATGAGAGCGTGGGTTTGAGCTTTGAACATGGAGAGAATCGTGGGGATGTGATGAGAGATGTACGGCTTCAATTTGTAACTAAAAGAGTGAGAGAGACATATGTTATAGAGACTGAGATGATTGCGCTTCTGTTATGATTCAAATGAGAGTCCAAATAATCCCCCAACACGTTTTTAAAACTTTTAAAAGCGTCCTGTTGGTGTGTCATGGCAGGCCGCATACGACCTTTCAATGGTTTTCAGCGTATGCGCGAGAGTGGCATTCTGATGCGGCATGTGTAGTCGCGTGGCGGTCTCTCGTGATGTATTCATTCTTGTGCATGGCGACAATTCTTCTGCCTTCTTGAGTTTACTCTAAATCGCTTATCGGTGATGACTTTAATTGCATATACCTACATCACACCATTTACCCATATCAATGTGTGAACTTCGGAATAAGCATAAATGCACGAGTAAATGCTATACAATACTAAAACACAGTCCAATGCAGATTTAATTACACACTCACTTATGCTCAACATAGCAATCTATTAAAAATGAGATAAAGATGAACTAGCTAAATACCCTACTGAATAAATAAAAAGAAAATAGAGATAGAAATAATGGGTTGCCTCCCATCAAGCGCTAAGTTATAGTCAATTAGCTTGACTGTTTCTGAATCTCATGTCGAAGAAAGAATTAAGGCGACTTTCTGTCTGTCCACCTCACCACCAAAGTAATGCTTCAAGCGTTGTCCATTCACCTTAAAAGTCGTGTTCGACAACTTATCAAATACTTCAATTGCACCATGCGAAAAAACAGTCTTTACTGTAAATGGACATAACCATCTCGATTTCAGCTTCCCGGGAAAAATTTTAAGTCTAGAGTTATAAAGCAAAACCCTTTGTCCCGGTTCAAAGGCTCTCTCAATAATCTTTCGGTCATGCCATTTCTTCACCTTCTCCTTATACAGCTTCAAATTCTCATATGCTTATAGTCTGAATTCATCCAACTCATTGAGTTGGAGTAGGCGTTTCTCCCCTACAGCATTTAAATCAAAATTGAGCTTTCGAATTTCCCAATATGCATTGTGTTCTAGCTCCATAGAAAGTCGCCTTAATTCTTTCTTCGACATGAGATTCAGAAACAGTCAAGCTAATTGACTATAACTTAGCGCTTGATGGGAGGCAACCCATTATTTCTATCTCTATTTTCTTTTTATTTATTCAGTAGGGTATTTAGCTAGTTCATCTTTATCTCATTTTTAATAGATTGCTATGTTGAGCATAAGTGAGTGTGTAATTGAATCTGCATTGGACTGTGTTTTAGTATTGTATAGCATTTACTCGTGCATTTATGCTTATTCCGAAGTTCACACATTGATATGGGTAAATGGTGTGATGTAGGTATATGCAATTAAAGTCATCACTGATAGGCAGTTGGGAGTAAACTCAAAGAAGGTAGAAGAATTGTCGCGCAGGCCATTGCCAAGAATGAATACATCACGAGACCATGCGCTACCACAAGACTACACATGCCAGACCAGGAATGCCACTCGCGCGCCCACGCCTGAAAACCATTGAAAGGTCGTGCGGCCTCACGCGACACCGAACAGGGACAGTTTTAAAAGTTTTAAAAACGTGTTGGGGGATTATTTGGACTCTCATTTGAATCATAACAGAAGCGCAATCATCGAAGAAAGAATTAAGGCGACTTTCTGTCTGTCCACCTCACCACCAAAGTAATGCTTCAAGCGTTGTCCATTCACCTTAAAAGTCGTGTCCGACAACTTATCAAATACTTCAATTGCACCATGCGAAAAAACAGTCTTTACTGTAAATGGACATAACCATCTCGATTTCAGCTTCCCGGGAAAAATTTTAAGTCTAGAGTTATAAAGCAAAACCCTTTGTCCCGGTTCAAAGGCTCTCTCAATGATCTTTCGGTCATGCCATTTCTTCACCTTCTCCTTATACAGCTTCAAATTCTCATATGCTTATAGTCTGAATTCATCCAACTCATTGAGTTGGAGTAGGCGTTTCTCCCCTACAGCATTTAAATCAAAATTGAGCTTTCGAATTTCCCAATATGCATTGTGTTCTAGCTCCATAGGAAGGTGACAGGCTTTTCCATAAATGAGCTGAAAAGGTGACATACCCAACGGAGTCTTGTATGCAGTCCTATAAGCCCATACTGCATCATCCAACTTTAACGACCAGTCCTTCCGTGTGGGATTCACAACTTTTTCAAGGATTCTATTGACTTCTCGATTCGACACTTCAGATTGGCCATTTGTTTGTGGGTGATAAGTTGTAGCAATGCGATGGTTCACCCCATACTTAGCCAATAAAGCTGTAAACTGCTTGTTGCAGAAATGACTACCTTCGTCACTAATGATGGCCCTTGAAGTCCCAAATCTCATGAAGATACTTCTGTGTAGAAACCTTAGGACAACCTTGGCATCATTTGTCGGAAGAGCTGCCACTTCTACCCATTTTGAGACATAATCCACTGAGAGCAAGATGTAGAGATTTCCGCAGAAAGAAACAAAAGGTCCCATGAAATCAATCCCCCACACATCAAAAATTTCTACTTCGAGGATCATATTCAGGGGCATTTCATTTCTTTTCGAGATGTTCCTCACTCGCTGACATCTATCACACCATTGGACAAAACTGTGTGCATCCTTAAAAATTGTTGGCCAATAAAATCCTGCTTGTAGTACTTTAGCCGCTGTTCTTAAACCCCCATAATGACCTCCATACACCGAAGCATGACAATCCTGCAAAATCCTCTCGGTCTCGCTATACGGAATACACCCTCCTTATCATTTGATCAGAACACTATTTGAACAAGTAAGGCTCATCCCATATATACCATTTAACATCATGCAGAAATTTCTTCTTTTGATAACCCACTAAGTTAGAAGGTACCATCTTACTCACCAAATAATTTGCATAATCTGCAAACCATGGCACTTCCCCTTTTACCACAAATAACTGCTCATCTGGAAAGGTCTCATTTATCATAACGTTATCGTCTGCCTTCCTTTTTGGATTCTCTAGTCGCAATAAATGGTCCACCACTTGGTTGTCGGTTCCCTTTCTGTCTTTGATCTCCAAATTAAATTCCTGCAGTAATAAAATCCATCTGATCAACTGAGGTTTTGCATCCTTCTTTGCCATTAAATGTCGAATTGCCGCATGATCCGTATACATTATCACCTTTGTGCCAATCAGATATGCTCGAAATTTATCAAATGCGTACACCACTGCCAATAACTCTTTCTCTGTGGTGGTGTAGTTCAACTGTGCATCTGTAAGGGTCTTGCTGGCATAATAGATCACATGAAAAATCTTCTCTTTCCTCTGCCCCAAAACAGCCCCTACAACGTAATCGCTGGCATCACACATCAACTCAAACGGTAATTCCCAATCTGGTGCGGTAATCACTGGTGCTAAAGTTAGTTTCCTCTTTAAATGCTCAAATGCCTACACGTAGGCTTCATCAAAATTAAACTGGGTATCCTTCTCCAATAGACTGCATAGTGGTTTGGTTATCTTGGAGATGTCCTTGATAAATCTGCGGTAGAAACCTGCATGTCCCAGAAAACTGCGAACACCTTTTACTGAAGTAGGTGGTAGCAAGTTCCCAATCGTATCCAGCTTCGCTCTATCCACCTCAAGACCCTGCTTCAATACCTTGTGTCCCAGTATGATTCCTTCTTGTACTATGAAATGGCACTTTTCCCAGTTCAGCACTAAGTTCGTCTCAACACATCTCTTTTAAACCAAAACCAAATTCTCGAGGCATAGATCAAAAGAGTCCCTGAAGACTGAAAAGTCATCCATAAATACCTCCACATTCTGCTCCACCATATCTAAAAATATAGCCATCATGCATCTCTGAAACGTGGCTGGAGCATTGCACAACCCAAAAAACATCCTTCGGAACGCAAACGTGCCGTATAGACATGTGAATGTTGTCTTTTCCTGATCTTTTGGAGCTATCACAATTTGATTATATCCCGAATACCCGTCCAAAAGGAAATAGTATTCATGACCCGCTAATCTGTCCAACATTTGATCAATAAATGGTAGTGGAAAATAATCTTTCCTTGTAGCTTTGTTGAGCCTGCGGTAATCCATGCAGACTCTCCACCCTGTCACTGTGCGTGTTGGAATTAAATCATTATTTTCATTGGTCTCAAAGGTCATACCACTCTTCTTTGGTACACACTGCACTGGGTTCACCCATGAGCTGTCTGAAATTGGATAAATTAATCCTGCATCTAGCCATTTCAATACCTCTTTCTTGACCACTTCTTTCATTATTGGATTAAGCCTTCTTTGTAGCTCAATCGACGGTTTACTCCCATCATCCAGCAAGATCTTATGCATACAGAATGAAGGGCTGATCCCTTTGATATCTGCTATGGTCCATCCAATAGCTGATTTGAACTCTCTAAGCACTCGTAGCAGTTTTTCTTCCTGAAAAGATGTTAGTGCAGGATAAATAATCACAGGTAACTTTGAATCTTTATTTAAAAAGGCGTACCTGAGATGTTCTGGAAGTGGTTTTAATTCAAGCTCTAGAGGTGTCTCAAGAGATGGCTTTAATTTTACCGTTGACTCTCCAGCTCTTGTCAACGGCTCGACAGGTATCTTGAATTTTCTGAATTGTGGAGTAGTGTCTAGATATTGCACAAGTTCGTTGAATTCCTCGTCTTCCAAGACTGAATTTTCAGCAATTACACTTCTCCACGGTTCATAGTTCACCAAATTCTGTACCTCATCATGCAAAACCCGATCTACCAAATCAACCCAGAAACATTCTTCGTCATCTGTTGGGAACTTCATTGCCTTGAAGACGTTAAAGATAACCTCCTGATCATGTACACGCATCGTGAGTTCTTCTTTCTGCACATCTATCAAAGCTCTGCATGTGACTAAGAATGGTCTCCCCAGTATGATTGGTATTTTTTTGTCTTCCTCGCAATCTAAGATGATGAAGTTAGCCGGAAAGATAAACTTGTCCACCTTCACCAACACATCTTCAACAATTCCCTGTGGATACGTGATGGATTTATCAGCTAGCTGTAAAGAAATGTTTGTCGACCTTGGATCTGGCAATCCCAATTGATTGAATACTGACAAGGGCATCAAATTTATACTTTCCCCAAGATCACATAAACATTTACTGAAGCTCATCTTCCCGATTGTGCACGGAATTTTAAAGTTGCCTAGATCCTTCAGCTTCGGAGGTAATTTCTGCTGAAGCACTGCACTACATTCCTCTGTCAAGGCTACTGTCTCAATTTCATCTAATCTCCTCTTCCTTGACAATATACCCTTCATAAACTTTGCATAGCTTGGCATTTGTTCCAATGCCTCGGCGAAAGGTATATTGATTTGCAGCTTTTTAAAGACCTCCAAAAATTTGCTAAATTGCTTATCTTCCCTCTTCTTATTTAATCTCTATAGATACGGAACTCGAGGGTGAACTGGTGGTACTGAACTCATAGGCTTCTCAACTGACCCTGCTTTATCTTTCTCTTCATGTTGTACCTCAGAATTTTCCAGATTTTCTTTCTCGTGAATAATCGCTCTCTTGCCATGTGCATGGCAACCTCCTCAAGTGTGATCATGCGCAGGCGCGCGACTATCAATGCCTGCAATATTTTACCCAGACCTCAAGGTGATCGCTTGACACTGTTCCTTCCCGTCTCTTCTTGGATTTGTCTCTGTATTACTTGGAAATGAACCTTGGGGCCTGTTGTTAATCATGCTTGCCATTTGTCCCATCTGAGTCTCCAAATTCTTAATAGCCACTGCTTGGCTTTTAATCATAACTTCCGTGTTTACCATGTACTTCAACATCATCTCCTCCATTTCTGATTTCTTTTCTTCGAGGTGCAAATTTGGAGTGTGATGTTGTTGTTGTTGAAAAAATCCCTACTTGAAACGGTGGTTTTGGTGTAAACTGTATTTGAGATGGCTCTCGATCGAAATTGTTAATTCTACCAAACCGATTCTCGCTGATTCCTTGGTTATTTGACCAACTAAAGTTTGGATGATTTTGGTTGTTGGGGTGGTATGTGTTCTGAAACTGACCTTGGTCTTTCCTGTAGCTACTCACATACTATACCGACTCCGATCTTATAGCACACTGATCTGTGGAGTGTGACCCCGCACAAATCTCACATATGAAGGCAACTGTTTTTACTTTGCTCTCTGCTATTGTATCTATCTTCTTTGCCATAGCTGTCATCTGAGCCGATGAGTAATAGCATCTACCTCCAACAAACCTGCAACCTTGGGTTGTGGCATCCGAGATGTAGGATTCTGAAAGTCATTTGCTGTCATAGTCTCGATAAGGGTATAGGCCTCATCATAGCTCTTTGCCCATAATGCCCCTCCTGCAGCTTCATCTACAATAGGTCTCGACTGTCATCCCAATCCGTTATAAATTGTGTTGATCACCATCCAATCTGGCATACCGTGATGCGGACACTTCCTTAGCATCTCTTTATATCTCTCCCATGCTTCATATAAAGACTCGCCCTGTTGTTGCTCAAACTGAGAGATAGTTGTCCTCATCTTTGCAGTCTTAGCCATTGGGAAAAACTTGGCTAAGAATTTCTGTGCTAAGTCCTCCCATGTAGTGATTAACCCCGACGGCAAAGAATGCAGCCAACTTCTCGCCTTATCCCTCAATGAGAAAGGGAATAGCCTAAGTCTGATAGCATCCTCTGACACACCATTGTATCTGAATGTATCACAAATCTCTATAAAACTCAATAGGTGTTCATTCGGATCATCCGTAGCAGCACCCCAAATCAGATGCAATTCTCGCACCATCCGAATATAGTGCCCAGCTTTTATCTCAAAAGTATTCACTTGCTATTGTATTATGCCCCGATTATTCTAGACTGAAGTCCATTTATATTCGGCATGGAATAATCCCTTAGAGCCTTGTGCTCCTCTCTTTGCTCTTCTGCCATGTCAGATATAGTACTTTCCAACTAAGCTTGTAAATTTCTCCGCATACTTGTTTTCCAACCTCTTCCGTTAATGTTATCCTGCGCTGGTATTAATTCAAAATTAGATTATCGCTTGTGCATAAAAATCTATAAGTACCTGAATCCACAAACATAACAAAAATAGAAATGAGATAAGAATAGATATGTCTAAGTCATACAATATAGCTTAAAATTGATGATAATTATTTAAATTTAAACGCTTTTCCTCAAGAATTCACGCTAAAAACTTGTTGCCTCTTTTTCAGTTCTAACAAAAGAGCTCTAACTCATGCAAGCATACATGTGTCAACAAGTAATACAGAGGAAGTAGAGTATCGTCCCACAGAAAAAGTTGTTTAATTTAAACTACTATTCATCAACTAAATCACTATTTTTATATGTTTAAACTAGAGATTATGATTACGAATTATTCTAAATGCAAATAATAACTAAAATGAGAATAAGAATATAATAAATAAAATATGGAAATAATGGGATCCTAACTTCATTTAATAGTTCATCTAATTACTACCATCATGCAAGAACGTTCACATATCACAGGAAAGTAGCCAAGAACACTAAAATAGACATAACCATTTTTCAATGCATTATGACCTACTTACACAACATCCACATGCGATAGACACCATGTAATCATCAATATAACCAAAATCACTATATATCTATGTGAAATTGCAACTATATTGAATTTATGCACAAGCCCTTATTTTAACTCATACGGTGAATTAGTATATGTCTATGTAATTCGTGAAATATAAAGCTATACAAAACAGCCTTGTATACGCATGCTATCATGATTACAATCCATACTCGCATGTTATCTTTCAATTCCATACAAGTAACTAAATCGAATGGTGATCAATCATTCATGCATGCAAATCAACAATGATAGAAATTCCTTATGATATGTACAACAGACCAGCATTCAAGCACACAATTAAACTACATATTAAAATCCGTTAGAATCCCATAATGGAGTTTAATTCATGACTGAACCAAAAGACATTATGGGATCAAAGCTAAACATGGATAATAAGTAAACAATTGAAAGAGAAGGGATATAAACGATCAAACCCAATTGCTGATTATATTCCAATAATAACGTTCAAATCCTCATATAAATCCAGCAAAATAAGAATAGTTATCCACAATGATAGAAAAATCCTAAGAAGGATTAGAAAAGATGGAGTTTTGGCTTTGCTCTTTATTGGAATCTCTCTCCAAGTGTAAACCCTAGTACGATATAAAAAATACGTAAAAAGTAATCAATGATGCCTCTGACACCAGTTAGAATCATTTTTTAATTAATTACAACCCTTAAAATTAAAAATTAAAATAAAACAACTCAAAGAAGATTACCATCGCGTGGCGTGGCTGCCTCCCCTGATGTAATCCTCGCCGGTCGCGCGGCCCTGCACATTTCAGGCACTTTCGGTTGGTCGCAAGCGCTGCATGTGTCGGGCTCGTAGCCATGAGACTTCGCAATCTGGATTCTAGTTCGCTATCGCTACTACTACTTACTTACATTGCTCATTCTTTTGTCCATCCATGCTTAGTCTCCTTGCTCCACTTGATCCTCATGTCATGCATCCATCAGCCTCATGCCATCTACATCACCAAATTATGCCATATCCTGCACTTTTACACCAACAGAGTTCTCAATATATTCAATGCAAAATAACATGAAATGCAACTAAAAACATACTAAAATGTACTTGAGATGGGCATAGTTCGCGTGAATTGATATCCAATAAGTAGGTATAAAACCCACTTATCAGTTATCTCAGTTTGCGTCTCACTTGGTTGATAATGAGGAGAGAATGACACGGATGTTTCTAAGAGGTTTGAAACCTGAGATACGTCAATACCTTATCTCTCATAAACTGTGTTTGTATTCAAATGTTGTGAATAGGGCTCAGTTATTAGAGCGCAATAATGAGTCAACCCAACCAAGAGAGAGCGGTAAGAAGTCGATAATACCAGTGGTAGCGATCGTGAGCGGTGACAACAAACGTGGAGGGAATCAACATGCCAGAAATGGTAATCACTTCGGTGGTAATCATGGCCATGACAATAAGAGTGGACATTTCAAGAAGAGGAGATTCAATAATGATGGAAAGACATCAGCACCAGAACCTGTTGTTAAGGAAGGAGAACGACTGCCGGTCATATGTTATAAATGTGGAGGGGAAGGACACATAAGTCCAAACTGCATGATGCAATCCAAAGTATGTTACAATTGTGGAAAAGAAGGTCACCTGGACCGATTTTGTCATGCACCAAAGTCAAGTCTAGCAGGGATGGAGGCATCAAAGGGTATCCCAGACAAGACAAAATCGGTAGTTCAAGGGAGAGCGTTTGTCGTAACCTCCCAAAAAGCGAGGAATCCGAACGAGGTGATCACAGGTAAGCTAATCATAAACTCTAGCGAAGTTTATACTTTATTTGATACCGGTTCTACCCATTCCTTTATTTCTCCTACTTGCGCTCAACGTTTAAATTTGACTCCGAAGAAATTAGACTTTGACTTATCTGTTGAAACTCCGTTGGGAGAAACCTTCATTACATCCACGGTTTATAAGTCTTGTTTGATTCAAATCGGTAACCGCACGTTACCTGTCGATCTTATTTCTTTGAAAATACTTGCATTTGATGTGATTTTAGGGATTAATTGGTTAACTACTCATCATCCTAAAATCGAATATTTTCATAAGGCTGTTAGCTTTCATATTCCTAACCAACTTATTATGCGAATTCAAGCAACCATACTACTAAAGTCAATCACTGTCATATCAAGCCATAAAGCTATTCGTTTATTGAAAAACGGATGTCAAGCCTTCTTAGCCCATATCACAGATTTAAATAAAAATACGTCATATTTGAATGATATTTCTATTGTTAATAAATTTCCTGACGTATTCCCTGAAGAACTTCTTGGCCTACCCCCAGAGCGTAAAATTGAATTTTGTATCGACCTTGAATCTGGTACAAAACCCATTTCCAAAGCCCCATATCGAATGGCTCCTATTGAACTTCAGGAGTTAAAAACCCAACTACAGGAATTATTAGACATCGATTTCATTCATCCTAGTACGTCTCCTTGGGGTGCTCCTGTTCTATTTGTGAAGAAGAAAGATGAAAGTATGCGACTCTGTATTGATTATCGGGAGTTGAATCATGTCACCATCAAAAATAGGTACCCGTTACCTCGCATTGATGACCTGTTTGACCAGTTGCAAGGAGCCAAATTCTTCTAAAAGATTGATCTTCGTTCCAAATATCATCAGTTGAAGATTAAAACTGATGACATTCCAAAGACTACTTTCAGAACTCAGTACGGGCATTATGAATTCCTAGTCATGTTTTTTGGATTGACTAATGCTCCTGCTGCCTTCATGGACATGATGAACCGAGTATTCAAGGAATATTTTGATCACTTTATGGTCATCTTTATTGATGACATCCTCATATACTCTAAAACCCGTGAAGACCATGAGCAACACTTGAGGCTGATACTCCAAAAGCTTCGCGAAAACAAGCTTTATGCCAATTTGAAGAAATGCGAGTTCTGGCTTTAGAAAGTTGCATTCCTTGGGCACATAATATCAAATCATTGAATATCTGTTGACCCAACAAAGATTGAAGTAATTCAAAGC
Source organism: Panax quinquefolius (assembly GCA_020205615.1). Lineage (NCBI taxonomy): Eukaryota > Viridiplantae > Streptophyta > Magnoliopsida > Apiales > Araliaceae > Panax > Panax quinquefolius. The sequence continues at coordinate 99,581,560 of CM035158.1, read as the reverse complement.
TGGGAGCAACCTAAGTCAGTGACCGAAGTACGTAGTTTTCTCGGCTTAACTGGTTATTATCGGAGATTCGTGGAAGAATTTTCTCGAATCGCTACTCCATTAACTCAGCTGACTCAAAAAGATACAAAGTTCAGTTGGAGCGAGGAATGTGAAAAGAGTTTTCAAGAACTCAAGAGGAGACTCATTTCAGCACCTGTTCTTAAAATACCATCTGGCTTGTAGGGATTTGTCATCTACAATAATGCTTCAGGCAAGGGGTTAGGATGTGTTCTCATGCAACATGGGAAAGTCATAGCCTATGCCACGCGACAACTCAAAGAATATGAGAGGAATTATCCTACTCATGATCTAGAGTTGGCCGTTGTCGTTTTTGCGCTTAAGATTTGGAGGCATTACCTGTATGGAGAGAAGGTGGAGATCTATATGGATCATAAAAGCCTCAAATATTTCTTTACTCAAAAGGAACTCAACATGCGGCAACGACGATGGCTTGAGCTTTTGAAAGATTATGATCATACCATTCAATACCATCCTGGAAAAGCGAACATAGTAGCTAACGCATTGAGTAGAAGATCATATGCGGGTCCTAGTACGATATTGTCAACGCAAAGGCCCATTTTGTATGACTTACAAAGGATGGAAATAGAGTTAAAGACTCCAAGGACCCATGTGATGATGGCGAATATACGAGTAGAACCGATTTTAATCGATAAAGTTAAAGCTGCTCAAACTACAGACCTGGAGCTGATGCGTATGAAGAAGTAAGTGCAAGAAGGTACTATTTCAGAAGCAAGAATCGATGAAGAAGGAATACTTCGAGTCAACTCCAGACTTTGTATTCCTAACGATTCCGACTTGAAATATAAAATTATAATGGAGGCGCACACTACACCGTTTGCAATCCATCCTGGGAGTACCAAAATGTATCGTGATCTTCGACATACATTTTAGTGGAGCAATATGAAGAGAGAGATAGCGAGGTTTATCTCAAGGTGTCTAACTTGTCAACGAGTCAAGGCACAGCATCAAGTGCCAAAAGGTCCATTGCAACCACTTAAAATTCTAGAATGGAAGTGGGAGCACATTACCATGGATTTCGTTACTAGTCTTCCCAAGGTTTCTCAAGGCATTGATGCGATTTGGGTCATTGTTGATAGATTGACCAAGTCTGCTCATTTCTTATCGATACGAGAAACTTATATACTTGAACGTCTTGCTAGTATGTATATAAACGAGATTGTAAGATTGCATGGTATGCCAGTATCCATAGTTTCTGATCGAGACCCAAGATTCACTTCAAGATTTTGGGTTAGTTTGCAAAAAGCTATGGGCACGGATTTACGATTTAGTTTGGCATATCATCCTCAAACGGATAAAGCGATGGAAAGGACTATTCAAACTCTTGAAGATTTATTAAGACTCTGTGTCCTTGACTTCAAGGGAAGTTGGGACAAGTTCTTACCATTGGTGGAGTTTTCCTACAACAACAGTTATCAAACAAGTATTGGCATGGCTCCATTTGAGGCGTTGTATGGAAGAAAGTGTCGTTCTCCAATATGTTGGGATGTGGTGGGTGAAGCAACGTTGTTGGGACCGGAGTTGGTACGTATGACTACAGAAAAGATTCAAACGATCCAATAACGTATAAAAACCTTACAAGATCGACAAAAGAGTTATGTTGATCTTCATTAAAAAGACGTGGAATTCAATATTGGAGATCATGTGTTGTTACGTGTTGCTCCATGGAAAGGAGTTACAAGATTTGGAAAGAGAGGAAAGCTCAACAAAAGAGTTATGTTGATTTTCATCGAAAAGACGTGGAATTCAATATTGGAGATCATGTGTTGTTACGTGTTGCTCCATAGAAAGGAGTTACAAGATTTGGAAAGAGAGGAAAGCTCAATCCTTGATTTATTGGCCCATTTTTAATCCTCGATTGAGTAGGAATTGTGGCCTATAGACTCGCTTTACCGCCAAGTATGTCTCGTGTTCATAACATTTTTCACATATCTATGTTACGTAAATATGTGAAAGACCCAAACCATATTATTGAACTAGAACCAGACGAGATAGAGGAAGATTCAACATATGAAGAGTTGCCTGTTAAAATCTTGGATAAGAAGGATCATATTCTACGCTCCAAGGTTATACCTCAAGTCAAAGTTTTGTGGAGAAACCACGATGTGGAGGAAATGACTTGGAAGTTAGAATCTGAGATGAAGTCAAGATATCCTCACCTCTTCGATATACCAGGTACGTACCCTAATTTCGAGGACGAAATTTCATAAGAATGGGAGGATGTAAGACCCCAACTTTTATGAATAAAGAATAATTTTCTCGAAATATATTTTTGAATATTATGGTGTGGATTTAATATAATGTTATTGTGGGTAATATTTATAAATTTTGCAAAGTAAGCATGTGGTTATATAATATTCGATTGGTTGGGGAATATTCGTTTTAACAGGGAATATTCGTACGACGGCACAATCATTGGTGGACCCCACAACGGAAGTATTTTCGTAGTTAGAAAACGACAGAATTATCTTTTTATAAAAATAACGGTGAAAGTGTTACCGTTAAAACTGTTGAACTACTCGGTAGTAAAAGTATAGTAATACGCGTGGTTGCATAGTAGGACACGGTATTGATTATTGATGCTTACGTGAGAAGTCGCTCAGTTATACTCAATTATTGCTACAGTAATTGCTGCATCATATCTCTCATATTATTGATTCGATTATTGTCACAGTATCATCTGCATGATATGATATATTATTAAATCAATAATTGAGACAAAAAAGTTATTCATATTATTAAATTGTAATATTTATAATGTCTAGAAGTTCTGTCAAAGAGAGGTTTGGTCATCTAATTACATACCAATAAGGAGAAATCCTTATCGAAAAGCCCCCTCTTTCCTGGGAATGACCTGGTTGTTAAATATTGTGAGTTATAATATTAATGATGAATAAGGTCGTGTTGATTAAAGATGAAATTGATAGTTTCATTATGTTGGAATTATTAGTGTTAGTGGAAATCGACATTTATTTCGATATTAATTGATGTCTGGAAGTTATACTGACTAGTCGGGTAATTAATCGGATAAATGAAAAATTAATTGCTATTAATTCACATGATTATAACTATTTGTTAACATGTGTGTACTATTGATTCACATTCATTTACTATTAGGGGAGTTGGTGCAAGATTGATAATACTTGCATGACTAAGTTAAAAATGGATGTATAGATGGAGGTACTATACTATAATTCGTATTTTCACATGTCTAGAACTATTGTTTCACATGATTTACTGTTGATTCACATGATTTACTATTAGGGGAGTTGGTACAAGTTTGATAATACTTGCAGGACTAAATTAAAAATGAAGGAAAAGAGGAAGGTATTATACTCTAATATTTCGAGCCCCAAAATGTGCAATTATCGAAACTATATTTTTCTATAAATAGAAGCTCATTCTTCCTTCATTTCTCACTAATTCACTAAAGCTATAGAGCAATTATTGTAGAGAGAAATTATAGAGAGAAAGAAGAAGAGAAGTCTGCTACCTCAGTATTCCAGTATCCAGTCTTCTTTTGAGGTAAGGGGTATTATTTCTTTCGTATTCATGAAGAGAGCTTCTTTTATTCCATTCTTTATTATTATGTTGGAATAACCTGTCTATGCGAAGTACCGCATACACGGTAAAATTCTTCTATTATTCCATTCTTTATTATTATGTTGAATAACTCGCTCATACATCGGCATACCGCATACATGGTGAAATTCTTCTGTTATTCCATTCTTGATTATTCTGTTGGAATATCCTATCTGTGCGGATTACGCATGACCTAGTTCTATTCTTTATTATTTTGTTGGAATATCATGTCTGTGCGTATTACGCATGACCTAGTTCCATTATTTATTATTCTCTTGGAATAACCTGTCTGTACGATCTATCGCATGTCTGGTGAATTCTGTTGTTATTTCATTCTTTATTATTCTGTTGGAATATCCTGTCTGTGCGTATTACGCATGACCTGGTTCCATTCTTTATTATTATGTTGAGAATTACCTATCGGTGCGGTCTATCGCATGCCTAGTGAATTTTTCTGTTATTCCATTCTTTATTATTCTGTTGGAATAACCTGTCTATGTGGATTTTCGCATGCATGGTGAATGATCCTTTGTATTCATTCCTTATTAAATTGTGGAAATGATCTGTCTACGTGGATTACCGCATGGCGGGCGAAAATCCATTTTCAGTTTCATATATTCTATTATACTTAGTTGGTCAAAGTTTTGACTTCTATACTCCATGAAAATAGTAGAATATCCTGGATATTTCAAGGCTTCATCCAAAGATCTTTCATGGAAATAATCTTCTCGAGCATTCTTGAATTTTACTCCACAAAGAAGTATCATGTTGACAATTTGGACGTTATTGATTTCAGGATAAATTAACTTATAAATCTTTAAAATTTATTCTTGAACTTGTTTTATTGAATTATTATGTCATTATCATCATCCTCATGCTTATATTGTGATTAAAGTCATCTTTGGCTTACGTGCATAGATGGACTCGGTATGATTATGACCAGGGATCATTCGGTATAATCATGACCTATAATGTTATAAATGATGTGGTAAAAGTTCTCAGTGGCCTGTAGTTCAGTGATGGACGCTTTTGGTATGATTATGACCAGGATTTTTTGGTATAGTCATGACCATTATCGATGATTTAATGAATATCCTCGGCCCATAGTGCAGGATGATTCGATGATGTGGTTTATTTATTAAGTCGAGTCTCAAATGATAAAAATTGATGAAAACATTTTAAATCATAGAAGATAGTAGGTATCATGCTCTATTTGACTCTTCTAATGGATTGCTTATTCACCGCAGCTTAAACTTGATGTCTATTGTATTTTATCGCTTTAACATTGTTGAAGACTAATGATAATTTATTCGCATTATCTTAGTCATAATATTTCTTACTGGGCTAGTTGAGCTCACCCTTTTGCTTTCATTGTTCTCTTCAGGAAATGAGAACGTAGCTTGGACTAGTCGGGGAACGGAGTGATGGTCCGGGATGATGTATTAGTAGTCCTCACTATTCTGTAAAATAGTGTGACAATAAATGTAATGAGGACTTTATTTGAGAGTGGATATTGTCTAGAAGGCAATATTCCTGTTTAAACTCTCAACTATGTTTTGTCGTATATTTCACGATGGTTGTATAATTAAGTTTGTATTTGTATTCTGTACCATGTATTTGGCGACTCAAGATGGGTGATGTATACCTATTTTGGGGGCGTCACATTTATCACATGCATTTATATATATAATATTATTATTTAAACAATGATAATATATTTAAATGAATATTTTATCGAAGAAAAATAATTGCCAAACTTTTAACAAATAATTTATGAAAAATTCCTTCATTTATATCCACATAAAATAAATATTTCCTTATCATATAAATCAATAATAACATTACAGAATCACAATTATGATAACCAGGTCGTTCCCAGGAAAGAGGAGGCTTTTCGATAAGAATTTCTCCTTACTGGCGCGCAATTAGGTGACCAAACCTCTCCTTCGACATAACTTCCTTAGACATTGTCAATAATGCTATCTAATAATATTATTCAAATAATATAAATTATGGATCTGATAATAGAAAATACTGTGCAGTGACAATTATTGAAACAACAACAATATAAAATATCAACGTAGCAATTATTGAATCAATAAAATAAAATATTGAACAGTAATTACTGTAACAATTATTGAGTAGTGCCTTCTTACGTAAGAATCAATAATTCAAAATTACTATGCAATATCGTGTGCTACTATACAACCACGCGTATTACTGTATTTTAACCACCAAGTCTTCCAATAGTGTTAACGGTAACAACTACACCGTTATTTATAAAAACTCATACTTGTCGTTTTCTTCATCCGATAGTTAATCTGTTATAGGGCCCACAAATGGCTGCGCCATCGTATGAATATTCCTCGACAACAATAATATTTCACGACCAAACGAATATTCCCCCACAAAAGGAATATTTTATAACCACTTGCTTATTTTGCAAAATTTGCACATTTCACCCATAACTAGAGCATTATATTAAATTAATTCCTTATTATTTCAAGATAATAAATAGAGAAAATTCAATTTTATTCATAATAAGTTGGGGTCTTACAACCTCTCCTCCTTATGAAATTTCGTCCTCAAAATTGACGTACGTACCTGGAATGTCCAAAAGGTGAGGGTACCTCGCTTTCATTTCCAATTCCAACTCCCAGGTCATTTCCTCAATAGCATGGTTCCTCCACAAAACCTTGACTTGTGGTATAACCTTTGTTTGTAAGACATGCTCTTTCCTATCCAATATCTTGACAGGTACCTCCTCGTGCGTTAAATCTTCGGCTATCTCGTCTGGTTCTAACAAAATAATGTGGTTTGGGACTTTCACATATTTACGAAGCATGGATATATGAAAAATATTATGAAAACGAGACATGCTTGGAGGTAATGCGAGTCTATAGGCCACATTTCCTATTCGGACAAGAATCTTAAATGGACCAACAAATCGTGGATTGAGCTTTCCCCTCTTTATGAATCTTGTAACTCCCTTTCATGGAGGAATATGTAACAGTACATGATCTTCAATATTAAATTCCACGTCCTTTCGATGAAGATCATCATAACTCTTTTATCGATCTTGTGAGGTCTTTATACGTTGCCGAATAATTTGAATCTTTTCTATAGTCATGCGTACTAATTCTGGTCCCAACAACGTTGCTTCACCTACCTCGTCCCAACATACTGGAGAACGACACTTTCGTCCATATAACGCCTCGAATGGAGCCACGCCTATACTTGCTTGATAACTGTTGTTGTAGGAGAATTCCACCAATGGCAAGTACTTATCCCAACTTCCTTTGAAATCTAGAACACAAAGTCTTAATAGATCTTCAAGGGTTTGAATAGTCCTTTCCGATTGCCTGTCCATTTAAGGATGGTATCTTAATCGAATCAGAACTGCGCTCCATAGCTTTCTGCAAGCTAACCCAAAATCGTGAAGTGAATCTTGGGTCACGATACAAAACTATGGATACTGGCATGCCATGTAAGACCTCAACTTTTATGAATAAAAATGAATTTTCTATAAATATCATTTTTGAATATTATGGAATAAATTTGATATAATGTTATAGGTGTGGGTAATATTTATAAATTTTGCAAAGTACGCAAGTTGTTATATAATATTTGATTAGTCTGGGAATATTCGCTTTTAACAGGAATATTCGTATTTACGGCACACAATCATCAGTGGACCCCACAATGTAATTATTGTTTGATTGAGAAAACGACAAAAAATATTTTTTATGAAAATAACTACGGAAGTTTTACTGTTAACTATTGAAACACCCGTGTTAAAAGTACAAGAATATGCGTGGTTGCATAAGAGCAGAGTACCAGATTGATTCTTACGTGAGAAGTCACTCAGCTTTGTTCAATTATTGCTTCATAATTATTGCATAGTATCTCACGTTAATTGATTCAATTATTGTTGATATTTTATAATTGAGATGATTTGTTATTAATATTATTATTTGCAATATTAACGATGTCTAGAAGTTCTCGCCAAGGAGAGGTTTGGTCACCTAATTACGCTACCAATAGGGAGAAATCCTTATTGAAAGCCCCTCTTCCCACAGAACGACTTTCGGTCGATTAATAGTGTGAATAATAATAATGATGATGAAGTTTTATTTTATTAGTATTATTAATGTAATAAAACAGAAAAAGCTTTTTATATAAAATGTAATACTTTTATAAAGTTATTTGTTTTATTAGGCTAATAGTAAAATCTTTTTATATAAAATGTAATACTTTTATAAAATTATCTATTTTATTAGACAATAATTAGAATATATTATATTTTATTATGCATAAGGCCCTGCGTAGTTTTGCATAGTAAAATCTTTTTATATAAAAAGAATACTTTTATAAAGTTATTCGCTTTTATTAGATTATAAATAGAATATATTATATTTTATTGTAAACCAATCTGACCGTCTGCTTAAAGTAAATCAATATAGTACTGCTCATAGATTGGTTACTATTCAGTCCATTCTTCTATAAATAGAAGCTCATTCCTTCATTATTTCTTACAAATTCACTGAAACTCTAGAGAGAGAAAACTATAGAGAGAAAGAAGAAAAGTATTATGCTACTTCACTACTTTTATATCTAGTTTCTTCTTATAAGGTAAGGGATATTATTTTTTTCATATTCATGAGGAGAACTTCTGTTATTCCATTCTTTATTATTCATTGGAATAACTCAGTATACCTGATCTACCATATACTTGGTGAAATTCTTCCATTATTCCATTATTTATTATTCTCATTGGAATAACTTTCGCCTATGCGAAGTACCGCATACATGGTGAAATTATGTTGTTATTCCATTCTTTATTATTCTGTTGGAATATCCTGTCTGTGCATTTTACGTCGGACCTGGTTCCGTCTTTATTATTCTGTTGGAATATCCTGTCTGTGCGTTTTACGCCGGACCTGGTTCCGTCTTTATTATTCTGTTAGAATATCCTGTCTGTGCGTTTTACGCCGGACCTGGTTCCGTTATTTATTATTCTGTTGGAATAACATGTCTATGCGAAGTACCGCATGCATGGTAATTTCTGTTGTTATTCCATTCTTTATTATTCTGTTGGAATATCCTGTCGGTGCGTGTTACGCCTGACCTGGTTCTGTTATTTATTATTCTGTTGGAATAACCTGTCTGTGCGGTTTATCGAATGCCTGGTGATTTCTTTTGTTATTCCATTCTTTATTATACTCAGTTGGTTAGAGTTTTGGCTTTTATACTTCATGAAATTAGTGGAATATCCTTGATATTTGCGCTTCATACAGTATCTTTTTGTGGAAATATTCTTCTGAGCATTCTTGAGTTTTACCCCACAAAGCAGTATTATGTTGACAATTTGGACGCTATTGGTTCCTGGATAAATTAATTCTTGAACTTGTTTTATTGAATTCTTATATCAATGTCATCATCCTCATGTTTATATTATGTTGAAAGTCATCTGTGGCCTGTAGTGCATAGATGGACTTGGTATGATTATGACTAGGGATTATTCGGTATAATCATGACCGTAATATTACAAATGATGTGGTAAAAGTCCTCATTGGCCCGTAGTGCATTAATGGACAGTTGTTGGCATGATCATGACCATTGATGAATATACGAATATCCTTGGCCCGTAGTGCATGGATAATTTGTGGTCATGATACTAATGAATATCCTTTCGATGAGTGCAGGATGATGTGGATTATTTATTGTCGAGTCTCGGCCGATAAAAATGATGAAAAACCTTTTTAAATCATAAAAGATAGTATATTTTATTCTTTACTTGACTCTTTTAATGGATTTCTTATTCCGCTGCAGTTAAACTTGATGTTTGTTATATTTTATCTGTTTAACACTGTTGAAGGCTAACGATAATTTATTCTGCATTATCTTAGTCATAATATTTGTTACTAGTGTAAGACCCCAACTTATTATAAATAAAATTGAATTTTTCCTCTATTCATTATTCTAAATTAATAAGGGTTAATTTGATATAATGCTTTGGTTATGGGTGAAATGTGCAAAGTTTACAAAATAAGCAAGTGGTTATAAAATATTCATTTCTGTCGGGGAATATTCATTTGGTCGTGGAATATTCTTTTTGTCGAAAATCTCCGTACGACGGCGCAGTCATTTGTGAGCCCCATAACGGAAAACGGTTGGATGAAAGAAAACGACAAAGTATGAGTTTTAATAATTAACGGTGTAATTGTTACCGTTAACACTGTTGGAATACCTGGTGGTTAAAATACAGTAATATGCGTGGTTGCACAGTAGCACACGGTATTGCATAGTATTGTTGAATTATTGATTCGTACGTAAGAAGGCACTACTCAATAATTGTTATAGTAGTTATTGTTCATTATTTTATTTTATTGATTCAATAATTGCTGCATTGTTAGTTTATATTATTATTGTTTCAATAATTGTCACTGCACAGTATTTTCCATTATCAAATCAATAATTCATATTATTTGAATAATATTATTAGATAACATTATTGGCAATGTCTAGAAAGTTCTATCAAGGAGAGGTTAGGTCATCTAATCATGCGCCAAAGAAGAAAAAATCCTTATTGAAAGCCCCTCTTTCTCGGAGCACTACTGGGTCGTCATAATTGTGATTCTGTAATATTATTTGAGAATAATTAGTTATTGATTTATATGATAAGGAAATATTTATTTGATGTGGATATAATTGATGGATATATTTATTTTATGTAGATAAAATTGAAGGAATTAATACTGAGGTGTTTTATTAGTATTTTGTCGAAAGGGAAGTATAAAAAATCACCTATTTATGGATTTCGAATATTTTCTATTGAGAATTTGGAAAACCCCAAAGCTACAAAGTTGTAGAGAATTCGATTTCAGACAGAATGGACATAAAATTTGTATTTTTTCTGATAAACGAGCTATTTTCTATGAATTGTTGAAGTTTCGAAAAATAAAATAATTTTTATTAAATTATGGGTGGGACCCACTCTTGTTTGAAAACATGTGGGCTGCTGATTTTTGGTTCAAAGGTGGCTGGTCTTTGTTGGCAACTAAGGTTGTGTAAGAGAAAAAATTGAAAATATTATATTTTATTATTTTAGTCTCCTACGGCGTTCTAGCATTTTCCTATAAATAGACGCTTAGGTTAGAATTGAAAATCACACCAGAAACAAGTTTTCTCTCTTTCTCTCTCTATATTATCGAGCGTATTCTTGTGAGTATACTTTGAGTGTTGCTATACGGTGCAAGGTTTTGCCAGCACTATACCCAAAATTCTGTCAGAAGTACGGTTATTTTGAGGTAAGGGATGTTATTTTCTTCTCAAATGATATTATTTTCTTCAATATCATTATGCCAAAATATTGGTGAACTTTTTAATCAAATTTGGAACTTTTTGTGTCGGGGTTACTATTCACGTATACGGCACTATTCACCAAAAAATGAAAATTTTTCTTTTTGTCCAAGATGTCTATTTTGGTTACTATCTTTGATTGTATCCATGTTTTGATCGTTATTTTTGAATTCTGCTTCAAAATCGGTTATTATGAAGTATTATTGATCTTGGATAAACTGTTATATGAATCCCTAATATTTGTCCTTCTATCTCACTTGATTCGTTCTTAAAAATGTTTTTCATCATCCTCAGTCCTTAATGATGATATTATTGAATATCTTTGGCCTGTAGTGAAAAGTTGAATGATTAACTGATGAATATCTTTGGCCCGTAGTGCAAAGATGAACAGGTGTTGAGATGAACATGACCAACTGGTGATATAAATGAATATCTTTGGCCTGTAGTGCAAAGATAAATATTTGATTAAAGATGTATATTGATTGATGTTACGGGGATAAAATATTGATGATGGACTCTTAAATATTAGAAGATAGTAGAATTCATTCTCTATGTGACTCTTCTAATGGATTGTTGTTTCCGTTGTATTTGTTGATCTAAAACTTGTTGTCTATTATATTCTATCAGATTTTTCCCTGTTGACGACTAACGATAATTTGTTGTATATTATCTTAGTCATAATGTTCTTTACTGGGCTAGTTGATCTCACCCTTTTCTTTTTTGTTCCATTTTTCTTCTCAGGAGATGAGAACATAGCAGGATCGAGTCGGGGTATGGAGTGATGGTTCTAGGAAGATGTTTTAGTTGTCCTCACTATTTCTGTAAAATAGTGTATGAATAATTGTAATGAGGACTTATTTGGGTGTAGATATTGTCTAGAAGACAATATTTGTATTTAAACTCACAGCTGTGTTGTCGTATTTTACACGACATTTGTATTATTAAAGTTGTAGTTTGCTTTCTATACCATGTATTTTGGTGACTCAGAATGGGTGTTGTATACCTATTTTGGGGGCGTCACAAACTGGGCTAGTTGAGCTCACCCTTTCTTTCACTGTTCTCTTCAGGAAATGAGAACGTAGCCGGGACTAGTCGAGGAACGTTGTGACGGTCCAGATGATAGTATTAGTAGTCCTCACTATTCTGTTAAATAGAGTGACAATAAATGTAATGAGGAATCCTTTGAGTGTGGATATTGTCTAGATAACAATATTCCTATTAAAACTCTCAGGTTATGTATTGTCGTATATTACACGACGGTTGTATAATTAAGTTTGTATTTGTATTCTGTACCATGTATTTGATAACTCAGAATAGGTGATGTATACCTATTTTGGGGGCGTCACAGTTGGTATCAAAGCTTAGGGATATGATCCCTGGCTGAGATGTGAGACAAGAACTAAGAGGGGAGATTCGTGGAATTCCTTCGCTAGTATGACCTACCTAAGTTTGTTTGGTATTTAATTGGTCGGTCAGAGTATAGGGATAATATGTGATATTTTAATTAACCCTTGTTTTGTGGAAGTATTTGAAAATGACATCCGAGAATGTTGAGAATAGCAATGGAGCACAGAAGACCGTTGAGTCTCTACAGATCAATAATCAGAATAATGTGCATCAGGAAGGCGACAATCCTCATGTAAACAACAACACTGACCAAATGATGAACGATTGAATGTTCAGAGGCTTTATGCAATTCATGCAACATCAGGTAAGAGAGACTCCTGTTCAAAATATAGGTAGAAATAATGGCAACCCGCAGTCGATCACCGCTAAGCAGTTTAAGGAGCTGGGACCACCGGAGTTTTTGGGAAAGCCAGAACCACTTAAGGAGGAGAAGTGGTTAAAGTAGATCACCGAGATATTTGATGTCTTGGGATGCTCCGAGGAGCAAAAGGTTCCCTTTGCCACCTTTATGTTGCGTGAAGAGACAGATTACTAGTGGCAATCTGCAAAACGTACCCAGCCTGAAGAACTCAAGATGTCTTGGGAGAAGTTCCAAGAGCTGTTCAACGACAAGTACTTTTCCGAAAGTATTCGTCACATGAAGGAGGTGAAATTCAACAAGTTGGAGCAAAACAATATGATCGTGTCGTAATACGAGGCTAAATTTGCGGAGTTATCCCGGTTTGCATCCCATTTGGTCGATAATGAGGAGCGAATGACGAGAATGTTTTTGCGAGGTTTGAAATCTGAGATACGTCAATACCTTATCTTTCATAAAATGTGTTTGTATTCAGATGTTGTGAATAGGGCTCAGTTATTGGAGCACGATAATGAGTCAGCACAATCAAAAGGCAACGACCAACAACACGATAATAATCATACCAGTGGCAACAACCATCGGAACAATGATAACCATCGTGGGGGAAATTATCATGCCAAGAATGGTAACCACTTCGGTGGTAATCATGGCCAAGATAATAGAAGTGGAAATTTCAAGAAGAGGAGGTTCAATAATGATGGAAAGACAGCAGCATCAACACCCGTTTCAAAGGAAGAAGAACGACCACCGGTTTATATGTTTTAAATGCGGACAGGAGGGACACATCCGTCCAAACTGTACGCAGCAATCCAAAGCGTGTTTCAATTGTGGAAGAGAAGGTCACCTAGCTAGATTTTGTCGTATAGTGAAGTCAAGTCCAGCTGGGATAGTGATGCCAAAGGATGTCCCAAACAAGTTAAAGCCGGTAGTTTAAATGAGAGCGTTTGTCGCAGAACCCGAACGAAGTTATCACGGGTAAGTTAATCAAAATTTCTTGCAAAGTCTATACCTTATTCGATACCGGTTCTACCCACTCTTGTATTTCACCTAGTTGTGTTCAACGTTTGAACTTGGCTCTTGAGAAATTAGACTTTGACTTATCTGTTAAAACTTTGTTAGGAGAAACCTTCATTTCATGTGTTATCTAAGTCTTAGATGAGAGTCACAGTTTTTAAATGATATTTCTATCATTAATAAATTTCCTGACGTATTCCCTGAAGACTTCTTGACCTACCCCAGAGCGTGAAATCAAATTTTGTATTGACCCCAGTACAAAACCCATTTCTAAAACCCTTAAATATTTCTTCAACTAAAATGAATGTATAATACGCCAAAGACGTTGGCTTGAGCTGTTGAAAATTATGATTATACCATTCAATATCATCGTGGAAAAGCGAACGTGGTAGCTGACGCGTTGAGTAGAAGAACGTATGCGTTTACGAGTGCGATGTTGTTAACACAAAAACCCATTTCGTATAACTTACAAATGATGAAGATAGAGTTAAAGACTCTAAGGACCCACGTGGTGATATCAAATATATGATTAGAATCGACTTTAATTGATAAACTTAAAGCCGCTCAAGCTACATACTCAGAGCTGATGAATGTGAAGAAGAAGGTTCAAGAAGGCGTTATTCTAAAAGTAAGAATCGATGAATAGAGGAAATCTCAACCCTCGATTTAATTGGCCCATTTGAAATCTTCGATTAAGTATGAGTTGTGGCCTATAGACTCGTTTTACCACCAAGTATGTTGCGTTTTCATAACGTTTATCACGTACTGATGTTACATAAATATGTGGACGACCCGAACCACATTATTGATTTAAAACCGAACGAAATAGCGGAAGATTTAATGTATGAAGAGGTTCCTGTTCAAATCTTGGATAAGAAGGAACATATTCTACGCTCCAAGGTTATACCTCAAGTCAATGTTTTGCGGAGAAACCACGATGTTGAGGAAATGACCTTGGAGTTAGAATCTAAAATGAAATCAAGGTATCCTTACTTCTTCGACATACCAGTTATGTACCCTAATTTCGAGGGTGAAATTTCATAAGAAGTGGAGGTTGTAAGACCCCAACTTTTTTTAATAAAGATGATTTTTTTATAAATATCATTTATAAATATTATGGAATGAATTTGATATAATGTTATAGTTGTGGGTAATATTTAAGAATTTTGCAAAGTACGCAAGTTGTTATATAATATTCGATTGGGCGGGAAATATTCTTTTTATCAGGGAATATCTGTACGACGGTACAATAATTGGTGGACCCCACAATGGAATTATTGTCGAATTGAGAAAACGACAAAAAAATATTTTTATGAAAATAACGGCGGAAGTTTTACCGTTAACTATTGAAACACCCGGTGTTAAAGTATTTAGGAATCTGCATTAGTTGCATAGTAGCACACGGTATTGATTATTGATGCTTATATGAGAAGTCACTCAGTTTTGTTCAATTATTGCTTCAGTAATTGTTGCATAGTATCTCACGTTATTTGATTCAATTATTGTCGATATTTTATATATTATTAAATCAATAATTGAGATGACAGAGTTATTAATATAATTATTTGCAATATTAAAGATGTCTAGAAGTTCTGTCAAGGAGAGGTTTGGTCACCTAATTGCGCGCCAATAAGGAGGAATCCTTATTGGAAAGCCCCCTCTTTCTTGGGAACGACCTGGTCGATTAATATTGTGAATTATAATAATGATGAAAAATGTTATATATATTATATATAAATTTTGTTTTATTAGTATTATTAATGTAATAAAACAGAAAAGCTTTTTATATAAAATAAAATACTTTTATAAAGTTATTTATTTTATTAGACTATAAATAGAATATATTATATTCTATTATGCGATAGTATTTTGCATAGTAAAATCTTTTTATATAAAACAGAATACTTTTATAAAGTTATTTGTTTTATTAGACTATAAATAGAATATATTATATTTTATTATGCATAATATTGCATATTGCCCGCATAGTATTTTGCAGATAGTAAAACCTTTTTATATAAACCAAAATACTTTTATAAAGTTATTTTTTTTAATAGATTTTAAATAAAATATATATATATATAGAATATATTATATTTTATTGCATAGTATCCTTTCCATTTTTCTATAAATAGGATGCTTAGTTAGAATTGAAATCACACCAGAAATTCAGAGAATTCTCTTCTATAATCTTGAGCGTATTTCTTTAGAGTTTTAAGAAGCTTTGAGCATAGTGCAAGTTTTCTTCATGAATATCATCGCGCTACCAGTCAGAATACTCTTCTTTTCGGTAAGGGGTATTATTTCTTTCGTATTCATGAAGAGAACTTATGTTATTCCATTCTTTATTATTCTGTTGGAATAACTTGTATACGCGGACTACCGTATACTTGGTGAAATTCTTCATTATTCCATTCTTTATTATTACATTGGAATAACTTTTGTACACCTGGACTATCCTATACTTGGTGAAAGTCTTCATTATTCCATTCTTTATTATTATGTTGAATAATATGTATACATCAAGTACCGCATACATGGTAAAATTCTTCATTATTCCATTCTTTATTATTCTCATTGGAACATCTTGTCCGCAAGGCGTTCGCATGACCGGTTCCGTTATTTATTATTCTATTGGAACATCCTCCGCTTGTAAATTTCGCTTGACCGTTCCGTTATTTATTATTCATTTGAATATCATATACTGTGCGCTTACGCACGACCGGTTCCGTTATTTATTATTCTCGTTGAATAACCTATCTATGCTATTTCATCGCATGCCTGGTGATTTCTTTTGTTATTCCATTCTTTATTATACTCAGTTAGTTAGAGTTTTGGCTTTTATACTCCATAAAATTAGTGGAATAAGCTTGATATTTGTGCTTCATCCAGTATATTTTCATGGAAATATTCTTCTGAGCATTCTTGAGTTTTACCCCACAAAGCAGTATCATGTTGACAATTTGGACGTTATTGGTTCCTGGATAAATTAATTCTTGAACTTGTTTTATTGAATTCTTATATCATTGTCATCATCCTCATGTTTATATTATGTTAAAAATCATTTGTGGCCTGTAGGGCATAGATGGACTTGGTATGATTATGACTAGGGATTATTTGTTATAATCATGACTGTAATGTTACAAATGATGTGGTAAAAGTCCTCATTGGCCCGTAGTGCATTGATGGACTGTTGTTGGCATGATCATGACCATTGATGAATACACGAATATCCTTGGCCCGTAGTGCATTGATAATTTATGGTCGTGATACTAATGAATATCCTCACCAGTAGTAGTGTGGATAATGTGGATTATTTATTGTCGAGTCTCAATATAAAAGTGATGAAAAACCTTTTTAAATCATAAAAGATAGTAGATTTTATTCTCTACTTGACTCTTTTAATGGATTGCTTATTCTGCTGCAGTTAAACTTGATGTTTATTATATTTTATCAGTTTAACACTATTGAAGGCTAACAATATTTTATTATGCATTATCTTAGTCATAATATTTCTTACTGGGCTAGTTGAGCTCACCCTTTCTTTCACTGTTTTCTTCAAGAGATAAGAACATAGCCGGGACTAGTCGGGGAACGTTGTGACGGTCCAGATGATAGTATTAGTAGTCCTCACTATTCTGTTAAATAGAGTGACAATAAATGTAATGAAAAATTCTTTGAGTGTGGATATTATCTAGATGACAATATTCCTATTAAAACTCTCAGTTTATGTATTGTCCTATATTACACGGCGGTTGTATAATTAAGTTTGTATTTGTATTCTGTACAATGTATTTGGCAACTCAGAATAGGTGATGTATACCTATTTTGGGGGTGTCACAATGATAATATATTTAAATGAATATTTTATCAGAGAAAAATAATTTCCAAACTTTCAAAAAATAATTCATGCAAAATTCTTTCATTTATATCCACATAAAATAAATATTTACTTATCATATAAATCAATAATAACATTACAGAATTACAATTATGACAACCAGGTCGTCCCCAAGAAAGAGGGGGCTTTCCAATAAGGATTTCTCCTTACTAGCGCGCAATTAGGTGACCAAACCTCTCCTTAGACAGAACTTCCTTAGACATTGTCAATAATGCTATCTAATAATATTATTCAAATAATATAAATTATTGATCTGATAATAGGAAATAATGTGCAGTGACAATTATTGAAACAACAATAATATAAAATATCAACGCATCAATTATTGAATCAATAAAATAAAATATTGAACAGTAATTACTATAATAATTATTGAGTAGTGCATTCTTACATAAGAATCAATAATTCAAAATTACTGTGCAATACCGCAGGTGCTACTACGCAACCATGTAGTATTCATCGTATTTTAACCACCGTGTATTCCAACAAAGTTAATTCTGTAATAACTACACCGCTATTTATAAAAACTCATACTTGTCGTTTTCTTCATCCGACAGTTATTTTGTTATGCGGCCCACAAATGGTTGCGTCGTCGTATGAATATTCCCCGACATCAAGAATATTCCACTTCCCCAACAAAAGGAATATTTTATAACCACTTGCTTATTTTGCAAAATTTGCACATTTCACCCACAACCAGAGCATTATATCAAATTAATTCCTTATTATTTCAAGATAATAAATAGAGGAAATTCAATTTTATTTATAATAAGTTGGGGTCTTACAAATAACAATAGAGTTTAATAATCTGACATAATGATAATATAATTCTGAAACTTTTTTACTCATGTCCATTGCATAAAGAAAATGCAAAGGTTAGGATACTTGCACAATGTAAAAGATAATTCAAATACTTGCCTGGTCTGCTGCTTACACAACTTAGTTCCATCCTTAATTCAACGACCTATCATTTATAAGATCGTTCTATTGATTAGAATAACATATCATAACACATAGTACTATTTTTTACAGTTAACACATAACATAATCACATTGTCACATACGTTTATCAGTCATTAGGACTCAAACAGACACTTATCAGGTCAACCAATATAGGTTTAGATCAATTTTGATAGTATTTCGGTGTACCGACGGCTTTATCGGTTAATTAATGAGTTTAAAACTCTATCATGTAGTTCAATATTATCCTGGATATTTTAAATACCAGTCATATTATTTTTAAATGACTTATAATAATTTTAAAATAATTATTATAATTTATTATGATTTTTCAAACTCTAGAATCATTATTAAATAATTTAAATATTAAATAATTCAATTATCATTAATATTTAAATAATATCCAAATATTAATGAAACCATTAAAGTAATTTATAATAACTCAAAATATTTTTAAAGTATTAATAATACCCTTAAATAATTTTTAAAACATTAAAATTATTTTTAACGATTACCATTAATATTTAAAAATTAAGTTATTATTCACTAAAATAATAAAATTCATTTATAATAACTTATAATATTTTTAAACCATTTATATCCTTTTTAAATTATTTTTCAATCAATAAAATCATTTTTAAATTATTTATTCAATATTTTTATTAAATAAATCTAACATCATTAATATTAAATAATTAAGGAAATTTATCTTAAAATATTAAAATTTATATTTTGTAACTTAGAATATCTTTAAACTCTTTATTTTCATTTAAAATTATTTTTATAATATTAAAATCATTTAAAAACTAATTTATTTAATATAATTTATTAAATAAATCTAATATCATTAATATTAAATAATTAATGATTTTTTTTTAAATATTAAAAGTTACATTTTATAATTTAAAATATTTTAAATACCTTATTATCATTTAAAATGATTTTAATATAGAAAAATCATTTTTAGTTAATTTATTTAATGCATTTATTAAATAAATTAAATATCAATAATTACTAATATTTATGAAAAATATGTCAAATTATTAAAAGTTAATTTTTTATAACTTAAAATAATTTTTAAAACTGATTTTGAAATTTTTAGAATTTATTTTCTATTTTTAAATGATTTTTAGAAATTAATATAATTAATAATTAATAATTATGTCGCTATTGTTTTTAGCGACAGAAACCGTCACTTAAAGTGTTCTTGAGCATCAAGAACACTGACAGTCAGTGTTCAAGGATCTCACTTTGACCAAACATTAAACATTGATTCAGTGTGATTCTGGACAAGCTAATACCTTGATCTTGTAGTACTAGTGTAATACTACAAGATCCAACAACAATCATGAGCAAACTGCATCACAATTAAAATATCAAAGCCTTCAAAGTAGCTGTCAGAGTTGTTCTTCATTTTCTGGGTTACCCAGAAATGAAGAACAGTTCGACTAGCCTACTTTGGGCTTCCACTACATGTTGCTCGTGTAATGTTTTAGTGATCTAAGAGTTGTAGTGTGTAGCTAACATGTTGAGGTACAGATCTATTACATAAAACACATATAACAACAACACAGCAAGGAGATCTAGTCTGGTCAAAGCCTGTCAGAAAAATTGTGCATACGGTTTCTGGATTTTTCAGAAACGCTCAATCAGTGACGAGTGGCCTACTTTGATCGGTCACTCCGATCGATATATTGATGTTATGAAGGGTCTAAAGACATGGATCTAGAGTCCATCTAATAGACTACAACATGAATGCAAAAATAAGAACAAAACAACAAAAACCTGACAGATCTAGAGCCTTAAAAATCTTGTCAAACGCTGAAAAATGATTTCTGGGTTTTCCAGAATTCATCTGGTCATGCTCGGTCAACGGGTTTTGACCAAGAATAACATGAAATTTATATATCCTTTGACCCTGATTCCAGGTCTAGATTAAAGATATCATAACATACTACATGTTTAAACATTTAAACAGCCAAAACAATAAACATGTTGAGATCTAGAAGGTCTAACATTCATTGTCAGACAACATTTTGAAAATTTTCCAGATTCTTAAAAACTTCAAATTTGTGCACTTAGTTGTTATGGATCTAACATGTGCTAGCCCAGATCACTTATAAACACTACTAACAACATATTTAAACATTTAAACACCAAATCCAACATATCATACAAGATTAAAATTTTGGTTTAGGGTTATACCTTTCTATGAACCAATTCTTGATTCTGGCTTTCTGATTTGATATAAGTGATAGTGGGGCTTGTTTTGTGACTGATCTAGCAAGGGAATTTCGGAGGTTTGGGTGAGAGAGAAGTGAGTTGAGTGTTGGTAAGTAAAATGAGCAAGTTAGTAACATTTCTCTCTCTTTGATCTTATATAATGACATAGATGCAATGCATTTGGTTGTGAAAGTGGTTGATTTGTATGGTTTATAGGCACATGGCTAGCTAGAGTTGGTCACCAACTAAAGTTATGGCAACCTATACAAGTTATCTATTAAAATAATGCAAAGGGCAATTATGTCATTTGGTTTTTAATTTTAGTGGCAAAGTTGGCAATTTATTCTAACCCTTAGGGTTTGACCCTTAGGGTTTAACCCTAAGGTTTCCTAAGCTCATTTTCTAGGATTATGTAATTAGGGCAAAAATAGAAATCTTAGTCTCTATAAATGTGAATTAGGGTTCCCTAATTAAATTAGGTTTTCTAATCACTTAGGACTTATAAATTAGGTTTTATAATATACTAATTACCATAAGTTTACTAAATTAATAATTAGGGTTTATAACTTAACAATTAGGATTTTAATTTAGTAGTTAGGGTTTCTAAATATTAATTAGAGTTTACATAATTAACATTAAACATAATAATGGTCATAACATCCAACTTAACAAATCTTATAGTTATACTTGACTTTGTACTATAGTTTATCAGTATTGCTAGGGTTTTTGTACTGTTTTACTATAACTGTTCCACACATTAACATTACACACATCATGCTTGTTTATAGCATTGAAATAATATTATATTATTATTCTCATTACTTATTCAAAATCCAGACTTATGGTTTTGAATTCATATATGACATAACTTTCATACATACCATTATTAATTAAGTTAAAATAATTAACTTAACTAATATAATAAAATACATATCATAATAATCCTAATGATCATATCATATATACCATAATCATATTTTCATGGAAAATAAAAAATAAATATTTACAAAATTAATTTATTATACGAATATAATCTATAATGATAAAAAATTCTTAAAAAGAATTTATTTACAATTATTCATGTAATAAATAATTTTATTTATCACATATATACATATACTTTACTTTGCACATATTCACACCTTTATATATATAAAAAAAATTATTCGCAAAATTTCTTATTAAAAATATTAGGTTATTACATAAAGCACTTTCGATAATTCAGTTGTGCCTTTCGAATGATGTGTTGTAGAAGGTGTTAGCAGAAAATTCAGTTGCTGATTTGTGGAAGAAATTAGAGTCTATCTATTTGATGAAGTCCCTCACTAATAGATTGAGACTTAAACAACGTCTTTACACCTTGCATATGTCAGAAGGTACTCAAATCAAATCTTATATCACTAATTTTAATTTAATTATAACTGAGTTACATAATATTGATGTTAAGATTGATGATAAAGATCAAGCCCTATTGTTGTTAGTTGGTTTACCTCCTTCATATAAGCACTTTAGAGACACTATGATCTATGGTAGAGAAACTATCTCAATTGAGGATGTTAAGACGAATCTTATGAGTAAAAAAAATAAAATTCTTAAATGACTTTTGGGAAAAGTGATGATCAAGGTGTTGGATTGTTTGTTAGAGGGAGGTCAATTGAGAAAAGTTTAAAAGATGGCAGTACACACAGATCAAAATCTCGGAATAAGAATTTTAGCTGTAACTATTGTCATGCAAAGGGGCATATAAAGCGTAATTGTCCGAAGTTGAAAAATAAGGAACAGAAAGGAGACAATCATGGTCAGATTCATATTGGATAGAATATGCAGAACCATCATAATCAGGGGGCAAGAAAGCTTGCTCAGGCTAGTGTTGTTGAGGATAGTGATGACCTTTTGTTAGTAGCCGATGACAGAGAAAGACTTAGTAGTGACTGGATTTTGCATTCTAGGTGTTCTTATCATATGTGTCCTACTCGTGATTGGTTCTCCACATATGAACCGTTTGATGGTGGAATTGGTTTGATGGAAAATAATTATAAATGTACAGTAATTGACATTGGTACAATTAAAATTAAGATGCACGATGGCATAATCAGGACATTGTCAGTTGTTAGACATATTCTAGGTTTGAAGAAGAATCTCATATCTTTGGGTACACTAGATGAAAACGGGTGTAAGTACATAGCTGAAGGTGGAGTTATGAAGATTAGTAGAGGCTCTCTTGTGTTGATGAAAGGAATTAAGGTCGGCACTTTATATAAGTTGGAGGGTTCTACAACTACATATTCGGATGAAAATTGTTCTTTAGCTACTGCAGATGACACCACCAGGTTGTGGCATATGAGGTTAGGCCATATGAGTGAAAGAGGCATGGATGCTTTGAGTAAGAGAGGTCCTTTATATGGATAAAAAATAGGAAAATAATGAGTGGGTGATATACCCATGAGTTAGATATATTTAGGCTTGATTTATTGTTTTTCTTGGAATTTTTTAAGATATGTTTATTTGTTTTATGCGTATTTCGTGGACAGGAGGGCAAAACATGAATTTGGGAGTCTTTAAGGGCATAAAAGGGAGTTTGACAAAGCGAGGGGCAAGATGGTAATTTGCAGCATAAGTGTACAGCGTCGGGTTACTCAAGAAGTAAAGGAACCTAGTGCCGGGGCGCTGGGTGGTACAGATGGTTGGCGAATTTTGGAGATAGAGCTGGATAAGGAAGGCAGAAATTGACTCTAAATAGGAATCCAGCAAGGCCGACCCAATGAGGACTGAAAATATATAAAAGAAGGAAGGATATAGTCATAAAGGGACATATTCATTGAGATAGATACTAGAGATTTAACTTGAAGATTTCAGAGGAACATTGAAGAATTGCAGTTAGAGACTAAAGACTGAAGGCCATCATTGAGTTTTTATTCTTCTTCTTTATCTATAATTTACTTAAGATGTTTATTATGGGATTTTTGGTTTTAATTTTCAGCATGAACTAATCTTGTAATTAAGGCTACAATAGAACCTTTTATGCTTATAATTTAATTATCCATATTAACCTAATTATTTATTCATTGAGTTGTATATCATATTTTGTGGATATTGTTTAATTATTTGGCCAATAATTACCATGTTACATTAGATGAATTCGGGAGATGAAATCTAGGGTTAGAACTGAATGTGATAGCATTTATTCTTAGTTATTTGCATGAAATAAATAATTAGGGTTGTGAATTAAATAGGGATATCTCTTTAATTTTGATGTGTGTAACAATTGGGAATTGGAACTTACTGAATTTAATTCTTTAGTTTTGCATAGGAATATCGCAGAATTAATTGAGTTAAATAATTTTATCTGATCACTTGGAAATGGGCTTTTAAATACCTTAAATCCATGTTAACAACTCATATGGATTTAATAATTAGAGAAATTGGATAGTTGATGTACATTGCATAATTGGGGATATTGTAGTCTTAAACCTTTATCATCTGAATCAATCTTTGTGTCAAAATTAGTAGTTAATTTAATTTAATTTTCATTGAAAAATCAAAAATATGGGTTGTTTAAATAAAATTGGAATTGATAAAAAAACTAGTAGTTGGGATTAATTGAATAGGAATCCTCGTGGGAACGATATCCTTGCTTGCTGACTATTACAATTGAACGCATATACTTGCGTGTTAAAGTGCTATTAAGAAATTAGGCAACAACTTTTTGGCGCCGTTGACGGGGAATTCTTAATTTAGTATTTAATTCCATATTAGTTACAATCAATTCATTTTTTAATTTAAACATTTTTTTAATTTTTTTATTTATTATTGTTTCTGTCTTCTTGTAGGTTGTTCATCTGTGTATGCACACTAGATCCAAGGGTAAAAAGGAGCTTTTGCCATATGCCGACGATATTAAGAAAAGGTTCCAGAAATTGAGATTGACTAGTGATGAAGTATATACGGAAGGAAAACTGGCAGAGGAAATTGAAACAGAAATTTTGGTAAACATGGCTGCAGAAGAACAAAAATCACTTAGGGAGTATGTTATGCCAATGGTGACAGACATTCAGTCTAGTATTCGGAGACCTATGATCAGCGCAAACAACTTTGAGATTAAATCGGGTACCACTCAGATTTTACAAAATTTGGTGCAGTTTGGGGCTGGTCCGAATGCTGATCTTAATAAACACATCCTTAGCTTTTTGGAGATATATGATACTTTCAAATTTAACAATGTTACAGAGGAAGCAATAAGGTTGAGACTGTTCCCGTTCACACTGCGAGACAAAGAGGAAAGTTGGTTACACTCATTGCCACCAGGTTCAATAACTGCTTGGGATGATCTAGCTCAAAAATTTCTAGCTAAATCCTTTCCACCAACAAAAATAGCAAAACTAAAGAATGACATTCTCACTTTCACACAGTTTGATTCTAAGACCTTGTATGAGGCATGGGAAAGATTTAAAGATTTGCTCCGGAAGTGTCCACATAATGGGATCCAACAATGGTTACAAGTTCAAACATTTTGTGACGGTTTGAATGGACCTACTAGGGTAAGCATTGACGCAGCTGCTGGAGGGGATATCATGGGGAAAATATTAATGAAGATTACCAGTTGTTAGAAATGATGGCTACCAACAACTACCAGTGGCCTATGAGGAGGTTTAATCCACCAAAAGCTGTAGGAAAGTTGGAATTGGATGAAGTTACAGCTCTAGTTGCACACGTGTCCGCATTAACTAAGAAGATTGAATCATGGGGTCAACATACAGCATCACAGGTGGCTATGGTATTTGAGTTATGTGCCGGAGGACATTCTACATATCAATGTGCTATCATTCCAGAGTCGGCTCAATTTGTAGGGAGTTATAACAGGTCACGACAGCCATATTAGAATACTTACAATCCAGGATGAAGGAATCATCCAGGTTTTTCTTAGAGTAACAATCAGGCTCCAAGACCAAAAAATCCACTTGTTTTTCAGAATCAGGCCCCACAGCAGGCAGAAAGGAAACCAAATTTAGAGGAGGCACTGCCTAAATTAGTTATAGCTACCGACAAGAGGATAAGTGAGCAAGATAAATTATTGTGCCATGTAGATATGAATGTAAAAAGCCAACCAGTGTCAATTAAGAACTTGGAGAATCATATGGGTCAGATAGCTCATGTATTGAACAGTCGGTCACAGGGAGCATTACCTAGTGATACCGAGATTAATCCAACGAGAGATGAACATTACAAAGTGGTGACTCTAAGAAGTGGGAAAGAGCTACCTTAGATACTGAGAAGGAATGAAAAGCCAGATATTGTAGTTGTTGAAGAAGAGGAACTCACGGAGACATAAAAGGCAAAGGATACGGACTTGGCAGAGAAAGTAAGAGATAAAACAAAGCAGTGTAGTGTCTCTTATACCGTATCCACAAAGATTTCAGAATTCCAAATTAGACAAGCAGTTCTCTCAATTCCTTGATATTTTCAAAAAGCTGCACATTAACATACCTTTCGCGGAAGCCTTAGAACTGATGAGTGAGTTTTATACCCATGAATTGAGTGAGTTTGAGCTTAATCTTTTGGAAGTTTTAAAGTGTTTGTGTCTATTCATGTATGTTTTACATTTTATATAGGAATTGGGACAAAAGTTACTTGGATCGACGTTTGATGTTGCTAGATTCGCATTTTCGGCTTGCCATTTACATAGCAGCCACTTCAGGGCCAATTTCAACATTGCTCCAACCCTTATTTCGAAAAACTCAAAGAAAGAAAGTTTTAGATCTACGTCTCCTCTTTCCGTAACATCTTGAATCCTTGAAATTGGAGTTAGGACGAAGAAGTTATTGTCATTTTCCCAAAGGAAGTTAGAGTAAAAAAATCCCAAAAAAGGGCCTAGCGTTGGGGCTCCCAAACATAGGCCATTTCAGATCATTCGGTCTTGCTTGAGGCGCGACTTCCAAGGTCTTGGTGAGCAGCACGGGCGCTAGGGTCGGGCCAGATTAAGCTTGGACGTGTTTTGGGGTGAATTTTGATACTTTTTTTACTCCAAATTGGATTGGGTTTGCTCCTAAGCTAGAAATTGGACTTGTAGCCTATAAATACATGATGTAAGGCATACAATAAAGAGGAATTAGATAAATTAGATTAGAAAAAACACTCCATTAGATTAGAACATAAACCCTAGTTTATATTAGATTGTTGGAGATTGAAGCAACTTAGGGATCATTGAAGATCAAGAGTAGGAGCAAGAGGGGAGCATCAGATTTGTAGATAACAGATTTCATTCTTTCCTCTACTTCTATTTTTGTCTTTTAATGTCTATTAAGTTGTGGATTCTTGATTTTAATTCAATAACAATGGACTATTTTCTTGTTTAAGATTGCAACAGATCTTATTGCATAGCATATTTTAGTATGCTTCTTTGTTAATTACTGTGATCGATTCCATGGATTGTCTATTATGATTGCGTATAATTGTTTAATTGTCTAGCTAATAATTAACATGATAATTTATATGAATTCGAGAGATAAAATATAGATTTAGATATGATCATAATAATATGTGATTGTGTTTTCTGTAAGGTGATAAAATTCATGATTTTTGTTTAGGATAGGGATATGCCTTTACGCCGCATGTAATCTGATAGGGAACATGTGCTTTAAATCCTTTTTAATTGTAATTCACATAAGAATATAGTGAATTAGTTAGTTAGAGTGTTTGATTCAATTCTATCAATTGTGGATTTGGATTAATATGTTTGTGATGCATCGGAAGGTGGTTATAAATATTAATAAGTTCCTGATTAACAATCCAGAATAGTAAGCATAATTAATAAGAAATGTTTTAATATAAGTGAAACAATAAGTGAAGTTGTGATTGTGAGACCCCAAAGTTTATGAATAAAGATTTAAATTTCTCAAAATATTTTTTTGAATATTATGGTATAATGTTATAGTTGTGGGTAATATTTATAAATTTTGCAAAGTAAGCAAGTTGTTATATAATTTTCGATTGGTCGGGGGAATATTCGTTTTAACAGGGAATATTCGTACGACGGCACAATCATTGGTTGACCCCATAACGGATGTATTATCGTAGTAAGAAAATGACAGAATTATCTTTTATATAACTAACTGAAAGTGTTATTGTTAAAACTGCTGAACTACCCTAGTAGTAAAAGTACAAGAATACGCTGTGGTTGTATAGTAGCACACGGTATTGATTATTGATGCTTACGTAAGAAGTCACTCGCTTATACTCAATTATTGCAAATAAAGAATTGCATGCATCATATCTCTCTATATTATTGATTCAATTATTGTCACAAAGATCATCTCGCATATATATGTTATATTATTAAATCAATAATTGAGACGGCAAATTTCTTCATATTATTATTTGCAATATCGACAATGTCTAGAAGTTCACAAAGGAGAGGTTAGGTAATCTAATCATGCTACCAATAAGGAGAAATCCTTATCGAAAAGCCCCTCTTTCTCGGGAATAACCTCGGTTGTTAAATATAGTGAATTATAATATTAATGATGAATAAGTTTGTGTTGATTAAAGATGAAATTGATAGTTCCATTGTGTTGGAATTATTAGTGTTAGTGAAAATCGACATTTATTTCGATAATAATTGATGTCTGGAGGTTATATTGACCAATCGGATAATTAACCGAATAAATGAGCAATTAATTGCTATTGATTCACATGATTATAACTATTTGTTCACATATGTGTACAATTGATTCACATTCATTTACTATTAGGGGAGTTGGTGCAAGATTGATAATACTTGCATGACTAAATTAAAGATGGAGGTATAGTTGAAGATACTATACTGTAATTAATTTTTTCACATGTTTAGAACTATTGAGTCACATGATTTACTATTAGGGGAGATGGTGCAAGTTTGATAATACTTGCAGGACTAAATTAAAAATAAAGAAAAAGAGGAAGGTATTATACTGTAAAATTTTGAGCCCCAAAACGTGCAATTATCAAAACTATATTTTCCTATAAATAGAAGCTCATTCCTTCATTATTTTTCACCAATTCACTAAAGCTTTAGAGAAATTATTATAGAGAGAAATTATAATGAGAAAGAAGAAGAGAAGTCTGCTACTTCACTATTCCAGTATTCAGTCTTCTTTTGAGGTAAGGGGTATTATTCTTTCGTATTCATGAAGAGAGTTATTTTCTTTCAATACTCATAAGGGTTGTTATTCCATTCTTTATTATTATATTGGAATAACCTGTCTATGCGAAGTACCGCATACATGGTGAAATTCTTCTGTTATTCCATTCTTTATTATTCTATTAGAATATCCTGTCTGTGCGGATTACGCATGATCTGGTTCCATTCTTTATTATTTTGTTGGAATATCCTGTCTGTGCGGATTACGCATGACCTGGTTCTATTCTTTATTATTCTGTTGGAATATCTTGTGCATGCGCAGACATACGATTTACCCGGTTCTATTCTTTATTATTCGTTAGGAATAACTTTGTCTCAAGGGATCTCATCGTATGCATGGTGAATTCTTCTGTTATTTCATTCTTTATTATTCTGTTGGAATAACCTGTCTATGTGGATTACCGTATGCATGGAGAATGATCATTCGTATTCATTCTTTATTAAATTGTGGAAAAGATCTATCTACGTGGATTACCGCATGGTGGGTGAAAATTCATTTGCAGTTTCGTATATTCTATTATACTAGTCTGAGATATCATTTCTTTTGTACTCGTCGTGGAATATCATTTTCTTTGATATTTTTTTTACGAGTTACTATTCATGGGTTACTATTCACTATAGTATTATTCACTCGGGTATTCGGGGCACTTTTCATGTCGGAGTACTATTCACAAGTTACTATTTATGGGTTACTATTCACCTAATAACTATTCACTCTAGTATCATTCACTCGGGTATTCGGGACACTTTTTGTGTCAGGGTACTATTCACGGGGTACTATTCCCGAAGTACTATTCACCCGAAAAATATATTTCTTTTCTGTCCAAATTATTTTTTGTACATGAATATTATTTTTGAATTTTACCCCACAAAGCAGTATCATGTGACAATTTGGACGTTATTGATTTCTGGATAAATTAAATTATAAATCTTTAAAATTTATCCTTGAACTTGTTTTATTGAATTATTAGGTCATTGTCATCATCCTCATGCTTATATTGTGATTAAAGTCATCTTTGGCTTACGTGCATAGATGGACTTGGTATGATTATGACCAGGGATTATTTGGTATAATCATGACCGTGATGTGACAAATAATGTGGTGAAAGT
The DNA here is from genome assembly GCA_020205615.1 of Panax quinquefolius. Classification (NCBI taxonomy): domain Eukaryota; kingdom Viridiplantae; phylum Streptophyta; class Magnoliopsida; order Apiales; family Araliaceae; genus Panax; species Panax quinquefolius. The sequence continues at coordinate 99,551,389 of CM035158.1, read as the reverse complement.
CCTCATTGGCCTGTAGTTCATTGATGGACAATTGTTGGTATGATTATGACCAGGGATTATTAGGTATAATCATGACTATTGATGATTACATGAATGTCCTTGGCGGTGATGCAGGGATGATTCGATTTTATTTATTAAGCTGAGTCTCAACGATAAAGTTGATGAAAAACTTTTTAAATCATAGAAGATAGTAGATTTTATGCTCTACTTGACTCTTCTAATGGATTGCTTATTTCGCTGCAGTTGTTAATCTAAAACTTGTTGTCTATTGTATTCTATCAGTTGTTATACCGTTGAAGGCTAAGGATAATTTATTATGCAATATCTTAGTCATAATATTTCTTACTGGGCTAGTTGAGCTCACCCTTTCTTTCATTGTTCTCTTTAGAAAATGAGAATATAGCTGGGACGAGTCGGGAAATGGAGTGATGGTCCAGGATAAATGGCTTTAGTAGTCCTCACTATTCTACGGAATAATGTGATAATAATTGTAATGAGGACACCATTGAGTGTGGATATTGTCTAGATGACAATATTCTTGTTTAAACTCTCAGCTATGTTTTGTCGTATTTTACACGACTGTTGTATAATTAAGTTGTATTAGAATTTATGTACCATGTATCTGGCGACCCAAGATGGGTGATGTATACCTGTTTTGGGGGCGTCACAGTTGGTATCAAAGCTTAGGGATATGATCCCTGGCTGAGATGTTAGACAAGAACTAGGAGGGGAGAGACGGGAAATTCCTTCACTAGTATGACCTACCTAAGTTTATTTGGTATTTAATTGGTCGGTCAGAGTATAGGGATAATATGTGACATTTCAATTAACCCTTGTTTTGTGGCAGTATTTGAAAATGGTATCCGAAAATGTTGAGATAAGCAATGAAGCACATGAGACTGTTGAGTCACCAATGATCAATACCCAGGATAATGTGCAACAGGAAGATAATAATCCTCAGGTAAATAACAACACCGATCAGATGATGAACGATGAGATGTTTAGAGGCTTTATGCAATTCATGCAACATCAGGCGAGAGAGACTCCTGTTCAAAATTCAGGTGGAAACACTGGCAACTCTCGGATGGTAACTGCTAAGCAGTTCAAGGAGCTGGGACCGCCAGAGTTTTTGGGAAAGCCAGAACCACTTAAGACGGAAATGTGGTTAAAGTAAATCACCAAGATATTTGATGTCTTGGGATGCTCCAAGGAGCAAAAGGTTCCCTTTGCCACCTTTATGTTGCGTGAAGAGGCAGATTACTGGTGGGAATCTGTAAAACGTACCCAGCCTGACGCACTCAAGATGTCTTGGGAGAAGTTCCAAGAGTTGTTCAACGACAAGTACTTTCCCGAAAGTATTCGTCACATGAAGGAGGTGGAGTTTATCAAGTTGGAGCAAAACAATATGATTGTGTCGCAATACGAGGCTAAATTTGCGGAGTTATCCCGGTTTGCATCCCATTTGGTCGATAATGAGGAACGAATGACGCGAATGTTTCTAAGAGGTTTGAAACCCGATATACGTCAATACCTCATTTCTCACAAACTTTGTTTATATTCAGATGTTGTGAATAGGGCTCAGTTATTGGAGCGCGATAATGAGTCAACACAACCTAAAGGCAATGACCAACAACAAGATAATAATCATACCGGTGGCAACGACCATCGTAACAATGATAACCATCGTGGGGGAAATTATCATGCCAAGAATGGTAGCCTCTTCGGTGGTAATCATGGTCAAGATAATAGGAGTGGAAATTTCAAGAAGAGAAGATTTAACGACGATGGGAAGACGTCGGCAGCAGCACCAAAACCAGCAACAAATTCTAGGGGAGGAGAACGACCACCAATTGTATGCTTCAAATGCGGAGGGGAGGGACATATCAGTCCAAACTGCGTGATGCAGTACAAAACATGTTACAATTATGGAAAAGAAGGTCACCTAGCCCGATTTTGTCATGCACCAAAGTTAAGTCCAGCTGGGATGGTGGCACCAAAGACGGATACGGACAAAACAAAATCGGTGGTTTCAGGAAAAGCGTTTTTTGTGACTTCTCAAAAAGAGAGCAACCCGAACGAAGTTAGCACGGGTTAGTTAATTATAAATTCTTGTGAAGTCTATACCTTATTAGATACCAGTTCTACCCATTCTTTTATCTCTCTTGCTTGCGCTCAATGTTTAAATTTGACCCTTGAGAAGTTAGATTTTGACTTATTGGTTAAAACTTCGTTAGTAGAAACCTTCGTTACCTCCACTGTTTATAAATCTTATTGATTCAAATCGACACTTTCACGTTACCTGTCGATCTTATCTCTTTGAAAATACTTGCCTTTGATGCGATTTTAGGAATCGATTGGTTAACTACTTATCAAGATTTTCGTAAGGTTGTTAGATTTCATATTCTTAACCAACCTATTATGCGAATTCAAGCAACCAAACCACTAAAGTCAATCATTGTCATATCAAGCCATAAGTAAAGAGCCTCGATCCTTTCGTTGTTGACTTCCTTGTATGGAATGCACCGAAGCCAAACTTTCTGTAGGCGACGTCGTGAATGACGATGGCAAGTTAATAGGTATCAATGTGACATACTATCCAAGTCTTAGATGAGAGTCACAGTTTTGAATGATATTTCTATTGTTAATAAATTTCCTGACGTATTCTCTGAAGACTTCTTAGCCTACCTCTAGAGCGTGAAATCAAATTTTGTATTGACCCCAGTACAAAACCCATTTCTATAACCCTCAAATATTTTCTTCACCCAAAATGAATGTATTATGCGCCAAAGACGTTGGTTCGAGCTGTTGAAGATTACGATTATACCATTCAATATCATCGTGGAAGAGCGAACGTGTTAGCTGACGAATTGAATAGAAGATCGTATGCGTTTACGAGTGGGATGTTATTAACACAAAAACCCATTTCGTATAACTTACAAATGATGAAGATAGAGTTAAAGACTCTAGAGACCCACGTGAAGATAGTGAATATACGAGTAAAATCGACTTTAATCGATAAAGTTAAAGTCGCTCAAGCTACATACTCAGAGCTGATGAATGTGAAGAAGAAGGTTCAAGAGGGCTTTATTCTAGAAGCAAGAGTCGATGAAGAAAGGAAATCTTAACCCTCGATTTAATTGGCTCATTTAAAATCCTCGATTGAGTAGGAACTGTGACCTATAGACTCGTTTTAACCCCAAGTATGTCGCGTATTCATAACATTTTTCATGTATCGATGTTACGTAATTATGTGAACGACCCGAACCACATTATTGAATTAGAACTAGACGAGATAGCATAAGATTTAACGTATGAGGAGATATGTGTTAAAATCTTGGATAAGAAGGATCGTATTCAACACTCAAAGGTTATACCTCAAGAGTTAGAATTTGAAATGAAGTCAAGGTATCCTCATCATACCCGGTACGTACATAAATTTCGAGGGAGAAATTTCATAAGGAGGAGAGATTGTGAGACCCCAAATTTTATGAATAAAGATTTAAATTTCTCAAAATATTTTTTTGAATATTATGGTATAATGTTATAGTTGTGGGTAATATTTATAAATTTTGCAAAGTAAGCAAGTTGTTATATAATATTCGATTGGTCGGGGAATATTCATACTGACGGGAATATTCGATCGATGGGCATCATCATTGGTGGACCCCACAACGGATGTATTGTCGTAGTAGAAAAATGACAAAATTATCTTTTTATAAAAATAACGGCAAGAAAGTGTTACCGTTAAAACTGTTGAACTACCCTAGTAGTAAAAGTACAAGAATACGCTGCGTGGTTGTATAGTAGCACACAAGATTGATTATTGATGCTTACGTAAGAAGTCACTCAGCTTATACTCAATTATTGCTACAAAGAATTGTCCGCATCATCATATCTCTCATATTATTGATTCAATTATTGTCACAAGATCATCTCCGTGATAATATGTTATATTATTAAATAAATAATTGAGATGGCAAAGTTATTCATATTATTATTTGCAATATTGACAATGTCTAGAAGTTCTGTCAAGGAGAGGTTAGATAATCTAATTGCACGCCAATGGGGAGAAATCCTTATCGGAAAGCCCCTTCTTTCCTGGAAATGACCTGGTTGTTAAATATGGTGAATTATAATATTAATATTGAATAAGTTTGTGTTGATTAAAGATGAAATTGATAGTTCCATTGTGTTGGAATTATTAGTGTTAGTGAAAATCGTCATTTATTTCGATAATAATTGATGTCTGGAGGTTATATTGACCAATCGGGTAATTAACCGGATAAATGAGCAATTAATTGCTATTGATTCACATGATTATAACTATTTATTCACATGTGTGTACTATTGATTCACATTCATTTACTATTAGGGGAGTTAGTGTAAGATTGATAATACTTGCATGACTAAATTAAAGATGGGGGTATAGTTGAAGGTACTATACTGTAATTAATTTTTCACATGTTTAGAACTATTGAGTCACATGATTTACTATTAGGGGAGATGGTGCAAGTTTGATAATACTTGCAGGACAAAATTAAAAATGAAGAAAAAAGAGGAAGGTATTATACTGTAATATTTCGAGCCCCAAAACGTGCAATTATCGAAACTATATTTTCCTATAAATAGAAGCTCATTCCTTCATTATTTTTCACAAATTCACTAAAGCTATAGAGAAATTATTATAGAGAGAAATTATAAAGAGAAAGAAGAAGAGAAGTCTGCTACCTCACTATTCTAGTATTCAGTCTTCTTTTGAGGTAAGGGGTATTATTCTTTCGTATTAATGAAGAGAGATATTTTCTTTCAATACTTATAAGGGTTGTTATTCCATTCTTTATTATTATTATGTTGGAATAACTGCATCATCTGAAGCAATCCGCATACATGGTGAAATTCTTCATTATTCCATTCTTTATTATTATTCATTGAATAACCTCGTTTGCAAGCGGAATTCTATCGCATTATTTTGTGAATTCTCGCTTGTTATTCCATTCTTTATTATTCTCGTTGTAATATCCTCGTGCATGCGGATTACATGGATTACGACCTGCACCCATTCCATTCTTTATTATCCTATTGGGAATAACCTATTTGTGCGGGGTCATCGCATGCGTACGTGTGAATTCTTCATTATTCCATTCTTTATTATTCTCGCTTGAATAACCTCGTCTATGTGGATTACCGCATGCATGGAGAATGATCCTTCGTATTTATTCTTTATTAAATTGTGGAAAAGATTTGTCTACGTGGATTACTGCATGGTGGGTGAAAATCCATTTGCAGTTTCGTATATTCTATTATACTAGTCTGAGATATCATTTCTTTTGTACTCGTCATGGAATATAATTTTCTTTGGTATTTTTTTTTACGAGTTACTATTCATGGGTTACTATTCATTCGGTTACTATTCACTCTAGTATTATTCACTCGGGTATTCGGGGCACTTTTCGTACCGGAGTACTATTTACGAGTTACTATTTACCCGATTACTATTCATTCTAGTAACATTCACAAGGGTATTCAGGACACTTTTCGTGTTGGGGTACTATTCACGGGGTACTATTCCCAAAGTACTATTCACGGGGTACTATTTACCCGAAAAATATATTTCTTTTCTGTCCAAATTATTTTTGGTACATGAATATTATTCTTTAATTTTACCCCCACAAAGAAGTATCATGTTGACAATTTGTACGTTATTGATTTCTGGATAAATTAAATTATAAATCTTTGAAATTTATCCTTGAACTTGTTTTATTGAATTATTATGTCATTTTCATCATCCTCATGCTTATATTGTGATTAAAGTCATCTTTCGCTTACATGCATAGATGGACTTGGTATGATTATGATCAGAGATTATTCGGTATATTTATGATCGTAATGTGATGAATGATGTGGTGAAAGTCCTCATTGGCCTGTAGTTCATTGATGGACAATTGTTGGTATGATAATGATCAGGGATTATTCGGTATAATCATGACCATTGATGATTACATGAATATCCTTGGTCGTGATGCAGGGATGATTCGATTTTATTTATTAAGCTGAGTCTCAACGATAAAGTTGATGAAAAACTTTTTAAATCATAGAAGATAGTAAATTTTATGCTCTACTTGACTCTTCTAATGGATTGCTTATTCCGCTGCAGTTGTTGATCTAAAACTTGTTGTCTATTGTATTCTATCAGTTGTTATACTGTTAAAGGCTAAGGATAATTTATTCTGCATTATCTTAGTCATAATATTTCTTACTGGGCTAGTTGAGCTCACCCTTTCTTTCATTGTTCTCTTCAGAAAATGAGAATATAGTTGGGACGAGTCGGGGAATGGAGTGATGGTCCAGGATAAATGGTTTTAGTAGTCCTCACTATTCTACAAAATAATGTGATAATAATTATAATGAGGACACCATTGAGTGTGGATATTGTCTAGATGGCAATATTCTTATTTAAACTCTCAGCTATGTTTTGTCGTATTTTACACGACTGTTGTATAATTAAGTTGTATTAGAATTTATGTACCATGTATCTGGCGACCCAAGATGGGTGATGTATACCTGTTTTGGGGGCATCACAGTGATCTTAAATCTTCATAACCTGATTTTCAAATAGTGGTGGTAGTAGTAGTAGTTTAATTATATATTTTAATTCACAACATTAAATTAATTGTTTAAATAAAATTAGTTTGGTTAAGAACTAGTACTTGGTGATTTCTATTAAATAATTCCTTGTGGGAACGATACTCTACTTTCACTTTATTACTTGTTGACCGTGTATACTTGCACACATATATTGATTGTGAAATCGACCAAGAGGAATAAATACCTAGTTATTCCAAGTTTATGAAAGAAGTTTTGTCTAAGAAGAGGAAATTGGGTGAATTTGAGACAGTGAGGTTAACCGAAGAATGCAGTGCAATTCTACAAAATAAGTTACCACCGAAGTGGAAGGATCCAGGGAGTTTCAGTATTCCTTGCATGATTGGTACTCAGTTTTCAGTGAGAGCATTGTGTGACTTAGGGGCTAGTATAAATTTGATGCCAATATCCGTGTACACTCAACTACGATTAAAAGCAAATAAACCGACAAATATCGACCTTCTGCTTAGCGAGATGACGGATCAAGAATATATCTGAGGAGTATTGTAGAAGACGTTCTGGTTAAGGTAGACAAATTCATCTTCCTTGCGGATTTTATTATTCTGGATTGTGAGGTGGATAAGTAAATCCTAATCATCCTCGGTCGTCCATTCTTAGCAACTGGGAGAAATTTGATAGATGAACAAAAAGGTGAATTGACAATGCGAGTCGAAGATCAAGAAGTCACTTTTAACGTATTTAAATCTTTGAAGTTCCCAAAAGAAGAAGGAGAGTGTTTATGGATAGATGTGATAGAGGATATAGTGAATGAGAGGATCATCGGAAGTTATTCTGACGATCCTTTGGAAGCTTCCGTGGTTGGAATTGACACCTTCGATGACTTGGAAGAAATTGGGTATGTCAAATGGTTAATGCACTACCAATTTATCGAAAATAGAACAATCAATTTGATACTCTTAACCGACTCGACGTAGGAGAAAAGAGGTCCAAAACATCGTTAGAAGAGCTAGCCACCGATGCTAGAGCTAAAACCTCTTCCTTCTCACTTGAGGTATGCCTATTTGGGAAAGTTCGACACTCCACTAGTGATTATATATGCGAATCTTAATGAGAATCAAAAAGAAAAACTAATAAGGGTGTTGAGAAAGTATAAAATGGCAATTGGGTGGACTATAGCTAATATTCAGGGAATTAGTCCACCATTTTGCATGCACAAAATTTTTCTTGAGTAAGGGGCAAAGCCGAGCATTGAGAAACAAAGAAGACTGAATCCGATCATGAAGGAAGTAGTGAAGAAGGAAATAATAAAGTGGTTAGACACCGATATCATCTATCCAATTTCAAACAGTTCTTGGGTAAGTCTGGTGCAGTGTGTATCGAAAAAGGGGGGAATGACTGTGGTTGAAAACAAAAATACTAAGCTCATCCCAACTAGAATAGTTACAGGTTGGAGAGTATGCATGGACTACCGAAAATTGAATAAGGCTACGCGCAAGGATCACTTCCCCTTATCGTTCATTGATCAAATGTTGGATAAGTTAGCTGGACACCAATTCTACTGCCTTCTTGATGGTTATTCGGGTTACAATCAGATTGCAATAGCTCCGGAGGATTAAGAGAAAACCACATTTACGTATCCCTATAGAACTTTTGCATTTCGGCGTATGTCTTTTGGTCTTTGCAAATGCACTGACGACTTTTCAGCGTTGTATGATGACTATTTTTTCAGACATGGTGGAGCAAAATTTGGAGGTGTTTATGGATTATTTTTCCGTATTTGGGGATAGTTTCAATTTATGTCTCAAAAATTTGGTTTTGGTTTTGAAACGCTGCGTGGAGGCAAATCCTGTGCTCAATTGGGAAAAGTGCCACTTCATGGTACAAGAAGGAATAATTTTGGGGCACAAGGTTTCTACAGCAGGCTTGGAAGTAGACAAGGTGAAAATTGAAACTATTGAGAAGCTACCCCCACTGACATCTGTGAAGGGAATAAGGATTTTTCTGGGACACGCAGGTTTTTACGACGCTTTATCAGAGACTTTTCTAAAATCTCAAAACCCTTGTGTTCATTCCTGAAAAAGATGTACTGTTTAAGATGGATCAGTTGTGCATTGAGGCATTCAAAGTGCTGAAAAAGAAGTTGGTTACAGCCCCAGTCATTATTGCTCCCAATTGGACCTTGCCATTCAAGCTGATGTGTGACGCGAGCGAATTTGCAGTTGGTGTTGTATTGGGGCAACAAAGGGAGAAGATTGTTCACACTATCTACTATGCGAGTAAGACCCTAACTGATGCACAGTTGAATTACACCACCATTGAAAAAGAATTGCTTACGGTAGTATTCGCCTTCGATAAATTTTGGGCTTATTTTCTGTTAATTTCCTTTGAGTTCTGTTATCACAACAATTGTCTGGGCTATGGTCTTTTACTCACTCATATTTTTAACTATTTGGAAATCCATGTCTCACAACATCAGTCTCAACTGGTCCCTACTAGTAATATTGTTTCCCATCTAAATCTTTCACCTCAATCACTGATTGTTTGTAAGCCCTTTGATCATGAGGTCATAGAGTTTAACATCAACATGACAACCAAAATAGACTCTCTTAATAGCATGAACCAACTTTTGTTGTATAACCAAGGTCTTATGCTAGAAAAATGGAAGATATGCAATTGTCTTTGCATTCTATTAAGAATATGGTCTATTATATGATGGAGAACAATAGACTGTCAATGGATTCATATCAGTTCATTGCAATTACCAGTTCTGAACCAGTTGATCCTTTTCCACAACCTTTTCAAGATGTTAATGTTCCATTCACTACACAACACTTCTCTCTCATCGATGAAATCTAACTATTTGACGTGCATGTAGTATTACTAACTATTTTGGAACATTGTAACTGGCTAATACTAACTACTACTACTAGACTAACTTATGATAGTTTTATATATGCTATGACTATTACTAACTCTTTTGCAGGAACAATAGACTAATATTTCTTTGCAGGTACAAAATTTTTCTCCCTATCATTTTTTATGATAACAAAGGGGGAGAAGAAAAATATTATATAAACTGCTATGGAATGTGATATAAACTGTTATGGAATGTTCTATAAACTATTATATATAATCGCTAAACTCGCTATATACAATATTATATAAATCATTATAAATAATCGCTAAACTGCTATGGAATATTATATAAATTGTATAGAATGTTATATATCATTGTTATATAAACTATTATATATATACTACTAAACCGCTATGGAATGTTATATAAATTGTATGGAATATTATATAACATTGTTATATAAACTGTTATATATAACTCCTATGATAAAAAAAATTCAAAAATAATTTTTTAGGGGAGCTTCATAGTTTTAAGAGGAGTCCTTTAATAGAAAGTATTTTTTATAATTGTTATCATTAAAAAGGGGAGATTGATGGGTCTCCAAAGTTTTTAGTTTATTTTGATGATAAAAATTATTGGTAATTAAATTAATTAAAAGGGTAGAATCCTTCATAGGTTTTATAAGTTAATTATTTTATTTACTTTAACCTAAATTATTTTCTAAATCTTATTGAATTAATTTTTATTGACCTTGATAATGTAAATATCAAGTGTTAAATAAATTGATTCATAAAATAAAATTTCCTAAGGCAAGGAGATCTATTATTTTTGCAAAACAATTTCTTTCCTTCACAAAAACAAAAGGGGCGAAATAAATTGTAAATTGCATATATATATAAATTGTTATACTCAATTACATATATATATATATAGAGAGGAGAGAGAGTCCGGATCTTAAGCTCACCCCTTATTTAACTCACCCGAGCTCACCCCCCTTTAGCGACGGACTTAAGAACGATTTCGGTCATACAATCATTGTTCATACTTTTAGCGACGGACAACATATAAGCGTCGCTAAAAGTATATTTATTTATGTATTTAATCGAACCAATACCGTCCGTCGCTAAAGGGGGTGAGCTTCAAAAGAGTTGGATAAGGGTGAGCTTAAGATCTAAATCTATATATATATATATATATATATATATATATATATATATATATATATTCATCTATTTATCAAATAAAAAGTTATACTTAGACACCTAGGCTACGAAGATATTCCTCTTAAGTGAGGGAATCAGACCGTACGATTCCTTAAAGTCCTAAGTGGCCTTTTATTGATATTATTTATATAAATATCGTCAAAATAGATCTACACTTGATAGTTCATTTTAACACTAAGATAATCCTCTGAAAAGAGTGAATCATCCGAACCGGATTTGAAAATCTATGTGATCTATTGAAAGTATTTATATAAATATCAATTGTGAAACTATAAATTTTGTCATACTTAGACACCAAGGCTACAAAGATATTCCTAATTTTATGTGAGGGAATCGGACCGTACGATTTCTCAAAGTACTAAGTGATCTTTATAGCCAGTCACATAATAGACAAAATATTATTATATATTCTCTGAATTAGAAAAATATATTTGTTATATCAAGTATTGTTTAACTGATTAAATTATTATACTTGAGAATTATTGTTTAAATTGATTTATTCATTTAATCATAAGTATTTGAACATAAATTCATTCATACAATACTTGTTAGAGAATATCCGAAATTAAATTTGCTTAAATCAATAGAAACACATTCTTTATTAAAAAGAATAAATAATTTTAATAAAGTTGCATTAAATTATATATTTTCTTATATAGAAGCATCTTTTTAACTAACACTTAAATTGATTTATATGCTTATTTAAGAAGCACTTTTTCACACAAAATATAAAAGTTATTTAAACTTTTATAATCGTGCTTAATTTACTTATTCGCTTATATAGAAGCATTAGTTAATCAAAGCATAAATTATTATCTACTTATAAAGAAGTATATTTTTTTAAGTATAAAAGTCTTTGAAATTTTTATAAATATACTTGCTCATTAATTGATATTTGTTTATTTAAGAAGAACATTGTTGTAAAATCTTTTGTAAAAGGAGAAAATTAGAGTTATTTTATTTTATGTACTTGTGAGAAAAACTAGTAATTCTTCGATCAAGACCAGAGTCTTAGAGAGGTCGGCTGGAAGTTGGGTCGCTTGTGAACTTGTGATGTGAGGAAGAGTGTTGTTTCAAGACCATATCATAGAATATAACTAAACTCAAAAGAAGTGCAACTAAACTTGAAGAGGAAGCTGAGAGCTTATTGTCCAAGATAAAATAGTTGAGAATAATTAGAAGTTTGTCTATAATACTTTGTAAAGGCTTCTCCGCCTATTGAAAGAGTTTTTATTACATGAAGTAATAGGATCTCAAGTTCTGGAGAGGACTGGACGTAGCAACATACCCGGGATGTATGTTGTGAACCATACAAATCTTTGTGCATTATGTGATTGAATTTTTACTGTTTTTCATATTAATTTCTATCACTGCAAAATAATTATCTAAAAATTCAAAAAGGCCTAAGATAAATTTTTAAATTTGTAATAATCTATTCAACCCCCTTCTAGATTATTATTGGACTTTCAGACACATGATCCATCATCAAGCAAAATTGAATATCCAGTGTTCATTAATTGCCCAACACTCAACAAGTTATGTGCTAAACTTGGGACAAAGAAAACATTGTGAAGAAGTCTAACCTGACCATGATTGGTATCGATAGCTTCTGTACCTTTTCCTTTAACCTGAATTTGCTTATTGTCTCCAAATTTAATGTGCTTCCGTTGAGATTCATCAATTTCTTTGAACATTGATTTTGTTCCTAACATATGGTTAGAGCAACCACCGTCCACAAACCAAACATAACTTTCATCATCGTTAACATTGCAGTAGGCCATGAACATGTTATTCTCCTCTTCGTTTTTCTCAGCATAGCTTGCTTGATTTTCTTTACTCCTACAAAAATCATTTGTGTGTCCACACCGATTACAAAAGGTGCACCAGTGTCCTTTATCTTTGTTTCGACAGAAATCCTTTATAACTTTTTTTTTGCTCATATTGCCCATCAAATCGACCTCTGTTCCGGCAATGAAAAATGCATTTGCCATGAAAAACGTCTTTGCCATAGAAAAAACTTTTGCCTCGTCCTCTTCATGTAGTTATTTCCTCTTGAAAAGGTGTTTCCCCCTTCACTTGAAATAAATTCTCCTCATTTTTCTCAACTGATCTATTTAGTATTGTTTCATAGATAGCAAAGAACCCATTGGTTCATCAAATGAAAAAACAGACAAGTCTTTAGATTCCTCGATCGCAGCAACAACATGATCAAATTTTTTAGTCAAGCTCCTTAAAACTTTGGCAACAATAGTTTTATCAGAAATTTCTTCACCATATGACCTCACTTGATTAACAATTGCAGTAGCTCTAGATAAAAAATCTTGGACTGATTCATTGTCTTTCATAAATATAGTTTCAAATTCACAACAAAAAGATTGGAGTCTCACGGTAATTACCTTTGATGAACCTAGAAACTCATTTTTTAGAGTCATCCAAGCTTCTTTTGAAGTCTCTGCTTCTGCTATTTTGAAATAAAATGGTGTCATGCAACACTTGCTGAAAGAAGAACAACGCTTTTGCATCTCTTTTTTTGGTTTCTCTATCGTCATCTTCGTATCCATTCTCAACCAAGTCCCAAAGCTCCTGTGATCTGAACAGAGTTTTCATTTTGATGCTCCAAAATTCGTAACATTCACTTTTGAAAATAGGAATCAAAGGTTGAGATGTGTTCATGGAGGTACCATTAACGGCCATGATAGCAACTCCCAAATGAAAGAACCTAGGACTGATACCAATTTGTTGGAATATAGATAGGAAGAGAAAAAAGAAGAGCTGAAAAATAAGCTAGATAAATATTATGCTGAAAAATAATGCTAGTTGCTTGATTTTTATTTCTGAACATAATAGGCCTTTTATAGGCTTACTACAATGATAACTGAACTCCTATTAATCTCAATTAAAAAGAGAAAAATCTGGAAAAGATATTAACAACCTAAAGGATCATGGAACATGACCTTGTTGAAAAAAAAAACTTTGACTAAAAACATGCAACAGAAAATTACCAAGTCAATAACAGTAAACAACAATTTTGAATCAAATCTCAATAGTTTTGTCAACATTGAGGCTCAAGTCATATGGCTATGGAATTGATAAACAACGAGATAACATGGTCCTTCAGCACTTTCTCTGGGTGAGAGTATCCATCCTCCTCCTTGTAAACAACATCCAAAATTCGAGTAAGGTTGAGAACCCGAATGACAATCTGCATGGGGACAACAGTTGGCCTGAGACATTCCTTATTTATATCCTTCCATGAATTTTCAATCCTTTTAAAAAATTCAGCTACTATCTCTTCCTTTGTACCTCCATGCTCCTTCATGTAGCATTCAATCCCTGTAGCAACATGTCCCCTTTGTTGTTCCTCCTACAAAGTTTGAGAGCCTTTAGAGAGAATTGAACATACAAGTGACATTAATGCTACGTTTGGATTAAAAAAACAAAATGAAGAGTGGAATGATTCATTCTATTCTAGTTGGAATGAGTTATTCCATATATATTCCCTCTACCAAGGAACCAAACACAATTTTTTTTATTCTAATCGCAACTAAACACATTTTTTTTCATTTCATATGAATGAGTCATTCCATTCTCACATTCATTACTCCAATCCATACATATCATAAGATCTTTAAACTTTTATAAATAAAACTTTCTTGCAACTGGTGTGTAATAACTATGTAAGTGAAGGTATTTTAGGTAATTTCACTTGCACATATTTTTAGAAACACATAAAATTATAATCATATGATTAGTGTATGATGAAAAGGAAATATTAGAGCCCGTATAAACAATATATGCCCTTTAAAGACTAAATTGCCCTTCATTTTGAGTCTTGTGACTTATTCTAACGTCTATAAAATTAAGTTGTATTTATATAGCTAAGAGTTATTGCAACTCTCCTATATAAAATACAATTTAATTTTATAAACGGCTCAAAATTAACCGTCCATTTTAAACTATCCGAAATCAAAATCCGTCTGTGTTTTGTGTGTGTGTGTGTTGGATATATGAGTGAATACCTCATGAGGTCCTTATGTCATCGATAAGCCGGCCAATTGTGTTTGAAGCAACAAGGCATTGAGGTTTCTTTGCTGCCCAGTCAAATGCCTGAATAGTAGCAACTTCTCCTATGCCCATAATGGATGATATTCCATGCAAGAAATAAGAACCAGTAACTAAAGCATTGGCCATATACTCATCAAATGATGGAACATATTTTTCATGAAACCACTTGGCCTCCAGAAAATGGCACCTCGTGACTTCCTTGAACTATTGTGAGTGATGACAAAATCATGGAATCAAAAAAAAATGTTAATTAGTAAAGATGGTTCGATCCACTTATTTATCTCGTAAAATTAATCCGCATAAAGCACGCGAAGATCCCCAGGGGGGAATTGTACTTCCTCCAGTTTGAATATATAACTCAAAATTGGGATTAGGATGCCCTCTCCTCTAGTTTCTCTCGATACACATTTAACGACATAAATATTATATTTAGTAACAAAATAATCCTCGAGACAATAAAATTTGCATTAATAATTGTGTCGCTAAAGATTGTGTAGGCAAATGTGTATTGAGAGAAATTAGAGGTAAGGTGTAATGGAGAGGATCATAATCCTCAAAATTGATATTTATTTTTATAGTAATGGACAATATATTTATAAAAAATTATAAACTATCTTGATTACAAAATTAAAGATTCTTTCTTCTTTTTTCTTTTTTCTTTTTTCTTTTTTTTAAAAAAGTGAGAATGAATCTCATCAATTTTAGCTTTAAAAAAATCGAATATCAATTTTAAAAATTCAATTTTGGTCTTATAATTTGGAATTTATATAGTAGTCAAGTCTTACTGCTTCTTTTGAATACTCAGCCCCATATGATCTTCCTTCCTTGGACAATTCTTTGTTTAGCTCTTGGTAGACATTTAACTTAGCTCTATATAAGAGCTTCATGTAATCTGGAAGTTCCTCAATGGCGCTCATATCCCACCTAACAACAATACATGTACTCATCAGCCTATGCACATTTCATTTCGTTGGTATGATCAAAATAATAAATAAGGTAAAATGCAATTTATCACGTTTTTACTCTTCAACACTTGTAGTTAAAAATCCCTTTAAGTTTGTCCATGACTAATCATCCGAGGTACGGTCGGGCGTCAAAGTGTGGACCTCTCTCAAGAAAGTTTACAGCATCCACAAGGGTTCGTAACCGAGATCTATTGCTTAAGCGACCAGCAGGGTCGGTCCAAACTTTTTGGTGGCCTCAAGCTAAATCTTAAATTGGGGCTTTTTTTTAACCATTTAATGCTAAATTTCAGCCTGAAGACAGTGGTCAGTGGGCTTTGGAAAAAAAGAAGAATAAATTTCAATTTTCTGTTAGAGGAAGAAAAAAAATATCTTTTATGATTGTACTTAAAAAAAATATCTTGTATGATTGTACTTATAGCCCTTTCCACTCAGGTCAACCTCCGTTGGTAATTACTATATGTCACTAGCTATTAGTTATATTATATTTGAAATCAAATATATTATATCATGCCAGGTGTGTGTTTTTATCTGGGTGTGGGTATATATATATATATATATATATATATATATATATATATATATATATATATATATATATATTATCGACAAGCCTTGTTTTTATGTAAATAATCACTCCTTTATGTCATTTATTAATATAAATTCATTACTTTTTCAATCTAAATTTTTATTTGACAAAATTACACATAATGTCTCTATTAGTTATATTATAAGTTTAATCAAATACATATTCTATATACGCAATCCGAAAGTGCAATATTGTCCATAATATTTGGTATGAAAACACTGTCCCCAGTATAACCCAATATTGACCCTACTAAAGAATTTCGATTTCATTAACTCGGTTGGTACCAACAATTTATAATTTTATGGAGAATGGATAAATTAATATAAAAGCAACGTGTACCAACGTGTAATTACTTATTTATCATGTTAAATAAGTAATTAACTCATTCAAAAGTTTAGACTATTAGAAGAAAGTACCAACAATGTATATCATACTAATACCACTGCTCTAGAATATATATATATATATATAAAAGTTTTTAACTAAAGTGAATGATTTTAAATATTTACAAATTAAGAAAGACTTGAAGAAAATACTATATATTATAGTGATAATACCTTTGTACTGCATCAGTATAAACTTGGAGTTCTTCGATTGTTCCATAAGCATCATATGTATCATCACTAATTGAGAACAAAAGAAGTGTTTTAACTAGCATAAGTCGTGCTTTGGAGTATTGAGGTTCAAAATAGACTGTCACGGCCCATAAATAGCACTCCACTGATCTGTCCCTGGCATATGGAAGTTTTGACGCAAAGTCCAACTCTTTCCGCCACCTACAATACTTAGAAAATGATAATGTTTTGACTTTTAATCATGTAGTATTTAGCAATAATAAAAATAACAAGGTGTTGATCAATTCTATCTTAAGTCGGCTTAAAATTTTAATTTTGTAAGTTAACTGAGTTGTTTTAGTAAATCACGAGTCGATCTCGAATTAATCATTTAGTACTCCAAGTTATGTTGATTTTCTCCTTGATATCCAAGAGTTCCACTGATAAAATGTATTCATATATCTATGCTAAACTCTTTGTATCATGTAAATTGGTATCATTCTTAAGTATCTGCATGCATGTCTATAACACTACTAGAATACTGGACATCTGAAATTGATTTTTAGAGACGAAATTTTGAAACCGATTTCTAGCAATTTGATACGGTATTAGCAACTGAAATTTTGCTATGTCTCCGTATCTTTTGGAAGTAAAAAACTGAGACGGATTTTCAAAGTGCCAGCGTCATCTCAAATGTTAGAGACGGATTTAGCTGTCTCAAAATATTTTAAACACGTTTTTCAATCAGATTTGAGACCAACCGTGCTCGTCTCAGATTAGTAATAATAAAAATAAATAAATACTGACACGGATTTTGAGAAGGACAAAATACGTCTAAATTTAATTTTGAGACGGATTCGGCTATATTTGAGACGGAATTTCCGTCTCAAATGCAAAAAATTTTGGAGTGAAAATATATACAATAATTTAATATGACTAATATCTTTTTATCAAGTGAATATAATGTATGGTGATTCCTGGGTACATAAATGCATATATATATATATATATATATATATATATATATATATATATATACACACAACAATTTAATCTTACTAAACTCTTTGTATCATGGATTTATCATTTGTAATTACTTACATGCATGCTTATAAAAATATAAACTCTTCATATATATAGAATAATTTAATTTAATCTAATCTACATGATGCGTATGCTTTACAAATACCCAATTATCCAATGATTAAGTATCTCATGCAAACATTTATGTTCCAAAAATATTAAAGAAAATTAAAAGAGACATTATTTTGGGATTGAAAAATTACCTCGAGACTTGACATAGTTCCTTCTTGTGCAACAACTGCACTAGATTAAAATCCACCTTTGCAAACTTGAACAACAATTCATTCTTAGAAGGGTCTTCTTCATAGACAGAGATGTAATATCTGTGTTCAACTCTAGGGATCCCCTTGTGGACTGATTGCTTCAAGGCATACATTACTTGTTTGGCCCAAAAAGGACTTAAATTACTTGACATGGACTCAAGGTTACTTGCTGCAAATGGCAGCGCCTCATCTAGAATATCATCTCCATGAGTCCTTGCATGTGAAGCTTCATACAAGCTTAGCAAACCGATCCCATCTCCGTCTAGGGTCTTCTTGAATTTGCCATTTCCATCTTTGAATTTGTTGAAAACATCTGATATATACAAACAATTGTATATATAGTATTGCAATATGGATGGTTAGCATGAATTTTGATTATATCTAAAGACAACAATAATAAGTGGTTTTATGCCACTTATAAGTGTAAAATTGACTCTTTCAATTTATGTTTGGTAGTCCAAAACTAACCCATAATTAGGGGAGGGTTTTGGGTAATACCTAAACTCATGAATCCGATTAGGGAGAATTGAAGTTGGCACCAACTTTACAATAGTAAGTTCTATAATTTTTTATTGTATCATGTTATATAAAATATTGCATTGATAAGTTGTATGCTAACTTTTTATTGCATTAATATAATGGTTAATGCAACATTTTATATAACTCATGCAATGAAACAACTAATCGGTTGGATCCTAAACTAGTGGACAAAACTTAACAAGTGGATAAACTACAAGGGGATAGTTTTGCACTTTAGTCTTATTTTGCTATATAATTTGTAGATTCAAAAAATGTGAAGCTAAACTCTTTCACATAAAATGCAACTTATTTCTATAAACTATCCAAATAAAACGTCTATTTACAACTGCGTGAAATCCAGAACCCCGTAAGACTTACCACAAGACATCTTAAAACCATGTTGTCTGAATATTCTGAAGTGAAGGGCAGTGGTGAAAAGGTCATAGTCTTGATCTTCTCCAAAGTTAGCAGGGGCATTAAACATTTGCTCCAACACTTCTTCAATCTCTTTCTCAAAGTGATAGGACACACCTAGGCGTTCAAGTGTGTTAATCAAACTCATTGCTTCTACCAGTTTACTTCCAGCAGCTACTAGCAGCATTGTCCTCACTTCTTCTTTCAAGAGATCAACTTCTTTCACATAATTTTCCTGTATCTGCATATATATATATATATATATATATATATATATATATAGCCTTTTTATTTTCCTTACTTTATTAATTCTCGATCTTTTCGAATTTCAAAATTACCCTAAGATTATTTAGGAAAGAAATTACAAAAATATTAACACTTTATTTTTTTGAGTTCCAAACATACTCCAATATTCTTTAAAAATAAAATTTATAAAAAAATCTATTTATATAGTGCGATAAAACATGTAGATTTTTCAAAATTATGTTGTTTTGGCATATTTATTTTTGATTTCTGATTTGGGAGGAGAGAAACTGTTTTTTTTAAACAAATCTGTCAAAACGACGTAGTTTTGATAGACTGTGCACAAATAAAACATACACAGCAGCTGTGTATGGCCATATTGCCTAATAATTATATAATATGTGAATTAACACAAATAGATAACTAATTGATGTAATACTCATAATAAAAACCAGACACAATTATATATAAAAAATAAAATAATAAAATTTGAATCTAACCTCAGTATCCACAGAGAATGAAGTGAAACGATCTCCCCACAGACAAGGGGGGAAGTTTGCTAATCGGCGAGCACTTGAAAGCTGGTTTTCTGCTGAGGCTAACACTTGAGAAGGGTGCCATATTGTTATATTCCAATATTGCTATGTTGATATACACCGAATAAATGAGAGAGGTATTTATAGATGAATTGAGATTCTCTTATAATTCTTATCAATTCTATGTATCGATAAAGTTTATAATTATAAAGTTCTGTATCGGTAGAGTGATATATGTACACTTTAAATTAATTGGTGTGCTATATCAAAGAATTAATAATAAAACTAACATATTTATCATTTGTTTATTTTATTTTGTGTTTTAATTTTGATTCAAAATTTTCATAAATTGTATTATAAAATATATCAAATAAACAAATAATGCTATTTAGTGAAACTACAAAAGGATAACAGATTTAATAAAGTAGTTTAATTCTATATACGGTTGAAATTTAAATTTTGAATAACTTAATGTATACACATATCTTATAAATATGATGTATGATAAAATTAAGGTAAAATAAATAATTTATTTTAGATATATAAGAAGAATATAATCTTTTTAATATATTTATTATTGAAGTGTACAATTATCAGTGTGCATATATTAATACTCTTTAGTTATTCATTTCGTATTAATACGTGCCCTTGGTAGGTCCCCCAATCACGTGACTAATTAATTATGGGGAAGACTTAGGGGATGTTTGATAAAAATTTAATGAATCTGAATCTGAATGAGTTGAATCTGAATCTGAATTAAAAAAACTGTTTGATAATTGACATGTCTGAAATATCTGAATGACAAAACTTTATTATTTTATCCCTCTGAAAAAATTTAAAATTATTGTAAATTTATTTAATATTACTTAATATAATAGTTAATATTTTTTAAAAAAAAATTTAATTTTTTTTTTTTTTATTTCATTCTATTGCTTCATTTAATCGTTCAAATTAAAAAACTGAAACTTAACCATTCAAATCGGTATCATTCATCTTACCGATTCAAATTTATTCGATCAAAAACAAATCTGACCGAATTCATTCAATCATTCAAATTCAACTCCATTCAGCTCTAAATAAACAACTCCATAGTAGTATTATATAACAAGACTTACTATTAATTATGGAGAAGACATACTATTATAATATAGGTTTCTTTGGTTCTTTTTATAAATAACAACTTTTTTCTTTGTCATTGAAAGGCTCCCTATAATATTTTCTCTCTCTCAACGCCATTATCATATCAATAAAAGTAATCTTACAATTTTTGCCATTATAATATTTTCTCACTCTCAACGCCATTATCATTATAATATTTGTTGTACTGATTAACAATGTTTGCCATAGTGTGTACCACTCCATTAATCAAGTCCTAAATATGTGGCAACTTGTTAATTTAAGCAAAGAAGTTGCCATCAATGCTAGCAATAATTGACGTCAGTGCTAGACATCAATGCCAACAATAATTATTTAAATATTCTCGAGTCTCAACTCATCACTGCTAGCAATAATTGACATGGTAGCTTGAGAGAACAGATCTTTTGCCTCCATTTTTTCAGTTTTTTTTGTCTCCCCACTTCAATTTTGACACCCAATCTTTTATTTAATTTTAAAATTATTTAGTGTTAAATAAAAAAGTACTCCCTCCATCCTAAAATAATAGACGTTGTAGAGTGTTTTTTTTTTTCTCAAAATATTTGACGTTCTACAAAATCAAGACTATTTTGTCCATTTTTTTTCCTTCTTTACCCTTTCTTCTCCATTTGTGTCTCTCCCTCTTACGTTACAATTTTAATCTCTCTTTTAGTTCAACTACAAACTCGCTTACTGGTATCTCTCAACACCTCTTTTACAGAACCAGCCATGCATCCTCCATGGAAGCTTCTCCTTCTCTTCTTAATTATCATCCCTTTCCCCGTCCCCATCTCACGTGCCAACCTCCCCGGCACCTGGGAGCTCCTCCTTGCCAATGCCGGCATAGCCTCGATGCACACCGCTGTCACTCGCTTCAACACCGTCGTCCTCCTCTACCGCACACTTCTCCAAACCGGCAGCGACCTCGACGACTTCAAAAAAATCCGGCAGCGACCTCGACAACTTCAAAAAAATCCGGCCAGTTCCTCCCCTTGCAAGTCCACCGAGTTTTGTGACTGGCACGAACACCAAGACGCTAAGTTATCTGAAGGGAGATGGTACGCCACTAATCAAATATTACCGGACGGTTCGATCGTCGTCGTAGGTGGCCGCGTAATTACCCGTCGGCGGGATCGCCGGTGATGTTGGCGTTTGCAGGGGATTACTCCACCGCGACGATTGTTGTATGCGGTGGCGCCCAGTACGCCTCAATTCTGAGGTGCAGTTCCAGTTCCTATCAAAAGCAAACCTCTAAAGATGTGTCCAAGGGTGTGCCAATTCTAAGTCATGATTTTTCTGGTGATGAAGTGGCTAATGGATCCTCTTCTCCATCCACTACACCAGATTATAATAAAAGTTATGCAGATGATATAGGATATGTGCCTTATCCTAAAATTATAGGCAATAATCTTTCAGCTTGCTAGCCTCCTGAGCGTAAAGCTAGAAAGCATAGGCAATGTGACATGGCTTATGAATGGGATGCTGATTGGGATATTTTACGGAGATAAACAGATAGAAGAAGAGGGACAAGATGAGGAAGAAAGAGGAACAAATGTAGAATTAAATGAGATCAAAATATTAATTAAGGGTAAAATAGTAAAATTGTATTTATCCTTAATCTAAGTGAAACCCTCTAGAACGTCTATTATTTTGGGATGGAGGGAGTATGTATCAAAATTTAAGTAAGGGACAGAGAAAAAATAGGGACAGAGGATCTGCTCTCGTAGCATGAAAGATGTGACATTTAGGTTGGGTTTGTGAATTTGGAGGGATGAGATAAAAAAAAAATATAAGATAGAAGAAATTATAGTTTTCTTTTGTTATATTTGTGAGTTTTAGAAAAGAAGGATCAGATGAAATTTATAATTAAATGTTTCTTTGTTTGTGAGTTTAGAAGTAGGAAAGTGAACGAAAAATATTCTTATTTTTAAACTACACTATTATTATATTACACTTACATATATAAATATAAGAAATGATATGATTTAATAATATTATGCATGATTACCCAAAAAATTATACATCACCCATCTTGAGTCGCCAAATATATAGTACAAAATTCAAATACAACTTAATAATACAAATTGCCGTGTAAAATACACAAAACATAAATCGAGAGTTTTAATAAGAATATTGTCATCTGTATAATATCCACACTCAATGGAGTCTTCATTACATTTATTGTCACACTTTATTTAGCGAGAATAGTGACTAATGCTATCATCCTGACCGGTCACTCCATTCCCCGACTAAATCCTAGCTATATTCTCATTTCAAGAAGAAAATAAAGGTGAAAGGGTGAGCTCAACTAGCCCAAAGAAAAAAATATTATGACTAAGATAATGCGAGAAAAAATTATCCTTAGCCTTCAACAAGATAACAACCGATAGAATATAATAGATAACAAGTTTTAGATCAACAATCGCAATGGATAAGCAATCCATTAGAAGAGTCAAGTAGAAGCATAAAATCTACTATTTTCTATGATTTAAAAAGTTTTCATCAACTTTATCGGCGAGAGACTCTACTTAATAAATAAAATCGAATCATCCTCGCATCACGACCAAGGATATTCATGTAATCATCAATGGTCATGATTGTCTCAATAATCCCCGTAATCATACCAACAACCGTCCATCAATGAACTACAGTGCCAACGAGGGCTTTCACCACATCATTCATCACATTACGGTCGATTATACCTAAATAATTCCTCGGTCATAATCATACCAAGTTCATCTACGACGTGCTGCCAAATATGACTTTCATCACAATATAAGTATAAGGGTGATGACAATGACATAATAATTTAATAAAACAAGTTCAAGGATAAACTTTAAAAATTTATAATTTAATTTATCCAGAAAATAATAACGTCCAAATTGTCAACATGATACTACTTTGTGGAGTAAAATTTAAGAATGCTCGTAAGAATATTTCCATGAAAAGATCTTCGGATGAAGCCTTGAATATCCAAGATATTCTACTAATTTCATGGAGTATAGAAGCCAAAACTTTAACCAACTAAGTATAATAGAATATATGAAACTCAGTAAATGGATTTTCGCTTGCCAAAGCAGAATCCACATAAAAGCGAATCATTTCCACAATTTAATAAGGAATGAATACAAAGGATCATTCACCATGCATGCGGTAATCCACATGTATTTTGGTTATTCCAATAGAATAATAAAGAATGGAATAACGTAAGAATTCACCACGCATGCGATAGATCGCATGACATGAATGTGTTATTCCCAATGTAATAATAAAGAATGGAACCAGTCACGCCAGAATCCGCATGCATGTGATATTCCAAATGTAATAATAAAGAATGGAACTGTGTCACGCAGTAATCCGCATATAGGATATTCCAATGTAATAATAAAGAATGGAATAACAACAAAGATTCACCGTGCATACGATGGGCCAGACAAACATGTTATTCCAATGTAATAATAAAGAATGGAATAATGTAAGAATTTCACCATGTATGCGGTATTTGATGTATTGTGTTATTCCAACATAATAATAAAGAATGGAATAACAACCCCATGAGTATTGAAAAGAAAATAACTCTCTTCGTGAATATGAAAGAATAATACTCCTTACCTTAGAAGAAACTAAATATTGGAATAAAGGAGGTAGCGAGACTTCTTCTTCTTTCTCTCTATAATTTCTCTCTATAATAATTGCTTTCTAAAGCTTTAGTGAATTGGTGAGAAATGAAGGAAGAATGAGCTTCTATTTATAGGAAAATATAGTTTCAATAATTGCACGCTTTTGGGGCTCGAAATATTACAAGATATAATACCTTCCTCTTTTCTTCATTTTAATTTAGTCCTGCAAGTATTATCAAACTTGCACCACCTCCCCTAATAGTAAATAATGTGAATCAATAGTTCAATCATGTGAATCAATAGTTATAATCATGTGAAAATATGAATTACAAGATAAGACTTCCATCTATACCTCCATTTTAACTTAGTCATGCAACTATTATCAATCTTGCACCAACTCCCCCTAATAGTACAAGAATGTGAATCAATAGTACACACATGTGAACAAATAGTTATAATCATATGAATTAATAGCAATTAATTACTCATTTATCGACATTAATTACCGACCGGGTCAAGATAACTTCCAGACATCAATTAATATCGAATTAAATATCGATTTCCCCTAACACTAATAATTCCAACACAATGGAACTATCAATTTCATCTTTAATCAACACGAACTTATTCATCATTAATATTATAACTCACAATATTTAACAATCGTGTCGTTCTGTGAAAGAGAGGGCTTTTCGATAAGGATTTCTCCTTATCAAGCGCCATGAATTAGATGACCAAACCTCTCCTTGACAGAGCTTCTAGACATTGTAAATATTACAATTTAATAATATGAATAACTTTGTCGTCTCAATTATTGATTTAATAATATAACATATTATGCAGATGATACTGTGACAATAATTGAATCAATAATATGAGAGATATTGTGACGCCCCCAAAATAGGTATACATCACATATTCTAAATCGCCAAATACATGGTACAGAATACGAATACAACCTTAAATATACAACATGAGCTGTGAGTTTTAATACAAATATTATCTTCTAGACAGTATTCAAACTCAAAATAAGTCCTCAATACATTTATTATCATACTATTTCATAGAATAGTGGGGACTACTAATACTATCATCTGGACCGTCACTCTGTTCCCCGACTAGTCCCTGCTACGTTCTCATTTCCTGAAGAGAACAATGAAAGCAAAAGGGTGAGCTTAACTAGACCAGTAAGAAATATTATGACTAAGATAATGCAGAATAATTTACCATTAGTCTTTAACAGTGTTAAAATGATAAAATATAACAAAAATCAAGTTTAATTACAGCGGAACAAGCAACCCATTAAAAGAGTCAAGTAAAGAATAAAATATACTATCTTCTATGATTTAAAAAGGTTTTTCATCACTTTTAGCGCTGAGACTCAGCTTAATAAATAATCCACATCATCCCTGCACTACGGCCAAGGATATTCATTAGTATCACGACCACAATTTATCCATGCACTATGGGCCAAGGATATTCGCGTTTTCATCAATAATCATGATCATGCCAACAATCGTCCCATCAATGCACTACGGGCCAACGAGGACTTTTACCACAAAGATTTGTAACATTACGGTCATGATTATAATTGAATAATCCTCGTCATAATCATACCAAGTCCATCTATGCACTACAGCTGAGCCATGATGATTTTCAACATAATATAAATACATGGGATGATGACAATGATATAAGAATTCAATAAAACAAGTTCAAGAATTAATTTATCCAGAACCAATAACGCCCAAATTGTCAACATGATACTACTTTGTGGGGTAAAACTCAAAATGCTCGTAAGAATATTTCCATGAAAAGATATCGGATGAAGCGCAAATATCAAGGATATTCCACTAATTTCATGGAGTATAAAAGCCAAAACTTTAACCAACCGAGTATAATAAAGAATGGAATAATAAAAGAAATCACCAGTGCATGCGATAGACCTTATGCATGTGTTATTCCGGCGAATAATAAATAACGGAACCAGGTAATGCGTAAACGCATAGACAGGATATTCCAACAGAATAATAAATAACGGAACCAGGTCATGCGTAAACGCACAGACATGATATTCCAATAGAATAATAAAGAATGGAATAACAAAAGAATTTCACCATGTATGCGATTTCGCGTATGACAAAAGTTATTCCAACATAATAATAAAGAATGAAATAATGTAAGAATTTCACCAAGTATAGGGTAGTCCGCGATACTACAAAGTTAATCCAATGTAATAATAAAGAATGGAATAATGTGTTCTCTTCATGAATACGAAAGAAATAATACCCTTACCTTAAAAAGAAGAGTACTCACCTGGTAGGCGAGGATATTCTTGAAAAAAACTTTCTACGCTCAAAGCTTTCTAAAACTCTAAAGAAATACGCTCAAGATTATAGAAGAAGAATTCTCTGAATTTCTGGTGTGATTTTCAATTCTAACTAAGCATCCTATTTATAGGAGAATGGAAAGGATACTATGCAATAAAATATTCTAATAAAACAAAAACTTTAAATAAAATATTATATATCTATATATATTATATATTATATATATAACATATGTGAGAAATTGAACTCACGGGATGCACTCCGTGATCCCATCTTTTATCATCTTATATATATATATATATATATATATATATATATATATATATATATATATATATATATATATATATATACCCAAAGACTTTTTTTAATCAATAAAACTCCTGTGAACCAAATTCAAAGCAAGAATCCTCCCACCCCAAGACTTTTCCTTCCAAAGGGCCCCTACATGTGGGCTCAAAAAGAAAATACTGATTAAATTTCTACCGATTATTTTGAAAAAATGGGTAAATGGGGATTTTGTTGGTCGATTTCGCAATCAATGAATACGTGCAAGTATACACGGTCAACAAGTAATAAAGTGATAAGAAAAGTATCGTTCCCACGATGAATTATTTAATAAAAATTACCAAGTACTAACTCTTAATCAAATCAATTTTATTTAAACAATCTCAAATCATGATTTTTTCTAATTAAGAAAACTAAATTAACTAATTAAATCGAATTGCTTTATAAATGAATTCAAATAAATAAAGATTAAGACTTCAATATCCTCAATTATGAACTATAAATCAATTATCCAATTATCTCAATTATTATGCCTACTGAATTGTTAACAGAAATTCTCAAATGCCAACAGTCCTTTTCCAAGTGATCAAATGACTTCTATTTAATCCAGATTAATCTTGCTATATTCCTATGCAAAACAATTGAATTAAACTCCTTCAATTCCAATTCCTTATGTGTTACATGCAGTGAACAGATATTTCCATTCAATTCACAAACCTAATTATTCGCCATGCAAATAACTAAGTCACATGTTATTATGCCCAGTTCTAACCCTAGATCTCCTCTTTCAATTCCTTCTAGAGTAACAAGGTAATTACTGATCAAATAATTAGTCAATAAGCATAAGACAAGATAAACAATTCACTTCGACACAAATAATTGAAATAAATTGAATAACTAATTTATAGACATAAAAAGTTCAATTGAAATCTTAATGAAAGAATTAGTTCATAATTAATGAATTAAAACCAAGAATCCACAACTGAATAGACATTAAAAGATAAAATTATGATAAGAGAAGAGAATAGAATCATTGTCGCCGAAAAATCTAATGTTCCCTCTTTGCTTCGCTTCTTGATCTTCAGTGTTCTTCAATTTGCTTCAATTTTCAATGGCTAATTAAGAACTAGGGTTTATATTCTAATCTAATAGAGTATTTTATCTAGTCTAATCTATGTAATCTCTCTCTATTTTATGCCTTACATCATGTATTTATAGGTTACAAGTCCAATTTTTAGCTTATGAACAAACCCAATCCAATTTGGAGTCAAAAAGGTGTCAAAATTCGCCCCAAAACGCGTCCAAGCCTCACTGGACCTTTCTCCAAAGGTTCTTGGCAAGGGCAAGGCATGGCATCAAGAACATCAAGCTCCTAGCCTTGCCGCAGGAATAAACTTGGTTTGGGTGCCCGACGGCCGGGGCCTTTTTTTGAAATTTTCTACTCCGACGTCCATTGGGAAAATGGCCATAACTTCTTCGTTCAAACTCTGATTTCGATGATTCAAGATGTTCCGGAAAGAGGAGAAGTAGATCTACAACTTTCATTCTTTAAGGTTTTTGAAATAAAGTCTGAAACAATACTATAATTGGCTCTGAAATGACTGCTGTGTAAATGGCAAGCCGAAAACGCGAATCTAGCAACCCCAAACGTCGATCCAAGTAACTTTTGTCCCAATTCCTATAAAACAACGTAAAACATGCATGAATAGACACAAACACTTAAAATCAACCAAAAGATTAAGCTAAAATGCACTCAATTATGAGCATAAAACTCACTCATCAGATTCATAAATACTTCATAAAAACCACCTCAATATTTTTAACACATTTATCATCATTATTATAATTCACAATATTAATCGACCAGGTCGTTCCCAGGAAAGAGGGGGCTTTCCAATAAGGATTTCTCGCTATTGGCGCGCAATTAGGTGACCAAACCTCTCCTCGATGTAACTTCTGACATCGTTAATATTGTAAATAATAATATTAATAACTTTGTTCTCAATTATTGATTTAATAATATATAAAATATCAACAATAATTGAATCAAATAATGTGAGATACTATGCAAAGAATTATCGTAGTAATAATTGAACAAAACCGAGTGACTTCTCACGTAAGCATCAATAATCAATACCGTGTGCTACTATGCAACCACGCCAGATTATTTGCATTTTTAACACCGTGTTTCAACAGCTTAATGGTAAAACTTCCGCCGTTATTTTCATAAAATATTTTTGTCATTTTCTCAATCCGATAATAATTCCGCTAGGGGTCCACTAATGATTGTCTTCGTCGTCTTAATATTCCCTCATTAAAACGAATATTCCCACCAATCGAATATTATATAACAACTCATGTATTTTGAAAAATTTATAAATAATACCCACAACTATAATATTATATCAAATTCATTCCATAATATTCAAAAATGATATTTATAGAAAAATCATCTTTATTCATAAAAATTGGGGTCTTACAGATATGATGCAGCAATTATTGTAGCAATAATTGAATATAACTGAGTGACTTCTCACGTAAGCATCAATAATCAATACCGTGTGCTACTACGCAACTACGCCATTCATCGTATTTTTACTACCGGGTAGTTCAACAGGTTTAACGGTAAAACTTCCATTTATTATTTTTATAAAAGATAATTACGCTGCTTTTTAACTACGACAATACTTCCGTTGTGGGGTCCACCAATGATTATGCCATCATACGAATATTCCCTGTTAAAACGAATATTCCCCGACCAATCGAATATTATATAACCATTTGCTTAATTTGCAAAATTTATAAATATTACCCACAACTATAACATTATATTATATCCACACTATAATATTAAAAAATATATTTCGAGAGAAATTAATCTTTATTCATAAAAGTTGGGGTCTTACAACCTCCCCTTCTTATGAAATTTCATCCTCGAAATTAGGGTACGTACCTGGTATATCGAAGAGGTGAGGATATTTTGACTTCATCTCAGATTCTAACTCCCAGATCATTTCTTCCACATCGTGGTTTCTCCACAAAACTTTGACTTGAGGTATAACGTTGGAGCGTAGAATATGATCCTTCTTATCCAAGATTTTAACAGGTAATTCTTCACACGTTAAATCTTCCTCTATCTCGTCTAGTTCTAATTCAATAATGTGGTTCGGGTCTTTCACATATTTACGTAACATAGATATGTTGAAAATGTTATGAACACGATACATACTTGGCGGTAAAGCGAGTCTATAGGCCACAGTTCCTACTCGTTCAAGGATTATAAATGGGCCAATGAATCGAGGATTAAGCTTTCCTCTCTTTCCAAATCTCATAACTCCTTTCCATGGAGCAACACGTAACAACACATGATCTCCAATATTGAATTTCACGTCCTTTCGAAGAAGATCAACATAACTCTTTTGTCGATCTTGTGAGGTTTTTATACGTTGTTGGATCGTTTGAATCTTTTCCGTAGTCATACATACCAAATCCGGTCCCAACAACGCTGCTTCTTCACTACCTCATCCCAAAGATACCGAGAATCGACACTTTCTTCCATACAACGCCTCAAATGGAGCCATGTCAATACTTGCTTGATAACTATTGTTGTAGGAAAACTCCACCAATGGTAAGAACTTGTCCCAACTTCCCTTGAAGTCAAGGACACAGAGTCTTAATAAATCTTCAAGAGTTTGAATAGTCCTTTCCGACTGCCCATTCGTTTGAGGATGATATGCCGAACTAAATCGTAAATACGTGCCCATAGCTTTTTGCAAACTAACCCAAAATCTTGAAGTGAATCTTGGGTCTAGATCAGAAACTATGGATACTGGCATACCATGCAATCTTACGATCTCGTTTATGTACATATTAGCAAGACGTTCAAGTGTAAAAGTTTCTCGTATCGGTAAGAAATGAGCAGACTTGGTCAATCTATCAACAATGACCCAAATCGCATCTATGCCTTGAGAAACCTTGGGAAGACCAAAGAATGAAATCCATGGTAATGTGCTCCCACTTCCATTCTGAATTTCAAGTGGTTGTAAAGGACCTTTTGGCACTTGATTCTCCGCCTCGACTTTCGCCGACAAGTTAGACACCTCGAGATAAACCCCGCTATCTCTCTCTTCATATTGCTCCACCAAAATGTATGTCAAGATCACGATACATTTTGGTACTCCCAGATGGATTGCAAGCGGTGTTGTGTCAGCCTCCCATCATGATTTTATACTTCAAGTCGTAATCGTTAGAACACGAAGTCCGAGTTGACTCAAAGTATTCATTCTTCATCGATTCTTGCTTCAAATAGCACCTTCTTGCATTTTCTTCCTCATACATCGCATCGGCTCCAGTGCAGAAGCTCGAGCGCCTTTAACTTTATCAATTAAAGTCGGTTCCACTCGTATATTCGCCATCATCACATGGGTCCCGTGAGTCTTTAACTCTATTTCCATCCTTTCCAAGTCATACAAAATGGGCCTTTGCATTGACAATATTGCACTCGCACCGCATATACGATCTTCTACTCAATGCGCCGCCTACTTACGTTCGCTTTTTCGTGGATGGTATTGGATGGTATGATCATAATCTTTCAACAACTCAAGCCATTGTCGTTACCGCATGTTGAGTTCCTTTTGAGTGAAGAAATATTTGAGGCTTTTATGATCTGTATAGATCTCCACCTTCTCTCCATACAGGTAATGCCTCCAAATCTTAAGTGCAAAAATGACTGCTGCCAACTCTAGATCATGAATAGGATAATTCCTTTCATATTCTTTGAGTTATCGCGAGGCATAGGCTGTGATTTTCCCATATTTCATGAGAACACATCATAACCCTTTGCCTGAAGCATCACTGTAGATGACAAATCCCTCCGAGCCAGATGGTATTGTCAGAACAGGTGCTGAAATGAGTCTTCTCTTGAGTTCTTGAAAACTCTTCTCACATTCCTCGCTCCAACTGAATTTTGTATCTTTTCGAGTCAGCTGAGTTAATGGAGTAGCGATTCGAGAAAATCCTTCCACAAATCTCCGATAATAACCACTTAAGCCAAGAAAGCTACGTACTTCAGTCACTGACTTAGGTTGCTCTCAGCTTTGAATTGTTTCAATATTTGCCGAGTCAACAGATATTCCATGATTTGATATCACGTGCCCAAGGAATGCAACTTCCTCAAGCCAGAACTCGCATTTCTTTAACTTAGCATATAACTTGTTTTCACGAAGCTTTTGAAGTATCAGCCTCAAGTGTTGCTCATAGTCTTCACGGGTTTTGGAGTATATGAGGATGTCATCAATAAAGACGACCACAAAGTGATCCAAATATTCTTTGATACTCGGTTCATCATGTCCATGAAGGCAACAGGAGCATTAGTCAATCTAAAAGACATGACTAGGAATTCATAATGCTCGTACCGTGGTCTGAAAGCAGTCTTTGGAATGTTATCAGTTTTAATCTTCAACTGATGATATCTGGAACGAAGATCAATCTTTGAAAAGAATTTGGCTCCTTGCTGGTCAAACAGGTTATCAATGCGAAGCAACGGGTACCTATTTTTGATGGTGACATGATTCAACTCCCGATAATCAATACAAAGTTGCATACTTCCATCTTTCTTCTTCACGAATAGAACAGGAGCACCCCAAGGAGACGATTTGGACGAATGAAACCGATGTCTAACAATTCCTCGTAGTTAGGTTTTTAACTCCCGAGTTCAATAGAGCCACCGATATGGGGCTTTGGAAATGGGCTTTGTATCGGTTTCAAGGTCGATAAAAAATTCAATTTCACGCTCTAGGGGTAGGCCGTAAGTTCTTCAGTGGAATACGTCAGAAATTTATTAACAATAGAAATATCATTCAAATCTGACGTATTTTATTTAAATCCGTGACATGGGCTAAGAAAGCTTGATATCCATTTTTAAATAAACGAATAGCTTTATGAATTGATACGACAGTGATTGATTTTAGTGATTTGGTTGCTTGAATTCGCATAATAGGTTGGTTAGGAGGAATATAAAAGCTAACAACCTTATAAAAATAATCGATTTTAGCATGATGAGTAGTTAACCAATCAATCCCTAAAATCACATCAAATGAAAGTATTTTCAAGGAAATAAGATCGACAGGTAACGTGCGGTTACCGATTTGAATCAAACAAGACTTATAAACAGTAGATGTAATGAAGGTTTCTCCCAACGGAGTTTCAACAGATAAGTCAAAGTCTAATTTCTCCAGAGTCAAATTTAAACGTTGAGCGCAAGTAAGAGAAATGAAAGAATGGGTAGAACCAGTATCAAATAAATTATAAACTTCGCTAGAGTTTATGATTAGCTTACCCATGATCACCTCGTTCGGATTCCTCACTTTTTGGGAGGTTACGAAAAATGTTCTCCCTTGAACTACCAGTTTTGTCTTGTCTGGAACACCCTTTGATGCCTCCATCCCAGCTGGACTTGACTTTGGTGCACGACAAAATCGGGCTAGGTGGCCTTCTTTTCCATAATTATAACACGCTTTTTGGATCGCAAAACGCAGCTTTGATCGAGATATGTCCCTCCCTTCGTGATTTGTAACATACGATCGGCGGTCGTTCTCCTTCCTTAACAACAAAAGTCTTTGGTCTTGGCGCCTTTCTATCATTGTTAAATCTCCTCTTCTTGAAATGTCCACTCTTATTGTTATGGCCATGATTACCACCGGTGATTACGATTTCGCATGTTGATTCCTCCACGTTTGTTGTCACCGCTTCATGATCAAGCTACCATCGGTATTATCGACTTGCGGTTGCTTTCTCTTCGTTGGGTTGACTCATTATCGCTACTCCATAATCGAGCCCTATTCACAACATCCGAATACAAATACGGTTTATGAGAGATAAGGTATTGACGTATCTCGTGTTTCAAACCTCTTAGAAACATCCGCGTCATTCTCTCCTCATTATCAACCAAGTGGGACGTAAACCGAGACAACTCGACAAACTTAGCTTCGTACTGCGCCACGGTCATATTTTTTTTCTCAAGGTTGATGAACTCTAACTCCTTCATGTGACGAATACTTTCAGGAAAGTACTTGTCATTGAACAGTTCTTGAAACTTCTCCCAAGACATCTTCAGTGCGGCAGGTTAAGTACGCTTTATAGATTCCAACCAGTAATCTGCCTCTGCTCGTAACATGAAGGTGGCAAAGGGAACCTTTTGCTCCTCGGAGCATCCCAAGACATAAAATATCTTGTTGATCTGCTTTATCCATGTCTCTACCTTAAGTGGTTTTGGCTCTCCAAAAAACTCCGGTGGTCCCAGCTCCTTGAACTGCTTAGCAGTGACCGTTCGAGAGTTATCAGTGTTTCCACCTGTATTTTGGACAGGAGTCGCCTTCGCCTGATGTTACATGAATTGCATAAAACCTCTAAACATCCCATTGTTCATCATTTGATCGTTGTTGTTTACCTGAGGATTATTGTCTTCCTGTTGCACATTATCCTGGGTATTAATCTGTGGTGACTCAACGGTCTCATGTGCTTCATTGCTTATCTTAACATTTTCGGATGCCATTTTCAAATACTGCCATAAGACAAGGGTTAATTATCATATCTCATATTATCCCTATACTCTGACCGACCAATTAAATACCAAATAAACTTAGGTAGGTCATACTAGCGAAGGAATTCCCCGTCTCTCCCCTCCTAGTTCTTGTCTCACATCTCAGCCAGGGATCATATCCCTAAGCTTTGATACCAACTGTGACATCCCCAAAGCAGGTATACATCACCCATCTCGAGTCACCAAATATATGGTGCAAAATTCAAATACAACTTAATAATACAATTGTCGTGTAAAATACGACAAAACATAAACTGAGAGTTTTAATAAGAATATTGTCATCTAGACAATATCCACACTCAATGGAGTCCTCATTACATTTATTATCACACTATTTAGCAGAATAGTGAGGACTACTAATGCTATCATCTGGACCGTCACTCCATTCCCCGACTCGTCCCAGCTATATTCTCATTTCCTAAAGAGAACAGTGAAAGAAAGGGTGAGCTCAACTAGCCCAGCAAGAAATATTATGACTAAGATAATGCAGAAGAAATTATCCTTAGCCTTCAACAGTATAACAACTGATAGAATATAATAGACAACAAGTTTTAGATCAACAACTCGCAATGAATAAGCAATCCATTAGAAGAGTCAAGTAGAGCATAAAATCTACTATCTTCTATGATTTAAAAAGTTTTTCATCAACTTTATCGCTAAGACTCAGCTTAATAAATAAAATCGAATCATCCCTGCATCACGGCCAAGGATATTCATGTAATCATCAATGGTCATGATTGTACCGAATAATCGCTGGTCATAATCATACTAACAACTGTCCATCAATGAACTACAAGCCAATGTTGACTTTCACCACATCATTCGTCACATTACGGTCATGATTATACCGAATAATCCCTGGTCATAATCATACCAAGTCCATCTATGCACGTAAGCCAAAGATGACTTTCATCACAATATAAGCATGATGATGATGACAATGACATAATAATTCAATAAAACAAGTTCAAAGATAAATTTTAAAGATTTATAATTTAATTTATCCAGAAATCAATAACGTCCAAATCGTCAACATAATACTGCTTTGTGGAGTAAAATTCAAGAATGCTCAGAAGAATATTTCCATGAAAATATACTGGATGAAGCGCAAATATCCAAGATATTCTACTAATTTCATGGAGTATAGAAGCCAAAACTTTAACCAACTGAGTATAATAGAAAATATGAAATTGCAAATGGATTTTTGCCCGCCATGCGGTAATCCACGTAGGCAGATCATTTCCACAATTTAATAAGGAATGAATATAAAGGATCATTCACCATGCATGCGGTAATCCATATGCGGTGTTATTCCAATGTAATAATAAAGAATGGAATAACAGAAGAATTCACCATGCATGCGATAGACCACACAGTTAGGTTATTCCCAAGAGAATAATAAAGAATGGAACTGTGTCAATGCGTAATCCGCACGCATGTGATATTCCAACGTAATAATAAAGAATGGAACCAGTGTCAAATGCGAATCCGTATAGATATGTGATATTTCAACAAAATAATAAAGAATGGAATAATAACAAAATTCACCGTACGCGATAGATCAAGCATGCATGACGGTTATTCCAATAGAATAATAAAGAATGGAATAATGAAGAATTTCACCATGTATGCGGATTTCCAGATGTAGGCAGAAAGTTATTCCAACATAATAATAAAGAATGGAATAACAACCCTTATGAGTATTGAAAGAAAATAACTCTCTTCATGAATACGAAAGAATAATACCCCTTACCTTAAACGAAACTGGATATTGGAATAGTGAGGTAGCAGACTTCTCTTCTTCTTTCTCTCTATAATTTCTCTCTATAATAATTGCTCTAAAGCTTTAGTGAATTGGTGAGAAATAAAGGAAGAATGAGCTTCTATTTATAGGAAAATATAGTTTTGATAATTGCATGTTTTGGAACTCAAAATATTATAGTATAATACCTTCCTCTTTTTCTTCATTTTTAATTTAGTCCTGCAAGTATTATCAAACTTGCACCACCTCCCCTAATAGTAAATAATGTGAATCAATAGTTCAATCATGTGAATCAATAGTTATAATCATGTGAAAATACGAAATTACAAAGATAAGACTCTCCATCTATACCTCCATTTTTAACTTAGTCATGCAACTATTATCAATCTTGCACCAACTCCCCTAATAGTACAAGAATGTGAATCAATAGTACACACATGTGAACAAATAGTTATAATCATGTGAATTAATAGCAATTAATTGCTTATTTATCCGATTAATTACCCGACCGTCAAGATAACTTCCAGACATCAATTAATATTGAAATAAATGTCGATTTCCACTAACACTAATAATTCCAACACAATGGAACTATCAATTTTATCTTTAATCAACACGAACATATTCATCATTAATATTATAACTCACAATATTTAACAACTAGGTCGTTCTCAGGAAAGAGGGGGCTTTTCGATAAAGATTTCTCCTTATCACGCCGCAATTAGATGACCAAACCTCTCCTCGATGTAACTTCTGACATTGTAAATATTGCAATTTAATAATATGAATAACTTTGTCATCTCAATTATTGATTTAATAATATAACATATTATGCAGATGATACTGTGATAATAATTGAATCAATAATATAAGAGATATGATGCAACAATTATTGTAACAATAATTGAATATAACTGAGTGACTTCTCACGTAAGCATCAATAATCAATACCGTGTGCTACTATACAACCACGCCAGACATCGTACTTTCACTCTTGGGTAGTTCAATAGTTTAACGGTAAAACTTCCGCCGTTATTTTTATAAAAGATAATTACGCTGCTTTTCTAACTACGACAATACTTAGCTAGGGGGTCCACTAATGATTGTGTCGCCGCATTTAATATTCCCTGTTAAAACGAATATTCCTCGACCAATCGAATATTATATAACCACTTGCTTACTTTAAAAAATTTGTAAATATTACCCACAATTATAACATTATATTATATCCACACCATAATATTAAAAAATATATTTCGAGAGAAATTAATCTTTATTCATAAAAGTTGGGGTCTCACATTGTCTATCTATTAGAATTATTTTACTTGGTCTTTTTTTTCCTTTGTTAGACACACATATATATTGACTTACTTGTACTATATTTATTTTTGTTAAATAACCATATTTGTAATTTGAAAAATAACAAAACTCCATTTCAAAAAGAGATTAGAAGAATTCAACAAGAGTTTAGAAGAATACGCAGATCAAACAAAAATTAATAATAATAACTTCATCAGTTACACTCCAAGAAGCAAACATGCATAAATTTTGTTTTTCAAAAGATATAGATTAAATTAAATAAAACAATAATTTTGGACCAAAATCGTATTCAACAACTTAAGTTTATCATTGTCAAAAGTAGAGCTGCAAACGAACTGAACCGTTCGCGAATCGATTCGGTTTG
This sequence comes from Panax quinquefolius, assembly GCA_020205615.1. Lineage (NCBI taxonomy): Eukaryota > Viridiplantae > Streptophyta > Magnoliopsida > Apiales > Araliaceae > Panax > Panax quinquefolius. Next base: position 99,513,060 of record CM035158.1, on the reverse strand, counting down.
GTTCGAGTTGAGAGTCTAATCAAGTCGAGTTCGCACAAGGCGTTTCGTTCGTTTGCTCGATCGAACATGTTTGTGAACCATGTGGTACGGTTCACCTGTGTTCGCGAACGGTTTGAGTTCGGTTCGACTCGATAATTTCGAGTTCGGGTTCGGTTCGATTGTTCGAGTTTGGTTTGCTTGTTCGAGTTTGATATAGGTTTGAGGTAATTGATTTCTTATATATATGTTCACTTTAAATTGTTTCTAAAATTCTACATATAAATAATTGGTTTTGGTTATTTCATATTAAATTCTAATGTTTGTCTTATCAATAATGGTTAAATTTGTAGTAATTTTCTTTTTTATTACTTAAACAACTTTTTGTGTTTTTAATAATTGATTATAATTAAATATTTTATTAAATAATTAATAAATAATAATGTGTACTTCTTCACCTCTAAATTTTAATCAAAATAATTTTAGTATTTTCATAAGAATTTTAACAATGATTGTTGGATTATTACAATTTACATCCATAATAATTTAATAGATTATAAGTTATAACCCATGTCATAAATCACATAAATAAAGGCACTAATCATCATGTAATGACAATTTGACATTAATTAAAAAATGATACAATACTGATTGTTTACATTTACACGAGTTATTAAAATTGTCAAATCAAGATACATAATAGAGAAATCAAGTTATCAAAGTATCGAAACTTCACTAATAGAGTAATAGTCATTGTATAATTAGTCCATTACTATTGTATATTAACATCAACTATCAATTATATAATTAAAAGTGTAAACTTAATTTTACCAATTTTTTATTTTTTTTAGTGTTATAGTCTTAAAGACTTGCAATGTATATATGTGAGACAGCGAGAGAGAGTGATTGACTAACTTTGATTTATCATATACGCAATTAAGTAATCATATTTAGTATAACAACTAAAAAGTTGTTGAGAAAAGTCCAATTAAAAAATATGTCATGACTACAAGATCTGCTTTGCATGAAATTAAAATGAGTTATTAATTTAAATTAAAATAAATAATTTTTTTTAAAAAAATGAAACAAAGTCTCTAAATAGCTTTGACTGTTTTATCTTAGAATTATAGTTAATTTATTTAGTTTTAAATAATATAATTATAAAAATTATAAACTTTTTATAAAGTAATTCTCAAGATTTATTGTATTCAAAAGTTAATTATCACATCCTTTTTGATTAAAAATATTTCTATCGACTTTGAAAATTCATACTTGACTTGATCAATTGATCTTATTACTTATATTTCGAATCGGATGAAATATTTGGTACTAATACATTTAAAGGTTAACCCATATTAGTCATAATTCAATTAGATATTAAATTAATCTAAATCGACTAAATTCACATTATTTTAAATATTAGAATTTTACAATTTCATTATAAAAATCTTAAATAAGACTCTTTTATGAAATAGATAAAATATTATTCATTTATTCTAAACTAATTATGTAATAAATTATAATATTAGCCACTAGTTCACTACTATTAATATATATATATATATATATATATGATAATATGATATATATTATATATTTGGATCCTATTCCTAAATAATTTAAAATAACAAAACTAATACAAAATAACAAAACTAATATTAGTTGTCAACTTTTAAGTTCTAAGTTCTAACTTTTCAGTAATCATTTTTGGGATAAATGATGAGTATAATATTTGGTCTAATTTTTGATTGAATTACTTAGAGTTAGAGAAGATATTTTTGGTATTTATTTAACTGTTTTTAATTTGCTTCTGAGTTCTCAGTTTTCTCAGTTCAATGCATTAGTAAATGTTCGCGAACTTGATTTGTCTGATTATGTTCACGAACAACTCGATCATGTTCGTGAACACCAATCGACCTGAACTCGTATAGATGCTTCTGGTTTGATAGAGTTACTCAAACTTGTTCGAGTACAAGTGTTCTAGTTCGAGTATAAGTGCTCGAGTTTGGTTCGAGTTCGAGAATGTTCGGTTCGGTTCAGATCAAATGCAACTCTAGTCAAAAGAAACTGAAAATCAATAAAGTATATCCATATGCAATTGTCTAAAATAAAAACTACACCAATCAAGTTTAAAAGGAAATAGAGACATCAAATAAACAAAAACAAAGAAACTACATGTCTATTTTAAAGTGTACTCCTCAACCAAACAATTTTAAATTAGTTGGAATGAAACTTCAACTTTTAAAGATGTTCATCATTTTTTGTAAAGCAATCTTTCACTTTTCGCACCGTCTTATCATTCTCTAAAAGTCATTCATAAACTTCTTCAAGAAACGGCTCCTCAAGCTCCAATAACATCAATTTCTTATGAATTTTGTGACGCCCCCAAAATAGGTATACATTGTGACGACCCCAAAATAGGTCCATTCCATCCAACCCATTCTGAGTCGCCAAATACATGGTACAGAAACAACTACAACTTTATTATCACAACAATAAAACTGTGAGTTTAAATACAAATATTATCTTCTAGACAATATTTATACTCAAATAAATCCTCATCACATTTATTGATACATTATTTTACAATAATGGTGAGGACTACTAAACAACTCTCTCTAGAACCTTCATTCCATACCCCACTAGTACTCGCCACATTCTCGCCTCTCCCGAGAAGAAAATGGAACAACAAGGAAAAGGGTGAGCTCAACTAGCTCAAGAAAGAATATTATGACTAAGATAATATACAACAAATTATCGTTAGTCTTCAACAGGAAAAAATTAATAGAATACAATAGACAAATCTAATTTTCAATCAATATTCGCAATGAAATAATAATTCATTAGAAGAGTTAAGTAGAGAATGCAAACTACTATCTTCTATGTATGAATTTAAAAGTTCATCGCCTATCTTTTATCCCCTCATAATAACAATCAATATACATCCGAATCAAATATTCATCTTTGCACTACAGTGCCAAAGATATTCATCATTAATCATGTTCATTTAAACACTGCTCATCTTTGCACTCTGACAGCCAAAGGTATTAATCGATCGGTCGTATTCATCTCAACACTGCTCATCTTTGCAGACTACAAAAGCCAAAGATATTCTTCAGAATCATTCATCTTTGCACTACAGCCAAAGATATTCTTCGAAATCATTCATCTTTTTGACTACGTGCCAAAGATATTCAATAATATCATCATTTAAGACCGAGGATGATGAAAAATATTTTTAAAGAACGAATCCAAAGAAACAAAATGACAAGGATTAAGGATTAAGGATTAGTACTTTGTTTTATCCATGTCCAACAATACCCCAAAAATAATCACAAAGTGGTGTAAAATTCAAGAATGATCAAAACATGGATACAATCAAAGCTAGTATCCAAAATAGATGTTTTGGACAAAAAGAAGAAATTTTATTTTTGGTGAATAGTCACAGATATCGTGAATAGTGCCAGATATCGTGAATAAGGCTTGATATCGTGAATAATCTGTATATCATGAATAGTAAATCCGACACCAAAAGATAGAAATTCCACAAAAACATCTTCACGCTTCATGAATAGTACTCGTGAATAGTAACTCGTGAATAGTAACTCATGAATAGTAACTCGTGAATAAGAACTCATGAATAGTAACCCAAGACATGAAAAAGTTCCAAATTTGATAAAAAGTACCAACCAATATTTCAAAGATAATGATATTGAAGAATTAATATCATTTGAGAAGAAAATAACATCCCTTACCTCAAAGAATCGATTACTTCTAAGGAAAGGCTCAAGTGATCTTTGAATGAAACTTATCTTGAAAATGACAACTCTCAAAGTATCTAAATACTCACAAAATACGCTCAATAATATAGAGAGAAGAAAGAGAGAAAAACTTGTTTTACGGTGTGATTTTCAATTCTAACTTAGCCCTATTTTTATAGGAAAATGTTAGCCCGTACCAAGCAGACTTGACACCTTTACACGATGGCTTTACTCGCTACTATTGCCACCCACCACATTTGAAATAAAATTCAGCACATTTCTTCACCAACCACAAGTGGGGCCCACTCAATTCTAGAATTTTCCACCAAAATCAATTATAAACCTAATTTTCGAATCCGACACCTCTTAAAATTCACAACAAATCATTCGTGCATTTTAACGGTTCAAAATTTGTGGACATATACTCAACTTATGTATGTATAACATACCCAAAATTACCATTAATCCAACGGTTGGATTAAAAATTATAATCCCCGAATATATCTCAAAACCCCGATTTAATTTTAATACCTCCAATCTGGTAAAATCTTGATAAAACACCTCAACAATAATTTCTTGATTATAACCACATAAATAAATCCATCATTTATATCCACATAAAATAAATATTTCTTTATCATATGAATCAATAATTAATTATTCACAAATAATATTACTGAAATCACAATTATGACAACCAGGTAGTTCCTGTGAAAGAGGGCTTTCAGATAAGGATTTCTCCTCATCTTGGCGCGCAATTAGGTGACCAAACCTCTCCTCGATGTAACTTTCTAGACATTGCTAATAATGCTATCTAATAATATTATTTAAATAATATGAATTATTGATCCGATAATGGAGATAATGTGCGATGACAATTATTGAACAACAATAATATAAAATATCAACGCAAAGAATTATTGAATCAATAAAATAAAATATTGAATAAGAACTCATCGTAAAAATTATTGAGTAGTGCCTTCTTACGTAAGGATCAATAATTCAACAATACTGCAGTAATACCTTCTTCGCGGCAACCACGCCAGACATCGTATTTTAACCACTGGGTATTCCAATGATCTTAATTGTAATAACTACGCCAGCTTATTTTTAACCAACTTATATTTGTCGTTTTCTTCATCCAATCGCTTTCATGTTATGGGGCCCACACATGGTCATACTGGTTGCATTTAATATTCCCAAACAATGCATTTAATATTCCACGACCAAACGAATATTCCCAGACAAAATGAATATTTTATAACCACTTGCTTATTTTGAAATATTTGCGTATTTTACCAATAACTAACCACATTAATCAAATCCACCCTTACTATTTCAAAATAATAAATAAAGGAAATTCCTTTTTATTTAAAAAAAATTTCGGGGTCTTACAACCTCCCCTCCTTATGAAATTTCGTCCTCGAAATTGACGTACGTACCTGGTGTTTCGAAAAGGTGAGGGTACCTCGCTTTCATTTCCGCTTCCAATTCCCTGTGTCATTTCCTCTATAGCATGATTCCTCCACAAAACTTTAACTTGTGGTATGACCTTTCATACGTAGGACATGCCTCCTTCCTATCCAAGATCTTGATAGGTACCTCCTCATACGTTAAGTCTTCGGCTATCTCGTCCTGGTTCTAACTCAATAACGTGTTTCGGTCGTCCACATATTTACGTAACATCGATACGTGAAAACGCGTTATGAACACGCGTCATACTTGGTGGTAAAACGAGTCTATAGGCCACGCTTCCTATTCGATCGAGAATTTCAAATGGATTAATAAATCGAAGGTTTGAGCTTTCCTCACCTCACCGATTCTCGCTTTTAAAATAACAACTTCTTGCACCTCCTTCTTCAAATTCATCACCTCGGTGTGTAGCTTGAATGAATACTTTAACTTTATCGATTAAAGTCGATTATACTCAGATATCATCACGTACTCGATATCATCACGTGGGTACCTAGAGTTTTCATCTCCATCTCTATTATTTGTATATTATATGAAATTAGTCTTTGACAATATCGTACTCAGTACTTGTATACGATCTTCTACTCAACACGCCACCTACCACGTTAAACTTTTCCAGGATGGCATGGTCGTAACATATCTTTGAAATGAGTCTCCTCTTGAGTTCTTTGAAGCTCTTCCCACATTCCTTGCTCCATTCGAATTTTGTATCTCTCTGAGTTAGCTACGTTAATGGAATAGCGATTCGAGAATACCCTTCAACGTATCTCCGATAATAACCAACTAAGCCTGAAAACTACGCATTTCGATTCTGACTTAGGTTGTTCTCAATCGTGACTCATATCCCAACCTTGGATAAGACGTCACAATGACACCTATCGATTTATTATCGCACGAATATGACGTCCCTTACAGAGAGTCTGGCTTAGGTGAATTCCACAAAGGAAGTCACAAGATAAAGGCTCATGTACCAAATTCTATAGTTGAATATTTAACTCCTGAAGTTCAATAGGAGCCATTCGATATGAGATTTTAGAAATGAGTTTTGTCTGTACAAAGTCGATACAAAATTTAATATCGGTCTTTGGGAGTAAACCAAGAAATTCTTGAAATACGTCGGAAAAATCAATAACAACGGAATATTATTCAAATCGACGTGTCTTTATTCAAATCCATAACATGGACTAAGAAAACTTGACATCCGTAATAAGCGAATGACTTCATGGCTTGATATGAAAATGTTTGATTACAATGGTTTGATTGCTTGAATTGAATAACAAAGTTGCTTAGAATATGAAAACTATGAACCTTACAAAAGCAATCAATTTGGCATGATGAGTAGTTAACCTTAAAATCACATCAAAAGCAAATATCTCTATAGAAATAAGGTTAACAGGTAATGTGATAGTGCCAACTTGAATCAAGCAAGATTTTTAAACAACGGATGTAATGAAAGTTTCTCCTAACGGAGTCTCCATAAATAGGTCAAAGTCTAATTTCTCCGTAGTCAAGTTCAAACGTTGAGCGCAAGCAAGAGAGATAAAAGAATGGGTAGAACCGGTATCTAGTAAGGTATAAACATCGCAAGAATTTATAATTAACTAACCCGTGCTAACTTCGTTCGGGTTCCTCGTATTTTGACCGGTCACGACAAACGCTCTTCCAGGAATCGTTGACTTTGACTTTTCTGGGACATCCTTTTGAGTCACCGCCCCCGCTGCACTAGGTTTCGATATCGTACAATCTCGAGCGATATGTCCTTCTTTTCACAATTATAGCATACCTTAAAGCTGTTGTGGGCGGTTTGGTGGTGATATATCCCTCTTCCGATTTTGTAACATACTGATAGATGGTCTTTCTCCTCCTTGGAACCGATTTGCCCTTGGCGTAGCGTCTTCACATGGTCGTTGTTGAATCTCCTCTTTTAAAATCTCCTCCCAACTCGCTTCTTCTATTTTCATGGCCACGATTACCACCAGTAGTTCTTACCGCCTTTGTCCGTATTCTTCTTTCTCCACCGGTTATCGTTATTCGATGATCGCTATCTTTGGTATGATCCTGGTTATGGTCCCTCGGTTGAGCGTACTCGTTATCTCGCTTTCTAACAATCGAGCCACATTTACAACATCTGAATAGAGAAAATTTATGAGAAATGAGATCTTGACGTATCTTAGGGTTCAAACCTCTAAGAAACATCCGCGTCATACGTTCCTCATTCTCCACCAAATGAGGTGCAAACCTAGATAACTCTGCAAACTTTGCCTCGTCTTGAGAGACACCATCATGTTGTTTTTTGCTCTAATCGATGAACTCCACTTCCTTCATATAGCGAACACTTTCGTGAAAGTATTTGTCATTAAATAGTCTCTGAAACGTCTCCCAAGACATGCTTTGAGAGTGCGGTGGATGGTACGCTTCACGATCTCCCACCGATGAGTCTCCGCCTTCGCCACTTTTAACATAAAAGTAGCGAATGGAACTTTCGTTCTTCGTGCATCCCAAGACATCGAATATCTTGGTAATTTGCTTGACCCATGTTTCCGCCATGATCGGATCCGCTTTCCCGCAATTCGTGGTCCCAACTCTTTGAATCGCTTGCATTGCGTGACCACCCGTGAATTGCTATCATCTCCTCCTCGTATTTGAACACGAGTCTCCTCGTCGATTTTGCATGAATCGCAAAAAGCTTCTAAACATCCCTCGTTCATCATCATCGCGGTGGTGTTATTCACAGGAGGCACATTGCCACCACTGCACGCTCTCCTCGTTGGTAAATCTGAGCATCTCCACGGTCTCATTTACTCCACTTGTTAATATTCTCATCGACATTCTCAAATCATCGTCCATAAAACAAGGGTTAATTAAGGAAATCAATATATCACATAATATCCCTATATATTTGACCAACTAACAAATAAGCTTAGGTAGGACACACTTAGTTGGCGAAGGATTTACTCGTCTCTCCCTCCTAGTTCTATTCCCCGATCTCCGCCAGAGATCATATCCTAAGCTCGATACCAACCGTGTGACAACCCCAAAATAGGTCCATTCCATCCAACCCATTCGAGTAGTCGCCAAATACATAAAGATGTAAAACAACTACAACTTTATTATCACAACAATAAAATCGTGAGTTTAAATACAAATATTATCTTCTGAACATATATTTATACTCAAATAAATCCTCATCACATTTATTGATACATTATTTTACAATAATGGTGAGGACTACTAAACAACTCTCTCTAGAACCTTCATTCCATAATACCCACACTAGTACTCGCTACATTCTCGCCTCCCCGAGAAGAAAATGGAACAACAAGGAAAAGGGTGAGCTCAACTAGCTTCGAAAAGAATATTATGACTAAGATAATATACAACAAATTATCGTTAGTCTTCAACAGGAAAAATTTAATAGAATCAATAGACAAATCGAATTTTCAATCAATATTCGCATTGAAATAATAATTCATTAGAAGAGTTAAGTAGAGAATGCAAACTACTATCTTACATGTATGAATTTAAAAGTTCATCGCTCTATCTTTTATCCTCAGAACAACAATCAATATACATCCTGAATCAAATATTCATCTTTGCACTACTGAGCCAAAGATATTCATCATTAATCATGTTCATTTAAACACTGCTCATCTTTGCACTCACGAGCCAAAGGTATTAATCGATCGGTCGTGTTCATCTCAACACTGTTCATCTTTGCTACACTGCCAGCCAAAGATATTCTTCAAATCATTCATCTTTTGCACTACTGGCCAAAGATATTCTTCAAATCATTCATCTTTGCACTACTGGTAAAAGATATTCAATAATATCATCATTTAAGACCGAGGATGATGAAAAATATTTTTAAAGAACGAATCCAAAGAAACAAAATGACAAGGATTAAGGATTAAGGATTCAGTGCTTGTTTTTATCCATGTCCAACAATACCCCAAAAATAATCACGGTGGTGTAAAATTCAAGAATGATCAAAACATGGATACAATCAAAGCTAGTATCCAAAATAGATGTTTTGGACAAAAAGAAGAAATTTTATTTTTGGTGAATAGTCAGATATCGTGAATAGTCTTGATATCGTGAATAAAGGTCAGATATCGTGAATAATGACAGATATCATGAATAAATAAATCCAGACACCAAAGATAGAAATTCCACAAAAACATCTTCACGCTTACGTGAATAGTACTTTCGTGAATAATAGAACTCGTGAATAGTAACTCATGAATAGTAACTCGTGAATAATAACTCATGAATAAACTCCCATACGTGAAAAAGTTCCAAATTTGATAAAAAGTACCAACCAATATTTCAAAGATAAATGATATTGAAGAATTAATATCATTTGAGAAGAAAATAACATCCCTTACCTCAAAGAATCGATTTTGGAAGGAAAGGTTGGGAAGTGATCTTTGAATGAAACTTAGATCTTGAATAAAGAACTCTCAAAGTATCTAAATACTCACAAAATACGCTCAATAATATAGAGAGAAAGAGAAACTTTTTGTTTACGGTGTGATTTTCAATTCTAACTTAGCCTCTATTTATAGGAAAATGTTAGCCGTAGAAGCGACTTGACTACAACTACATGGCTTTACTTACTACTATCACACCCACCACATTTGAAATAAAATTCAAACATTTCTTCACCAACCACAAGTGGGGCCCACTCAATTCTAGAATTTTCCACCAAAATCAATTATAAACCTAATTTTCGAATCAAACACCTCTTAAAATTCACAACAAATCATTCGTGCATTTTAACGGTTCAAAATTTGTGGACATATACTCAACTTATGTATGTATAACATACCCAAAAATTACCATTAATCCAACGGTCGGATTAAAAATTATAATCCCCTGAATATATCTCAAAACCCCGATTTAATTTTTAATACCTCCAATCTGGTAAAATCTTGATAAAACACCTCAACAATAATTTCTTGATTATAACCACATAAATAAATCCATCATTTATATCCACATAAAATAAATATTTCTTTATCATATGAATCAATAATTAATTATTCACAAATAATATTACGTAATCACAATTATGACAACCAGTTGCCCTGCGAAAGAGGGGGGCTTTCAGATAAGGATTTCTCTTCTTGGCGCAATTGATTAGGTGACCAAACCTCTCTCTCGATGAGAACTTTCTAGACATTGCTAATAATCTTATCTAATAATATTATTTAAATAATATGAATTATTGATCCGATAATGGAGATAATGCGCGTGACAATTATTGAACAACAATAATATAAAATATCAACGCAGTGAATTATTGAATCAATAAAATAAAATATTGAATAAGAATTCATCTTGTAAAAATTATTAGTAGTGCTTTTCTTACGTAAGGATCAATAATTCAACAATCTTGTAATAATCTGGTGTCTTCTTTGTCTTGACCACGCCAGACATCGCGTATTTTAACCACCGGGTATTCCAATGGTCTTAATTGATAACAACTACGTAAGTTATTTTTAACCAACTTATATTTGTCGTTTTCTTCATCCAATCGCTTTTCAGTTATGGGGCCCACACATGGTCATTTATTGTCAAATCGCATTTAATATTCTCCAACGATCTGAATATTCCACGACCAAACGAATATTCCCATAAAATGAATATTTTATAACCACTTGCTTATTTTGAAATATTTATGTATTTTACCAATAACTAACCACATTAATCAAATCCACCCTTTACTATTTCAAAATAATAAATAAAGGAAATTCCTTTTTTATTTAAAAAAATTTTGGTCTTCTTACATACATCACCCATCTTGGGTTAGCCAAATCGTAGTCTGAAAATTTAAATACAACTTAATTATACAACTATCGTGTAACATACGACAAAACATAAGTCGAGAGTTTTAAAAGCGAATATTGTCTTCTGCATAATATCCACACTCAATGAAGTCCTCATTATAATTATTATCACACTATTTTATAGAATAGTGAGGACTACTAAAACACCATCTCTAAAGCCATCACTCCGCTCCCCACTAGTTAAAACTACGTTCTTATTTCCAAGAAGAAAACAATGGAAGTAAAAGGGTGAAATTTCAACTAAATTTAAGTAAGAATATTATGACTAAGATAATGCGAGAATAAGTTATCATTAACCTTCAACAATTTTAAACCGATAGAATATAATGAATAATAAGTTTAATCTGCAATGAACAAAGAATCCATTAGAATTAGAAGAAGAGTAGGCGTGATATCTTATCTTTTATGATTTAAAAAGTTTATCATTAACTTTATTCTTTGGACTTTCAACTTAATAATTAGATCACATCATCGAATCATCCCCGCACTACTGGTAGAGAATATTCATTAAGATCACGTCCACAAATTATTCTTTGCACTACTGCGCCAAGAATCATTCGTGTAATCATCAATGGTCACGACTATACCGAATTATCCCTGGTCATAATCATACCAATCAACAATCATTCATCTACGCACGTAAGCCAAAGATGACTTTCATCACAATATAAGACGAGGATGATGTGATGATATAAGAATTCATTAAAAGAAAGTAAAGGATAAATTTTTAAAGATTTATAATTTAATTTATCCGTAATTCAATAATGTCCAAATTTTCAACACGATCTTCTTTTGTAGAAGTAAAATTCAAGAATAATATCCATGTACACAAAAATAATTTGAATGAAAAGAAAGAAATAAATTTTTTGGTGAATAAGTATCCCATGAATAGTCTGCCAGAATAATACCTCGGGAATAAGTACCTTAATGAATAATAGTTGCGACGACGTGAAAAGTCTTTTGAAATAATTCGAGTGAATAATATTTGAGTGAATAGTATATCGGATAAAATAATAACCCATGAATAATAACTCGTGAATAAGATCCCGAACGTGAAAAGTCACCTCCAATAATTCGAAAGTGAATAATATTATAGTGAATAATAATCAAGGGTGAATAAGAACTCGTGAATAATAACTCGTGAATAAGATTTGGTGAAAATATTGATATTTAATAAGAAAGTTCATATCAATATTCCAATAAAATAATCTTGGATGAAGTCTGAAAACTCACGGATATTCCACTAATTTTAAGGATTATAGAAGCAATACTTACCATAGTAAGTTTAGATTTAAGAATATGAAAAGAATTAACATACTGGCTATGAAATGGATTTTCACGCATCCATATAAGACGTAATCCGTGATGCGGGTTATTCCAACATACTACATGATGAATCTGAAAAAAAAATAGTATTTCTTATGAATCTGAAAAGAAATAATACCCATTACCCAGTAGTAGAAAGTTCTGATCTTCAAGCAAAAGTGAAGTAGCGAGAATCTTTCTTCTTCGCTTCTATATAGTTTCTCTATCTATAGTGTCTCTTGTGAATCTTGGTGAATTGGTGAGAATGAAAGAAGAATTAAGTTTCTCTATTTATAGGAGAATGGACTAAATAATAACCCAATTCAATTAATCTCCTGCAGATTGATTCACTATTAGAATCGACGGTCCATATCGATTCTTATTAAAATCACCACCGACGGTCTGGATTGATTTACTATTAAAACCACCATTAATGGTCCAGATTGATTTAACTTATTACACTTTAGTACCCTAAAGTTTTCTAAGTTTGCATTATTCCCTTAACTTTTGTAAATCACTTATCTTCATAAACACATTCTTAATACTTCAACAATTATTCATCATTAATATTATAACTCATAATATTTAACAATCGCGTCGTTCAAGGAAAGAGGCTTTCCGATAAGGATTTCTCGCTTATTGCGCCGCAATTAGGTGACCAAACCTCTCCTCGATGTAACTTACAGACATTGTCGATATTGCGAATAATAATATGAATAACTTTGTTGTCTCAATTATAAAATATAAAATATTATGCAGATGATAACAATAATTGAATCAAATAACGCGAGATACTATCGCAACAATTATCTGCAAAGAATAATTGAAGTATAACCGGTGACTTCTCACGTGGCGTCAATAATCAATACCGCGTGTCTTTCTTGCAACTGAATGCAGTGTATTCTTTATTTTTACCATCATGTAGTTCAATAGTTTAACAAAGAAAACTTTCACCGTTATTTTTATAAAAGATATTTACGTCGTTTTCTAACTACGACAATACTTGGTTGTCCATCAACGATGATTATCTTGCCGTCATTTAATATTTCCTATTAAAACGAATATTCGCGGCCGTCGAATATTCATTTGTGCAATGAATGAATATTTTATATCAACTTGATTCTTTCTGAAAATTTTTCCAAATATTACCCACAACTATAACATTATATCATATCCACACCATATATTCAAAAATATAATTCGAGAAAAATTATTCTTTATTCTAAAAAGATGGGGTCTTACAAATTTCATCTGAAGTGCAGACACGAGATTGAAGACTTTTTAAAGCATTCACAAGATTTTTATTCCCAACCATAATTGTTACGACGTCGCCTTGGCGACAACATGGCGTCCCGACAGTTAAGAGTATAGCAAGGTGAGAGGTTGACTTAGACCCAGCTGCTAATTAAGGCGAGCGCCTTGGCAGCTAAGTGTTGCAAGTCGTCTTTAGTAGTTGGGCCCAAGTCACCCATGACCCATACCCATGATTCATTGACTAATTAAAAGAGGGATTGAGTGGGAGATAACCTTATTTCACGAATCAACCACTTCGTGACCGAGAGACTTCGAAAAATCAAGAGAGACTTCGTGAGTGAACTACTGTCGGCGACGACTTCTGCCGGTGAGTCTTCTCCTGCCGAAAAAAATCTCTCCTCTTGCAGTAACTCATGAGGCCCACCGACTGGATTTCTTGTTTTGCTACGAGCCTGGACTCTGGACTTTTCTTTCTTTTTTTTGTAAGATTATCTTTATCTTTAAAATTTCTTCTTTTCTGTTGTACATAATAAGTGGACGGTGGACACTTATTGCTTAGTTGGACACTTGGACCTTTTTACTTGGACATGCATGATTAATGCTAAGCAAAAAAATATCATATTATATTCAAAGGATACTATGTTATGGAAATTTGATGTATCCCAATATCCACCATCTCATGTGCTGTATTAATATATTTTTGTCTTTTTGTAGACTCCATGTAACAAAGATTATTTTGGACCACTTGATTTAATTATATACTATTACTATCACATGTTGGAGACTAATATTTATTTAGTAGTTAGTACTTACAAAATTAATAACACATTCAAAATAAAAATAAAAAATGATAATATGTTGATATTTTAATTTGGTGAATGATTTCTTATTTGGATCAATTGTTGAAATAAATTCAATACTAAATACTATTATTTATTTTGTAATAAATACTTACTAAATTAGTAATACACTCAAGAATAAAAATAGGTAATACTTTAATATTTTAATTTGATGAATTATTTCTTATTTGTGTCAATTGTTGAAATAAATTCAATAGTAATTTTTTGTGAATGCTTTTTAATGGTATTTCATAGTGTTATGTTTTGGGTATTAATGTATATGAAATTTTAATGTCAATATACTTGTGAAGTAAAATAAATAATATATAAATTGTATGTTGTGAATGACTCGTCGCTATGGCGGTCGAATATCACCATGTCTCGCCGTGACAACTATGTTCCCGACATTGATTACCTCCACTACACGACTAAACAAGCTATTGAAATCATCATCTTGGCTCTTAATAACCTTCCTCTTCTTCGCCTTTGAAGTAGTTCCAGTTGAAGATTGTGCTTGAGTTGTCGATGTTGGGGAAAACTCCTCAGCTCCATCCAAATTCACAAAGTTCTCCAATAAAACTTCATTACGAAATACTAATTTGTTAATATTATCTATATCCATTTCATCCTTTTCAGTTTTAGCTCCATCGTCTGTTGCCCTATCCTTGGCAAAAAACTCTTCTAATCTGTCAGTGGTTGATAGATTTTGTCCCCCATTTTGATGCCTTCGGTTTTGTCTAATTCAAAAAATATATATTCAACCAAAATAGAAGAACAAACTAAATTAACACTTGACTTAACAAAAAATAGGTAAACATAGTGTTGGGTATGACATGAATCCTTATTGGATTTGAATTTAGGTAT
The DNA here is from genome assembly GCA_020205615.1 of Panax quinquefolius. Lineage (NCBI taxonomy): Eukaryota > Viridiplantae > Streptophyta > Magnoliopsida > Apiales > Araliaceae > Panax > Panax quinquefolius. The sequence continues at coordinate 99,497,739 of CM035158.1, read as the reverse complement.
TACCTAGAATATGTTTTGGTTTAGGAAAGTTATCTTTTTTAACTATACTCAATTTAGTATATCTAATCCTATTTGGTTATGAATTTTCATATGGCCTATAAATATAGGTGTTAAGAATTTGGAGAAGAGTCATTCAAAAATATTCTAAGAATTTTCATAGTTCTCTCTCTTTATCTTGTACTCTTCAGATATTTATTTAGTGGTTTTCTTCTGCCATCTTCATGGTTTTTTCCCGATTTGAGTTTACACGTAAAACCTTGTATTATTGTCTTTATCTTTCTGTGTTGATTTATTGTGCTTGTTATAGTTTATCATAACAAACTTATATCAAGAGCTTGGTTATTATCGATCCATACTATGGCGTTGAGTTCGACTTCATCAACAAAATTTGATATTGACAAATTCGATGAGAATATTAGTTTCAGTCTTTGGCAGGTTCGGATGAAAGCTGTTTTTACTCAGCAAGGCTTGAAGAAAGACATTGTACGGAAGCCAATGAAGCTGTAGATATGTCTGATACGGATTGGAAGACGAAGAAAGCTAGCGAGATGTCTGAGTCAGAATGGGAAACTATGGATGATAAAGCACTTTCGGTAATTCAGTTATGCCTTTTGAATGATGTGTTGTATGAGGTGTTAGAGGAAAATTCACTTACTGATTTGTGGAAGAAATTAGAGTCTATCTATTTGACAAAATCCCTCACTAATAGATTGAGACTTAAGCAACGTCTTTACACCTTGCATATGTCAGAAAGTACTCAAATCAAATCTTATATCACTGAGTTTAATTTAATTGTAACTGAGTTACAGAATATTGATGTTAAGATTGATGATGAAGATCAAGCCCTATTGTTGTTAGTCTCATTACCTCCTTCATATAAGCACTTTAGAGACACTATAATCTATGGTAGAGACACTGTCTCAATTGAGGATGTTAAGATGAATCTTACGAGTAAAAAAAAATAAGATTCTTAGATGACTTTTGGGAAAAGTGATAATTAAGGTGTTGGATTATTTTTTAGAGGGAGGTCAGTTGAGAGAAGTTCAAAAGATGGCAGTATACACAGATCAAAATCTCGGAATAAGAATTTCATTTGTAACTATTGTCATACAAAGGGGCATATAAAGTGTAATTGTCCGAAGTTAAAAAATAAGGAACAGAGAGGAGACAATCATAGTCAGATTTATATTGGATAAAATGTGAAAAACCATCATAATCAGGGGGCGAGAAGCTTGCTCAGGCTAGTGTTGCTGAGGATAGTGATGATCTTTTGTTAGTAACCGATGACAGAGAAAGACTTAGTAATGACTAGATTTTGGATTCTAGGTGTTCTTATCATATGTGTCCTACTCGTGATTGGTTCACCACATATGAACGACCATTTGATGGTGGAATTGTTTTGATGGAAAATAATTCTAAATGTACAATAATTGACATTGGTAAAATTAAAATTAAGATGCACGATGGCATAATCAGGACATTGTCAGATGTTAGACATATTCTAGGTTTGAAGAAGAATCTCATATCTTTGGACACACTAGATGAAAATGGGTGTAAGTACACAGCTGAAGATGGAGTTATGAAGATTAGTAGAGGCTCTCTTATGTTGATGAATTGAATTAAGGTCAACACTTTATATAAGTTGGAGGGTTCTACAACTACAGTTTTGGATGCAAATTGTTCTTTAGCTACTATAGATGACACCACCAGGTTGTGGCATGAGGTTAGACCATATGAGTGAAAGAGGCATGGATGCTTTGAGTAAGAGAGGTCTTTTCTATGGACAAAAAATAGGAAAATGATGAGTGGGTGATATATCCATGAGTTAGATATATTTAGGCTTGATTTATTGTTGTTCTTGGAGGTTTTTAGGATATTTTTATTTGTTTTATGCGTATTTTGTGGACATGAGGGAAAAATAGGAATTTGGGAGTCTTTAAGGGCATAAAAGGGAGTTTGGTAAAGTAAGGGGCAAGATGGTAATTTCCAACATAAGTGTACTGCGTCAGGGCACTCAAGAAGTAAAGGAACCCAACGCCGGGGCACTCGGTGGCAAAGATGGTTGGCGAATTTTGGAGATAGAGCTGGAAAAAGAAGGTAAAAGTTGACTCTGAATAGGAATCCAACAAGGCTGACCCAATGAGGACTGAAAAGATATAAAAGAAGGAAAGATATTGTCATAAAGGGACACATTCATTGAGACATATAATGGAGATTTAACTTGGAGATTTCAGAGTAACGTTAAAGAATTGCAGTTAGAGACTGAAGACTGAAGGTCATTATTGAGTTTTTATTCTTCTTCTTTATCTGTAATTTACTTAAGATGTTTATTATGGGAGTTTTGGTTTTAATTTTCAGCATGAACTAGTCTTGTAATTAAGGCTACAATAGAACCTTTTATGCTTATAATTTGATTATCCATATTAACCTAATTATTTGTTCATATTAAGTTGTCTATCATATTTTGTGCACATTATTTAATTATTTGACCAATAATTACCATGTTACATTAGATGAATTCGGGAGATGAAATCTAGGGTTAGAACTGAATGTGATAGCATGTATTCTTAGTTATTTGCATGAGATAAATAATTAGGCTTGTGAATTAAATAGGGATATCTCTTTCGATCGCTGTGTGTAACAATTGGGAATTGGAACTTAATGAATTTAATTCTTTTGTTTTGCATAGAAATATCGCAGAATGAATTGAGTTAAATAATTTTATCTGACCACTTCGAAAAGGGCTTTTAAATACCTTGAATTCTTGTTAACAACTCATATGGATTTAATAATTGGAAAAATTGGATTGTTGATGTATATTGCATAATTGGGGATATTGTAGTCTTAAACCTTTATCATCTGAATGAATCTTTGTGTTAAAATTAGTAGTTAATATAATTTAATTTTCATTGAAAAATCATAAATATGGGTTGTTTAAATAAAATTGGAATTGATAAAAAAAACTAGTAGTTGGGATTTATTGAATGGGAATCCTCGTGGGAACGATATCCTTGCTTGCTGACTATTACAATTGAACGCGTATACTTGCGTGTTAAAGTGCTAGTAAGAAATTAGGCAACAAGTTTTTGTCGCCGTTGCCGGGAAATTCTTAATTTAATATTTAATTCCATAATAGTTAGAATTAATTCGATTTTTAATTTAAACATTTTTTTAATTTTTTTAATTTATTATTGTTTCTGTCTTCTTGTAGGTTATTCATCCGTGTATGCACACTAGATCCAAGGATAAAAAGGAGCTTTTGCCATACGCCAACGATATTGAGAAAAAGTTCTGGAAATTGAGATTGACTAGTGACGAAGTATATATGGAAGCTAGGAAAATTGGTAGAGGAAATTGAAACAGAAATTCCGGTAAAAATGGGTGCAGAAGAACAAAAATCATTTAGGGAGTATGACATGCCAACGGTGACTGACATTCAGTCGAGTATCCAGAGACCTGTGATCAACGCAAATAGCTTTGAGATTAAATTGGGTACCATTCAGATGTTACAGAATTCGGTGCAGTTTGGTGGTGGTCCGAATGATGATCCTAATGAACACATCCTTAGCTTTTTGGAGATCTATGATACATTCAAATTTAACAATGTTATAGAGGAAGCAATAAGGTTGAGACTGTTCCCGTTCACACTGCGAGACAAAGCGAAAAGTTGGTTACACTCATTGCCACTAGGTTCAATCACTACTTGGGATGATCTAGCTCAAAAATTTCTGGCTAAATTCTTTCCACCAGCAAAAATAGCAAAACTAAGGAATGACATTCTCACTTTCACAGAGTTTGATTATGAGACCTTGTATGAGGCATGAGAAAGATTTAAAGATTTTCTCCGGAATTGTCCACATTATGGGATCCAGCGATGGTTACAAGTTCAGACATTTTGTGATGGTTTTCATGGACCTACTAGGGAAAGCATTGATGCAGCAGCTGGAGGGACTATCACGGGGAAAAATATTAATGAAGCTTACCAGTTATTAGAAACGATGGCTATCAACAACTTTTATGGTGGTTTGTTTGTTTTATCTATATGGGTGTTTGTTCTTTTTACTGTTTAGGGTTTGATAATTTTTCTAATTGGTAGTTCTGTTGATTATGTTTTCAAAAACTTTTCATGGGTCACTCTGAGTTACATAAATTATAGCCTTACAGGTATTCTAATTTCTAGTTACCTGACTCTAAATTATGAGTGAAATTGTTGAAGTGTAAATAATTCCTTTGTTGTTGTATTTGGCTCTTGTATATATTCTATGTCTATTAGAAACATCAACTCTTTCATTTGTGATTGAATTTTTACTAACCAGTAGCGAGGGTCCAGATTTCATTTATGTATTTTTTTTTTGTAATTAAAGGACTCGTACATAGATACTTTTGTTGAGGATGTGCTTGTGAATGGCAAACCATGGGCTTCTGGAATTCAAGAGGTGATGTACTTTTTTTTTTTTGTTGCTGGCTATTTTATTTTTGGAATTCAGAAGTTCCTGTTATTGCCTACTGATACCCTGCTGCTGCCTACTGGCTGTTTCATTTCATCTTGTTGTTGTAATGAAATCTCTTTTGTGCAAAGGACTTTATTGATGTATTGAACTTTATATTGATATGATGATATATAGTGTTGTTATTTTTAATATATGATTTGGACTTTGGAGAAAGGGATGTATGTACATAAACATTTTGAATGTTTTGATATAGTTTGGAAACATGTAGTTGATTGAATGGGTTAATTGAACTGTTCAAACTATCAGTGATGCAGCAGCATGAAGATGCTTAAAAGTTTAGTTGTTTTACTTGTTTACATGTAACTGGTACAAAAACATATACAAACCGGTACCGAACCTGCTACACCGGTTTAACCGGTACCGGTATCGGTACGTAAAATTTTGACACTTTCGGTAACCGATTCGGACCAGTCCGGTCTGATTTTTTACCGATGCACAGGCCTATATCTATGTGTGAGTCTGTGTGTGTGTGTGTGTGTGTATATATATATATATATACGTGTGGTAGTCACATTTGGTTAAATTGATTTTGTTGGGATTGTATTTAAGATTTGATAGGAGCTTGAGTTTTTACGGATGGATGCGGAAATAATTCAGAAGCAGATGCAAAATGTTATTGTTATTGCCAATTATCGCATTTTTATTTTTACTGCTGATGCATTGTTTTTCATTCGCGAGGAAGTTTTTTTTATTGATAAACATTTGAGATTAAAGTACCCAAAATATTTTGATTTTTTTGCTCACTTTCAAGTTTTTTTTAATTTTTTTTTTCACATAAGTAATATTTTTTATTTTTGAATTTCTTTTCCAGAGCCACATAGATAAAAAAAAATTAATGTTTGCTTAATTTTTTTTAAACAGAATGACCCAATTACAAAATATTAATTAGTTTAATTGGGAAATTCGAAAAATTAAAAGTTCAATCGTGCAATCAGTAAAATGTGCCAACTACAGTGGGTAATTCATTAGTTTTGTCGATAAAAAATTAACGTGCGTTTATTTTTTTTAACGGAATGACTCAATTTCAAAATAATAATTAGTTTAATGGGGTAATTTGAAAAATTAAAAATTCAATGGTATAATAAGTAAAACGTGTCAACTACAATGGATATTTCATTACTTTTGCCATACAACATCTATCCAATTCTAAGCCCATTTAAATCATGGATCTACTATACTAAATAAATAAAAGAGATAAAGACAATGAATAATATGAAGAACAAAGAACTAAAATGTCTTGGTCCAATGGTTATCCCCATCCTTTGTGTATTAAGAAGGAATGGCAAAGGTTGAGGGTGGGGTTAAATTATGTCACAAACTAAACAAAAAAAACTGATTGTGCTCATGTAATAGAGGATCACGTGAAAATACCAAAAACACATTTAAAAATAATACTCCCCAAAAAAATTTAAAGAACAAAGACCTACCTTTTCTTTCTTTTCTTTTCTTTTTTTCTCTCTTGTTTGCCCTCTTAGATCTTGAAAATGACTTCTCTCTCTCCACTAGCAAGCCCCCTTTTCAACAAATCACACAATAGTTATCTATATACATATAGATGAAAATATGAAATATTACTTGGTTCCCATATCTTTGATCTTGAAGACTGGAACCATTGGATTAAACTTTTTTTATTCTTTGAATTTGGACCCTTAGATGTGCTTGTTCATCATGATGTGTCATTCAACCCATGAGTATTGGGTTGGGCCCACATAGCTTTTGTTTTCTTCTTTTTCCTTCTTTATATTTAAGTGTCTTTCCTCTCTTGAAGAGGACTTCATTTTTTTCTTTCTTTCTTACCTTTTTTTTGGAACAATTACACTTTCTAATACATTTTTTAAAATAATTACAACAATAGTGCATTCCTAAAATATTTACACAATTAATGCATTTAAATATTTTATTTACACAATTAGTGAATTTATTTTTCTTTTAATTTAGTTGTATACTTTAATGATATGATGACATGGCAAATCAGTTTTTCAAAAATAAACTGTCCATGGTTTTTGTTGGCATCGTGTTTCAATTTGAATTTCGTGTATATCCTATTTGTCGTTTCTCTTTCAATTGGAAACCCTTATTTTGTATTTTGGGAACTTTCTAAGCAAACTTATTTTCTTCTAAGTTGAGTCGGTAGTTCTCTCTAGTAGGTCTTCGTCGTCGTCGTTGGCTTCTTCAGTTCGTTGTTGCCGTTTTCTTCTTCAATTCGTGGTCGTTCGTAAGTTGTGTGGTGGGTTATCCTTTATTGCTACTACATTTTTTGATATTTGTTATTTCTTCCGTTTTTTTTATGATGGTTTCTACGAGGAAGAGTATGGAGGGAATGGGTGATAAGAAGAGTGATGGGAAGAGGAAAAGAATTAGGAATGATGATTATGTGAAGGATGTGAAGACATATGTGATGGTGAAGGATAGTGTGGTAAAGTCCCCAAAATAAGGGAAGAAGTTAGTGGTGAAATCACATGTTAAAGATAAGAAATCGGGGAGACATATGTCTAAGAAGGCTAAGAAATTGATGTATATGGATTCTGATTTTGAAGGTTCGCCAAAGAAAGTAGTGAAAGAGGATGAAGATGAGGCTCATAGCCAGAAAATTATTCCCCGCCAAAAACATCTTAAGGTTTGTTATTTTAATTATTTTTAAGAATTTGGAATTTTAGTTGTTTCTGGTTAATTGTGTTTTTGTTTTGGTGTATGGTGCTGTTCAATATGGTTCCTGATTAATGTTTATTCGTTAAAATGGTTATGTACACTCCAAGTGGAGGTTTGGTTACTATTGTATTCTGATTTGGTTACTATATACTTTTTTACATTTACATAGGTTTATTAATTTGGTTTTGGTAACTTTTGATTGTGTTTTGGTTACTAATGTTAATATATATGGATACGTACCTTTGTATAGATGATGAAATGTGTTTAGTTATTATAGAGTTGTAGTGTCATGACTGTACAACTTGTTTTTGAAAAAATGGTTGTTTTCATTCCGAGTGGAGGTTTGGATACTAGTATAGTCTGTTTTGGTTACTAGATAACTTTTTACATTATAGAGGTTGATTATGTTGATTTGGTAACCTGCTGATTGAGTTTTGGTTACTAATTTTAATATTATTGGATACTGTGACGCCCCCAAATAGGTATACATCACCCATCTTGAGTCGCCAAATACATGGTACAAAATTCAAATACAACTTAATTATACAATTAGTAAAAATACGACAAAACATAATCTAAGAGTTTTAATAAGAATATTGTCATCTAGACAATATCCACACTCAATGGAGTCCTCATTATATTTATTTTCACACTATTTAATAGAATAGTGAGGACTACTAATGCTATCATCCGACCAGTCACTCCGCTCCCCGACTAGTCCCGACTTACGTTCTCATTTCACAAGAGAACAAAGTGAAAGAAAGGGTGAGCTCAACTAGCCCAATGAAGAAATATTATGACTAAGATAATGCGTAATAAATTATCATTAGTCTTCAAAATGTTAAACCGATAAAATACAATAGATAACAAGTTTAATCTGCGGTGGAATAAGCAATCCATTAGAAGAGTCAAGTAGAAGCGTGATATCTACTATCTTCTATGATTTAAAATGTTTTCTTCAATTTTAATCGGACGAGACTCGACAATAAATAAACCACATCATCGAGTCATCCCACACTTCGGGCCAAGGATATTCATTAAATCATCAATGGTCATGACTATACCGAATAATCCCTGGTCATAATCATACCAAAAACTTTCCATCAATGCACTACAGGTTACTGAGGACTTTTACCACATCATTTATAACATTACACGTCATGATTATACCGAATAATCCCTGGTCATAATCATACCAAGTCCATCTATCCACGTAAGCCAAAGATGACTTTCATCAAGATATAAGCATGAGGATGATGACAATGACATAATAATTCAATAAAACAAGTTCAAGAATAAATTTTAAAGATTTATAAGTTAATTTATCTTGAAATCAATTACGTCCAAATTGTCAACATGATACTGCTTTGTGGAGTAAAATTTAAGAATGCTTAGAAGAATATTTCCATGAAAAGATACCGGATGAAGCGCAAATATCCAGGATATTCTACTAATTTCATGGAGTATAGAAGCTAAAACTTTAACCAAATGAGTATCATAGAATATATGAAACTACAAATGGATTTTCACCCGCCATGCGGTAATCCACGTAGACAGATCATTTCCACAATTAAATAAGGAATGAATACGAAGGATCATTCACCATGCATGTGATAATCCACATAGACAGGTTATTCTAATAGAATAATAAAGAATGGAACCAGGTCATGTGTAATCCGCATAGACAGGATATTCCAACAAAATAATAAGTAATGGAATAATAGAAGAATTCACCATGCATACGATAGACTACACATACAGGTTATTCCAACAGAATAATAAAGAATAAAACCAGGTCTAGCGTAATCCCCACAGACATGATATTCCAACAAAATAATAAAGAATGGAATAACAAAGAATTCACCATGCATGCGATATACTGCACAGACAGGTTATTCCAACAGAATAATAAAGAATGGAACCAGGTCTAGCGTAATCCGCACAGACAGGATATTCCAACAGAATAATAAAGAATAGAATAACAAAGAATTAAACATGCATGCGATAGACCGCACAGACAGGTTATTCCAATAGAATAATAAAGAACGGAACCAAGTTTAGCATAATCAGCACAAACAGGATATTCTAATAGAATAATAAAGAATGGAATAACAGAAGAATTTCACCATGTATGCAGTACTTCGCATAGACAGGTTATTCCAACATAATAATAAAGAATGGAATAACAGAAGAATTTCACTATGTATGTGGTACTTCGCATAGACTGGTTATTCCAACATAATAATAAAGAATGGAATAACAGAAGCTCTCTTCATGAATACAAAAGAAATAATACCTCTTACCTTAGAAAGAAACTGATCTTTGGAGTAGAGGTAGCATACTTCTTTCTTCTTTCTCTCTATAATTTCTCTCTATAATAATTGCTCTAGAGCTTTAGTGAATTGGTGAGAAATGAAGGAAGAATGGGCTTCTATTTATAGGAAAATATAGTTTCGATAATTGCACGTTTTGGGGCTCGAAATATTACAATCTGATACCTTGACTTTTCTTTCATTTTTAATTTAGTCCTGCAAGTATTATCAAACTTGCACCACCTCCCCTAATAGTAAATAATGTGAATCAATAGTTCAATCATGTGAATCAATAGTTATAATCATGTGAATTAATAGCAATTAATTGCATACTTATCCGATTAATTACCCGACTGGTCAGTAAAACTTCCAAACATCAATTAATATTGAAATAAATGTCGATTTTCACTAACACTAATAATTTCAACACAATGAAACTGTCAATTTCATCTTTAATCAACACGAACTTATTCATCATTAATATTATAACTAACAATATTTAACAACCAGGTCGTTCCCAGGAAAGAGGGGGCTTTCCGATAAGGATTTCTCCTTATTGGCGCGCAATTAGATGACCAAACCTCTCCTTGATAGAACTTCTAAACATTGTAAATATTAAAATTTAATAATATAAATAACTTTGTCGTCTCAATTATTGATTTAATAATATAACATATTATGCGGATGATCTTTGTGACAATAATCGAATCAATAATATGAGAGATATGATCGTGAATTCATCGTAGTAATAATTGAGTATAACTGAGTGACTTCTCACATAAGCATCAATAACCAATACCGTGTGCTACTATACAACCACGCGTATTACTGTACTTTTACTACCGGGTAGTTCAATAGTTTTAACGGTAACACTTCCGTCGTTATTTTTATAAAAAGATAACTATGTCATTTTCTAACTACGACAATACTTCCATTGTGGGGTCCACCAATGATTGTGTCGTCGTACGAATATTCTCTGTTAAAACGAATATACCCCGACCAATCGAATATTATATAACCACTTGCTTACTTTGCAAAAATTTTAAATATTACCCACAACTATAACATTATATCAAATCCACAACATAATATTCAAAAATATATTTCGAGAAAATTATTCTTTATTCATAAAAGTTGGGGTCTTACAACATCCCCTTCTTATGAAATTTCGTCCTTAAAATTAGGGTGCGTACTTGGTATGTCGAAGAGGTGAGGATAACTTGATTTCATCTCAGATTCTAACTTCCAGGTCATTTCCTCCACATAATGGTTTCTCCACAAAACTTTGACTTGAGGTATAACTTTAGAGAGTAGAATATGATCCTTCTTATCCAAGATTTTAACAGGTAACTCTTCATATGTTAAATCTTCCTCTATCTCATCTGGTTCTAATTCAATAATATGGTTCGGGTCTTTCACATATTTACGTAACATAGATATGTGAAAAATGTTATAAACATGAGACATACTTGGCGGTAAGGCGAGTCTATAGGCCACAGTTCCTACTCGATCGAGGATTAAAAATGGGCCAATGAATCGAGGATTTAGCTTTCCTCTCTTTCCAAATCTTGTAACTCCTTTCCATGGAGCAACACGTAACAACACATGATCTCCAATATTGAATTCCACGTCCTTTCGATGAAGATCAACATAACTCTTTTGTCGATCTTGTGAGGTTTTTATACGTTGTCGGATCGTTTGAATCTTTTCCGTAGTCAAACGTACCAAATCCGGTCCCAACAACGTTGCTTCACCCACCTCATCCCAGCATACTGGAGAACGACACTTTCTTCCATACAACACCTTGACTCGTTGACAAGTTAAACACCTTGAGATAAACCCCGCTATCTCTCTCTTCATATTGCTCCACCAAAATATATGTCGAAGATCACGATACATTTTGGTACTCCCAGGATGGATTGAAAATGGTGTGTTGTGCGCCTCCATCGTGATTTTATACTTCAAGTCAGAATCGTTAAGAACACAAAGTCTGGAGTTGACTCAAAATATTCCTTCTTCATTGATTCTTGCTTCCGGAATAGCACCTTCTTGCACTTTCTTCTTCATACGCATCAGCTCCAGGTATGTAGTTTGAGCAACTTTAACTTTATCAATTAAAGTCGGTTCCACTCGTATATTCGCCATCATCACATGGGTCCCTGGAGTCTTTAACTCTATTTCCATCCTTTCTAAGTCATACAAAATGGGTCTTTGCGTTGACAATATTGCACTCGTACCCGCATATGATCTTCTACTCAATGCGTCAGCTACTACGTTCGCTTTTTTAGGATGGTATTGGATGGTATGATCATAATCTTTCAACAACTCAAGCCATCGTCGTTGCCACATATTGAGTTCCTTTTGAGTGAAGAAATATTTGAGGCTTTTATGATCCGTATAAATCTCCACCTTCTCTCCATACAGGTAATGCCTCCAAATCTTAAGCGCAAAAATGACTGCTGCCAACTCTAGATCATGAGTAGAATAATTCCTCTCATATTCTTTGAGTCGTCGAGAGGCATAGGCTATGACTTTCCCATGTTGCATGAGAACACATCCTAACCCTTTGCCTGAAGCATCACTATAGATGAGAAATCCCTCTGAGCCAGATGGTATTATCAGAACAGGTGTTGAAATGAGTCTCCTCTTGAGTTTTTGAAAACTCTTTTCACATTCCTCTCTCCAACCGAATTTTGTATCTTTTTGAGTCAGCTGAATTAATGGAGTAGCGATTCGAGAAAACCCTTCTACGAATCTCCGATAATAACAAGCTAAGCCGAGAATGCTACGTACTCCGGTCACTGACTTAGGTTGCTCCTAGCTTTGAATTGCTTCAATCTTTGTTGGGTCAACAGATATTCCATGATTTGATATCACGTGCCCAAGGAATACAACTTCCTCAAGCCAGAACTCGCATTTCTTCAACTTGGCAGAAAGCTTATTTTCACGAAGCTTTTGGAGTATCAGCCTCAAGTGTTGCTCATGGTCTTCGCGGGTTTTGGAGTATATGAGGATGTCATCAATAAAGACGACCACAAAGTGATCCAAATATTTCTTGAATACTTTTGTTCATCATATCCATGAAGGCAAAGGGGAGCATTAGTCAATCCAAAAGACATGACTAGGAATTCATAATGCCCGTCTGGAGTTCTGAAGCGTCTTTGGAATGTCATTAGTTTTAATCTTCAATGATGATATCCAAACGAAGATCAATCTTTGAAAAATTTGGCTCCTTGCAACCGGTCAAACAGTCATCAATGCGAGTCAACAACAATACTTATTTTGATGGTGACATGATTCAACTCCAGATAATCAATACAAAGTCGATACTTCCATCTTTCTTCTTTATGAATAGAATAGGAGCACCCCAAGGAGACGTACTTAGGACGAATGAAACCGATGTCTAACAATTCTCAGTAGTTAGGTTTTAACTCACGAAGTTCAATAGGAGCCATTCGATATGGGGCTTTGGAAATGTGTTTTGTACCGGATTCAAGGTCAATATAAAATTCAATTTCACGCTCTGGGGGTAGGCCAGGAAGTTCTTTAGGGAATACGTCAGGAAATTTATTAATAATAGAAATATCATTCAAATCTGACGTATCTTTATTTAAATCCGTGACATGGGCTAAGAAAGCTTAACATCCATTTTTCAATAAACGAATAGCTTTATGACTTGATATGACAATGATTGATTTTAGTGGTTTGGTTGCTTGAATTCGCATAATAGGTTGGTTAGGAATATGAAAGCTATCAACCTTATGAAAACAATCAATTTTAGCATGATGAGTAGTTAACCAATCAACCCCTAAAATCACATCAAATGTAAGTATTTTCAAAGAAATAAGATCGACAGGTAACGTGCGGTTACCGATTTGAATCAAACAAGACTTATAAACCGTGGATGTAATGAAAGTTTCTCCCAACGGAGTTTCAACAGATAAGTCAAAGTCTAATTTCTCCTGAGTCAAATTTAAACGTTGAGCACAAGTAGGAGAAATAAAAGAATGGGTAGAACCAATATCAAATAAAGTATAAACTTCGCTAGAGTTTATGATTAGCTTACCCGTGATCACCTCGTTCGGATTTCTCGCTTTTTGGGAGGTTACGACAAACGCTCTCCCTTGAATTACCGATTTTGTCTTGTCTGGGACACCCCTTGATGCCTCCATCCCAGTTGGACTTGACTTTGGTGCACGAGAAAATCGGGCTAGGTGACCTTCTTTTCCACAATTATAACATGCTTTGGACTGCACCGTACAGTTTGGACTTATGTGTCCTTCCCCTCCACATTTGTAACATACGACCGGTGGTCATTCTCCTTCTTTAACAATAAGTGCTGGTGCTGACGTCTTTTCATCCTTGTTGAATCTCCTCTTCTTGAAATGTCCACTCTTATTGTCATGGCCATGATTACCACCGAAGTGATTATCATTTCTGGCATGTTGATTCCTCCACGTTTGTTGTCATCGCTCGATGATGCTACCATCGGTATTATCGACTTGTCATTTTGCTCTCTCTCTTGGTTGGGTTGACTCATTATTGCGCTCCAATAACTGAGCCCTATTCACAACATCTGAATACAAACACAGTTTATGAGAGATAAGGTATTGACATATCTCAGTTTTCAAACCTCTTAGAAACATCAGCGTCATTCTCTCCTCATTATCAACCAAGTGGGATGCAAATCGAGACAACTCGGCAAACTTAGCTTTGTACTGCGCCACGGTCATATTGTTTTACTCAAGCTTGATGAACTCAACCTCCTTTATGTGACGAATACTTTCAGGAAAGTACTTGTCGTTGAACATGTGACACCCCCAAAATATGTCCAATCCATCCAACCTATTCTGAGTCGCTAAATACATGGTACAGAAAACAACTAAAACTTTATTACTATAATTATCGTGCAAAATACAACAACACATATACTGTGAGTTTTAATACCAACTGTGACTCATGTCCCAACTATGGACATCACCTGACATTGATACATTACATAAAGGTACAACCAATAACTGTTTTAGAAATTAAAATCTTTGGGAAGTGCTTAAGGAAACCTTCGTACATGGGAGGCCATACGTCTAGGTTATGATAGATATCATATGTCCAGAAAATTATCCTTGGTTGAGCCAAAAGACCCCAAAGAAAAACGAGAAGATTACTATCATGTTCCTTCCAATGGTGAGTCTTCTCTTGACATATAACTATCTCTACTGTCTGCAATTGAACATTATGTTTCAACCAAACTCCAAGATCATATAGGTAGTGCTCGTTGATATAGTCAGCAAGTGGATGTGCACAACCCTGTCTTATGATAACATGAGGTTGTATGTCATTAGACATCTTGTATGATAGTGACAAATCACCCTTCCAAAGTTGGGTTCGCCTCACCCTATTCGGTTCACCAAAATTAAATATCAAATGACGTATACAATACGACACACTTATCTAAAGTTCTCAATAAAATTATTTCCATATTATTTAGGAAGAACCTCAACATCTATAGACCACCGTTCTATTCCCCTGTTATCCCCTCTCGACCCAGCTACACTCTTATTACCTGAAAGGAATTGTGAAGCAAAAGGGTGAGCACAAATAGCCCAGTAAAGAATATCATATATAAAGATAATTAAATTATCAATAGCCTTCGTCAGTAATAAATCAGAGATTTAGAACATATGGTAGATGATAAAACTTTTCAACCATAGTTGCAGCGGAATGAACAATCCATTAGAAGAGTCAAATAGACTATAAAGTCTATTATCTCCTCCATATTAAAAGTCCAGCAATAAGGTTTTATCCCTGTAACATCAATCAACAGTTCCTTTCCACAATCATATGAATAACTCATAATCATAATTGTGATTCTAAATTCCTCTTCTCATCCAGGACGAAGATAATTTTCATCACCTGTCTTTACCTGAAACATCAAAGATCATGGCTATACCAAATCACGGTTCACATTCATAATCATACTAATAAGTTCATCTTTTACACTACATGCCAAAGATATTCAATAACCGGTCATCTTTGCACTACTGAGCCAAAGATATTCAACAACAGTCATCTTTGCACTACTGGACCAAAGATATTCAACAACGGTCATCTTTACACTACGGCCAAATATATTCATCAATAATTCATCTTTACTACTGGGCCAAAGATATTAATATCTCAAAGAAATACATAATCATTTCAAAATTTATATAAACCATAATTATAACCATGTTGATCAATTCACCTTTGCACTTTAAGCTAAAGATATTCAATTATAAATTCAATGGTCATGATCATACCATTCAACAATTCAACTTTGCGCTACTGGCCAAAGAGAACCCATAGTCACGATCATACCAATAATCTACCCATCTTTACACTCAAGTCAAAGAGAAATTTCTTCACCAAGATTATAAAAATGTTATACATGATAATAAAAATAATATGATCAAAATATAGATTTAACCTCAAGAGTAAGATTCATAAATCCATGATTTCATAACACCTTAATCCAAATATTATAAATCACTTAATAATCTCATAATCTAATATTATTAATATTACCACAATATTTTAATCATTTCTTAAACTTATAAATAATTTATTTTAATTGTTTATACTTTACTAATTAATGCATTTAATCATCCTAAAATGCCAAACTCATAAAATTTCATCACCAATAACTAAAACCCTCATCAAAAATCTGCATATACCTTATATAGGATTCTCAAGCCATAAAATTCTATTTTCCAATTTTCTTACTTCACATAACATATTTAATTCATTTACTCATAACTAGTTTATTTTCATGAAAAATACCAAATCAGCCCCAAAAATATTTATTTTCTGGGATTTAGCAGAACATAATCCCATATTGAACATATATTTTTCTCTGAATTTTAAAATTCATTTACTAATTTTCATATAGCCAAAACTGGTGAATATTTAGACATTTATCATAAATTGTACTTTTATCCAAAAATTCCGAAATTTACAGGGTATACTGATATTATATAGATGTACTCCCAATAAAAATTTCATCCATTTTGGAGTTAACCACAAGGAGTTATAAGAGTTTACTTTTAAAATAGTCTTTTCCCATAAAATTCATAACTCTTAAACTATACATCCAAAAATCACCATTTTTGGACACAATCAAGAAAACTCATCAAATTATCATTTCAAATTTTTTCAGAATTTTTGAGGGTCGAAAAAATTACGAAATTAAAAAACATAATAACCCTTAAAATCCGCACCTCAAAAGAAAGCGGTATTTACGAATTTAATGTTAGCCAGAAGGAACCTTGCAATTTGAATAGAAACTCTCAAAGTATCTAAATACTCACAACATACGCTTGATAATATAGAGAGAGAAAGAGAGAAAGCTTATGTTTCTGGTGTGTTTTTCAATTCTAACTTAGCCCTTTATTTATAGGAAAATGTTAGCACGCCGAAGCAGACTTGACCTGCTACCTGATGGCTTTACCTACTACTATTGCCACCCACCATATTTGAATTAGAATTTCAGCACATTTCTTCACTAACCATAGGTGGGGCCCATGTATTCTAGAATTTTCCACCAAAATGATAAATTCCGAAACTTCAACAATTTCTGAACCAGTCACCTCTTAAAATTCATAACAATTTATACGTTCATTTTTAACGGTTCAAAATTTGTGGACATATACTCAACTTATATATGTATAACATATCCAAAAATCACAACGATCCAACGGTCGGATTAAAAATTATAACTCACGCAATATATCGCAAGAACACTGATTTAATTTTTAATACCACCATTCCGACAAAAATACTGATAAAACACCTCAACATTAATTCCTTCAATTATCACCACATAAAATAAATAAATTCATCATTTATATCCACATCAAATAAATATTTCCTTATCAATAATTAATTATCCACAAATAATATTACAGAACCACAATAATGACAACCATGCGGTTCCCAAGAAAGGGGCTTTCAATAAGGATTTCTCCTTCTTGCGGCGCAATTAGGTGACCAAACCTCTCCTTGATGTAACTTTCTAGACATTGCCAATAATGCTATCTAATAATATTATTCAAATAATATGAATTATTGATCCGATAATGGGAAAATCAAATGCGTTGACAATTATTGAAACAACAATAATATAAAATATCAATGCAACAATTATTGAATCAATAAAATAAAATATTGAACAATAATTACGGTAACAATTATTGAGTAGTGCCTTCTTACGTAAGAATCAATATTTCAAAAATACCGCAATACCGGTAATGCTATCGTGCAACCATGCATATTCGTAATTTAACCACGTGTATTCCAACGATGTTAATCAGTAACTACTATGTCGTTTTCTTCATTCGACAGTTATTCTGTTATGGGGCTCACAAATGGCTGCACCGTCGTACAAATATTCCCCGACAACAAGAATATTCCATGACCAAACGAATATTCCCCGATAACAATAAGTATTTTATAGCCACTTGCTTATTTTGAAAATTTTATATATATCACCCTTAACTTTAACTTTTTATCAATTTAACCATTTACTAAATAGGAAAATTTAATACTTTTATTTCATAAAATTAAGGTCTTCTGAGCATGACTCTTAGAACTTCTCCCAAGACATTTTGAGTCAAGGCGAGTTGAGTCGCTTTTCTGATTCCCACCAGTAATATACGCTTTCGCTCATGACATGAAGGTGGCAAGGGAACCTTTTTTGCTCCTGGAGCATCCCAAGACATCAAATATCTTGTTGATCTTCTTTATCCATGTCTCACTTAAGTGGTTTTGCTCTCCAAAAACTCCGGTGGTCCCAAATTTGAATCGCTTAGCCACACCGTCCAAGAGTTGTCGTTGTTTCCACCAGATTTTGGACGAGAGCCGCTTTTCCTTTGATGTTGCATGAATTGCATAAAGCCTCTGAACATCCCATCGTTCACCATTTCATCGGTGTTATTGTTTATATGAGGATTATTGTCTTCATGTTGCACATTATCCTGGGCATTAATCTGTGGTGACTCAACGGTCTCATGTGCTTCATTGTTTATCTCAACATTTTCGGATGCCATTTTCAAATACTACCACAAAAAAAGGGTTAATTAACATATCACATATTATCCCTATACTCTGACCAACCAATTAAATACCAAATAAACTTAGGTAGGTCATACTTTTAGCGAAGGAATTCCCCATCTCCCTCCTAGTTCTTGTCTCACATCTCAATTTAGGGATCATATCCCTAAGCTTTGATACTAACCGTGGCGCCCCAAAATAGGTATACATCACCCATCTTGAGTCGCCAAATACATGGTACAAAATTCAAATACAACTTAATTATACAACAATGCGTGTAAAATACGATAAAACATAATCTAAGAGTTTTAATAAGAATATTGTCATCTAGACAATATCCACACTCAATGGAGTCCTCATTACATTTATTGTCAAACTATTTAATGTAATAGTGAGGACTACTAATGCTATCATCTCGGCCGTCACTCCGCTTCCCCGACTAGTCCCTACTACGTTCTCATTTCACAAGAGAACGGTGAAAGAAAGGTGAGCTCAACTAGCCCGGAAGAAATATTATGACTAAGATAATGTAGAATAAATTATCATTAGTCTTCAAAAATGTTAAACCGATAAAATACAATAGACATCAAGTTTAAGCTGCAGCGAATAATAAGAATCCATTAGAAGAGTCAAGTAGAGCATGATATCTACCATCTTCTATGATTTAAAATGTTTTCATCAATTTTTATCATTTGAGACTCGACAATAAATAAACCACATCATCGAGTCATCCACGCACTCACGGACCAATGATATTCATTAAATCATCAATGGTCACGACTATATAGAATAATCCACAGTCATAATCATACCAAAAAGCGTCCCATCAATGCACTACATGCTACGAGGACTTTTACCGCATCATTTATAACATTACAGGTCATGATTATACCGAATAATCCCTGGTCATAATCATACCAAGCCCGTCTATGCACGTAAGCCAAAGATGACTTTCATCACAATATAAGCACGAGGATGATGACAATGACATAATAATTCAATAAAACAAGTTCAAGAATAAATTTTAAAGATTTATAAGTTAATTTATCTTGAAATCAACTATGTCTAAATTGTCAACATGATACTGCTTTATGGAGTAAAATTCAAGGATGCTCAAAAGAATATTTCCATGAAAAGATACCGGATGAAGCGCAAATATCCAGGATATTCTACTAATTTCATGGAGTATAGAAGCTAAAACTTAAACCAAATAAGTATCATAGAATATATGAAACTGCAAATGGATTTTCACTCATCATGCGGTAATCCACGTAGACAGATCATTTCCATAATTTAATAAGGAATGAATACGAAGGATCATTCACCATGCATGTGATAATCCACATAGACATGTTATTCCAACAAAATAATAAAGAATGGAACCAGGTCATGTGTATTTTGTACAGACATGATATTCCAACAAAATAATAAGGAATGGAATAACAGAAGAATTCACCATGCATACGATAGATCGAACAGACAGGTTATTCCAACAGAATAATAAAGAATGGAACCAGGTCTAGCGTAATCCGCATAGACATGATATTCCAACAGAATAATAAAGAATGGAATAACAAATTATTCACCATGCATGCGATAGACCGCACAGACATGATATTCCAACAGAATAATAAAGAATGGAATAACAAATTATTCACCATGCATACGATAGACCGCACAGACAGGTTATTCCAACAGAATAATAAAGAATGGAACCAAGTTTAGCGTAATTCGCACAGACAAGATATTCTAACAGAATAATAAACAATGGAAGAACAAAGAATTCACCATGCATGCGATAGACCGCACAGACAAGTTATTCCAATAGAATAATAAAGAATGGAACCAGGTCTAGTGTAATCCGCACGAGCATGTGATATTCCAATGTAATAATAAAGAATGGAATAACAGAAGAATTTCACCATGTATGCGGTACTTCGGATAGACAGGTTATTCCAACATAATAATAAAGAATGGAATAACAGAAGAATTTCACCATGTATGCGGTACTTCACATAGACTGGTTATTCCAACATAATAATAAAAAATGGAATAACAGAAGATCTCTTTATGAATATAAAAGAAATAATACCTCTTACCTTAGAAAGAAACTGGATATTGGAGTAGAGAGGTAGCAGACTTCTCTTCTTCTTTCTCTCTATAATAATTGCTCTAAAGCTTTAGTGAATTGGTGAGAAATGAAGGAAGAATGAGCTTCTATTTATAGGAAAATATAGTTTCGATAATTGCACGTTTTGGGGCTCAAAATATTACAAATCTGATACCTTGAACTTTTCTTTCATTTTTAATTTAGTCCTGCAAGTATTATCAAACTTGCACCACCTCCCCTAATAGTAAATAATGTGAATCAATAGTTCAATCATGTGAATCAATAGTTATAATCATGTGAATTAATAGCAATTAATTGCTCAATTATTCGATTAATTACCCGACTGGTCAGTAAAACTTCCAGACATCAATTAATATCGAAATAAATGTTGATTTCCACTAACACCAATAATTCCAACACAATGGAACTATCAATTTCATCTTTAATCAACACGAACTTATTCATCATTAATATTATAACTCACAATATTTAACAACTAGGTCATTTCCAGGAAAGAGGGGGCTTTCCGATAAGGACTTCTACTTATTAGCGCGCAATTAGATGACCAAACCTCTCCTTGACAGAACTTCTAGACATTGTAAATATTGCAATCTAATAATATAAATAACTTTGTCATCTCAATTATTGATTTAATAATATAACATATTATGCAGATGATACTGTGACAATAATCGAATCAATAATATAAGAGATATGATGCAGCAATTATTGTAGTAATAATTGAGTATAACTGAGTGACTTCTCACGTAAACGTCAATAACCAATACTGTGTGCTACTATGCAATCATGCATATTACTGTACTTTTACTACCGGGTAGTTCAACAGTTTTAACGGTAACACTTCCGCCGTTATTTTTATAAAAAAGATAACTACGTCGTTTTCTAACTACGACTATACATTTGTTTTGGGGTCCACCAATGATTGTGCCGTCGGACGAATATTCTCTATTAAAACGAATATTCCCCGACCAATCGAATATTATATAACCACTTGCTTACTTTGCAAAATTTTTAAATATTACCCACAACTATAACATTATATCAAATCCATAACATAATATTCCAAAATATATTTCGAGAAAATTATTCTTTATTCATAAAAGTTGAGGTCTTACAGATACTGTTGATTATATAGTTGTTAAAATGTATTTTGTTACCCTAGAGTTGTAGATTGATGAATGTTCAACTTGTATTTGTTAAAATGCTTATGTTCTATCCAAGTGGAGGTTTAGTTACTACTATTTTCTGATTTGGTTACTAGATACTTTGTTACATTACATAGTCAGATTATTTTGGTTTTAGTAACTTGTTGATGTTGTTTGGTTACTAATGTTTGTATATTTGGATACTATTGATTGTATAGTTTTGCTTTTAAAGTTTGACGAATGTTCCATTCTTATTTGGTTAATGTGTAATATATTGTATTTTTAAATTTGGGATCTATTTTATGAGGAACGTCATCATAATTTTACAGTTAAAATCATTTATTGGTCTGATATGGAAGTGCCAAATGTTATTAAGAATAAATTGTCTGAAGTTCAGTTAAATAAGTTTATCTTATTTTGGGAAATTTTTAGATGTTGGCTAGCCCCAAATGTTTTCACAGATAATCCATCATGCTTTGGTGAGAGAAGTTTATCAAAGGGATAATGGGGAGATGTGGTTTATGTTTGGTGAGAAAAGGGTAAGATTTGGATTGCCATAATTTTGTTTGATATTTGGGTTGAGTTGGCAAGGAGATGAGGATATTGCTGGATTCAAGGGAATGGAAAATATGTTGGTGAAAAAGTTTTTTGGAAATGAGGTTGTGACCCGTTCTAGTATTGGGAGGATATATAGGAGTGTTGTTTTTGATGATGATGATGAGGCTGTCAGGATGTCCATCATATTCTTGGTTTTTAATTTCATATTACCTATTGTCTTGGATAATTATGTTGATGAAGCTTTGTTTAAATTTTTGTCTTATGGCGACACTGAAAGTTATCCGTGGGGGAAATTCTTTGAATAGACGAAGAATTCATTATCGCTTGCTGTTAAGGGACATGACCCCAACTTTTATGAATAAAGATGAATTTTCTATAATTATTATTTTTTAATGAATTTGATATAATGTTATAGTTGTGGGTAATATTTAGAAATTTTACAAAGTACGCAAGTTGTTTATAATATTTGATTGGTCGGGGAATATTCGTTTTAACAAGGAATATTCGTATGATGGCACAATCATTAGTGGATCCCACAACAGAATTATTGTCGGATTGAGAAAACGACAAAAAATATTTTTTGAAAATAACGACGAAAGTTTTATCGTTAACTGTTGAAACACCCAATGTTAAAAGTACAGGAATACGCGTGGTTGCATAGTAGCACATGGTATTGATTATTGATGTTTACGTGAGAAGTCATTCAGTTTTGTTCAATTATTGCTTCAGTAATTGCTACATAGTATCTCACGTTATTTGATTCAATTATTGTCAATATTTTATATATTATTAAATCAATAATTGAGATAACAAAGTTGTTAATATTATTATTTGCATTATTAACGATGTCTAGAAGTTCTGCTAAGGAGATGTTTGGTCACCTAATTGCGCACCAATAAGGAGAAATCCTTATTGGAAAGCCCACTCTTTCCTGGGAACGACCTGGTCGATTAATAGTGTGAATTATGATAATGATGATGAAGTTTTGTTTTATTAGTATTATTAATGTTATAAAACATAAAAACTTTTTATATAAAACAGAATACTTTTATAAAGTTATTCGTTTTATTAGGCTAATAGTAAAATCTTTTTATATAAAACAGAATATTTTTATAAAGTTATCTGTTTTATTAGAAAATAATTAGAATATATTATATTTTATTATGCATAGTGTTTGCATAGTGCCTGCATAGTGTTTGCATAGTAAAATCTTTTTATATAAAACAGAATACTTTTATAAAGTTATTCGTTTTATTAGATTATAAATATAATATATTATATTTTATTGTAAACCAATCTAGACCGTCCGTTTAAAAGTAAATCAACCTGGACCATTCATGGATTGGTTACTATACAGTCCATTCTTCTATAAATAGAAGATCATTCCTTCATTATTTCTTACGAATTCACTTAAACTCTAGAGAAAAAAACTATAGAGAGAATTATTCTTCTATAATCTTGAGCTTCTTTCTTTAGCGTTTAAGAAAGCTTTGAGCGTACTGCAAGTTTCTTCAAGTATATCCCCGCCCTACCGTTGGAGTACTCTTCTTTATAAGGTAAGGGGTATTATTTTTTTTCATATTCATGAAGAGAACTTCTGTTATTCCAATCTTTATTATTCTGTTGGAATAAACTGTATACGAGGGCTACCCTATACTTGGTGAAATTCTTCTATTATTCCATTATTTATTATTCTGCTGGAATAACTTTTTTCTGTCTGAAGATACCGCGTCACATGGTGAAATTTTGTTGTTATTCCATTCTTTATTATTCATTGGAATATATCTGTCGGTCTTTTTCTGCCGGACTCAGTTCCATCTTTATTATTCATTAGAATCCTCCTCATACATGCATTTCTGTAGGACTGGTTCCGTTATTTATTATTACATTGGAATAACTTGTCTATAATGGCACCGCATGCATGGTGATTTTTGTTATTATTCCATTCTTTATTATTCTATTGGAATATCACATCGGTCGTATTCGCTGACACGTTCCGTTATTTATCGTTCTGTTGGAATAACTTTTATCTATCTGGCACCGCATGCATGGTGATTTCTTTTGTTATTCCATTCTTTATTATACTCAGTTGGTTAAAGTTTTGACTTCTATACTCCATGAAATTAGTGGAATATCCTTGATATTTGCGCTTCATCCAGTACCTTTCATGGAAATATTCTTCTAAGCATTCTTAAATTTTACTCTACAAAGAAGTATCATGTTGACAATTTGGACGTTATTAGTTCCTGGATAAATTAATTCTTGAACTTGTTTTATTGAATTCTTATATCATTGTCATCATCCTCATGTTTATATTTTGTTGAAAGTCATCTGTGGCCTGTAGTGCATAGATGGACTTGGTATGATTATGACTAGGGATTATTCGGCGTAATCATGACCGTAATGTTACAAATGATGTGGTAAAAGTCCTCATTGGCCCGTAGTGCATTGATGGACAGTTGTTGGCATGATCATGACCATTGATGAATACACAAATATCCTTGGCCCGTAGTGCATGGATAATTTGTGGTTGTGTAACTAATGAATATCCTTGGTCGTAGAACAGGGATGATGTGGTTTATTTATTAAGCTGAGTCCCAGCGATAAAAGTGATGAAAAACCTTTTAAATCATAAAAGATAGTAGATTTTATTCTCTACTTGACTCTTTTAATGGATTGCTTGTTCTGCTGCAGTTAAACTTGATGTCTATTATATTTTATCAGTTTAACATTGTTGAAGACTAATGATAATTTATTCTGCATAATCTTAGTCATAATATTTCTTACTGGGCTAGTTGAGCTCACCCTTTCTTTTACTGTTCTCTTCAGGAAATGAGAACGTAGCCGGGACTAGTCGGGGAACGGAGTGACGGTCCAGATGATAGTATTAGTAGTCCTCAATATTCTGTTAAATAATATGACAATAAATGTAATGAGGACTTATTCTGAGAGTGGATATTGTCTAGAAGACAATATTCGTATTAAAACTCACAGCTCTCTTGTTGTATATTAAAGATTATATTTGTATTCTGTACCATGTATTTGGCGACTCAGAATAGGTGATGTATACCTATTTTGGGGCCGTCACAGTTGGTATCAATGCTTAGGGATATGATCCTGGTTTGAGATGTGAGACAAGAACTAGGAGGGAGAGAGACAGGGGAATTCCTTCGCTAGGATGACCTACCTAAGTTTATTTGGTATTTAATTGGTCGGTCGAGTATAGGGATAATATGTGATATGTTAATTAACCCTTTTTTCGTTGTAGTATTTGAAAATGGCATCCGAGAATGTTGAGAACATCAATGGAGCACGAGAGACCGTTGAGTCTCCACGGATCAATAATCGTGACAATGTGCATCGAAAGGCGACAATCCTCATGCAAACAACAACACCGACCAAATGATGAGCGATGGAATGTTCGAGGCTTTCTGCAATTCATGCGACATCGTGCAAGAAAGACTCTATCCGAAATGCAGTGGAAACACTTTGGCAACTCTTGGATTTCCACCGCCAAACAGTTCAGCTGGGACCACCGGAGTTTTTGGAGAGCCAAAACCACTTAAAGCGAGAGCGTGAATAAAGCGGTCTGCAAGATATTTGATGTCTTGGATGCTCCAAGGAGCAAAGGTTCCTTTGTCACCTTCATGTTGCGTGCGGAGGCAGATTCTTGGTGGGAATCAGCAAAATATACTCAACTTTCCTTGCCAAGATGACTTGGGAGAAGTTCCAAGAATTGTTCAACGACAAGTACTTTCCCGAAAGTATTCGTCACATGAATGAGGTAGAGTTCATTAAGCTGGAGCAAAACAACATGACCGTATTGCAGTACGAAGCCAAGTTTGCTGAGTTGTCCCAGTTTGCGTCCCATTTGGTTGTTAATGAGGAGAGAATGACACGAATGTTTCTAAGAGGTTTGAAACCCGAGATACGTCAATATCTTATCTCTCATAAACTGTGTTTGTATTCAGATGTTGTTAATAGGGCTCAGTTATTGGAGCGTGATAATGAGTCAACCCAACCAAAAGTGAGCAGCCGACAAAATGATAATACTAGTGATAACAGTCATCGAAGCGGTGACAATAAGCGTGGAGGGAATCAAAATGCCAGAAATGGTAACCACTTCGGTGGTAATCATGGCCAAAAACAATTAGAATGGATATTTCAAGAAGAGGAGATTCAACAATGATGGAAAGACGTCAGCACTAGCACCCGTGGTTAAGGAAAGAGAACGACCACCTATCATATGCTTCAAATGCGGAGGGAAGGACACATCACCAAACTAGCGATCTTGAGTCCAAAGCATGTTATAATTATGGAAGAGAAGGTCACCTAGCCCGATTTTGTCGTTCACCAAGACAAGTTCAATGGGATGGAGGCACCAAAGGACATCCCGTAAAAGTCAAAGCCCGATCGTGTGCGGAGAGCGTTTGTCGTGACCTCCCAGAAAGCAAGGAACCCGAACGAGGTCATCACGGGTAAGCTTATCATAAACTCTAGCAAAGTTTATACCTTATTTGATACCGGTTCTACCCATTCTTTTATTTCTCCTACTTGCGCTCAACGTCTAAATTTGACTCTGGAGAAATTAGACTTTGACTTATCTGTTGAAACTTCGTTGGGAGAAACCTTCATTACATCCACTGTTTATATGTCTTATTTGGTTTAAATCGGTACCTTCACATTACCTGTCGATCTTATTTCATTGAAAATACTTGCATTTAACATAATTCTAGGGATTGATTGGTTAACCACTCATCATGCAAAAATTGATTGTTTTCGTAAGGTTGTTAGCTTTCATATTTCTAACCAACCTATTATGCGAATTCAAGCAACCAAACCATTAAAATCAATCACTGTCATCTCAAGCCATAAAGCTATTCGTTTATTAAAAAATGGATGACAAGCTTTCTTATCTCATGTCACGGATCTAAACAAAAATACGTCAGTTTTGAATGATATTTCTATTGTTAATGAATTTCCGACGTATTCCCACGAAGAACTTCCCGCCTACCCCGAGCGTGAAATTAAATTTTGTATTGACCTTGAACCCAAGATAAAACCCATTTCCAAAGCCCCATATCGAATGGCTCCTATTGAACTTCAGGAGTTAAAGACCCAACTACAGGAATTGTTAGACATTGGCTTTATTCGTCCTAGTACTTCTCCTTGGGGTGCTCCTGTTCTATTCGTGAAGAAGAAATATGGGAGTATGCGACTTTGTATTGATTATCGGGAGTTGAATCATGTCACCATCAAAAATAGGTACCCATTGCCACGTATTGATGACCTGTTTGACCAGTTGCAAGGCGCCAAATTCTTTTCAAAGATTGATTTTTGTTCCGAATATCACCAATTGAAGATTAGAACCGATGACATTCTAAAGATGACTTTCAGAACTCGGTACGGGCATTATGAATTCCTAGTCATGTCTTTTGGATTGACTAATGCTCCTGCTACCTTCATGGATATGATGAACCGAGTATTCAAGGAATATTTGGATCACTTTGTGGTCTTCTTTATTGATGACATCCTTATTTATTCCAAAAGCCGTAAAGATCATGAACAACACTTGAGGCTGATACTCTACAAGCTTCGTGAATATAAGCTTTATGCCAAGTTGAAGAAATGCAAGTTCTGGCTTAAGGAAGTAGCATTCCTTGGGCACGTGGTACCAAGTCATGTAATATTTGTTGGCCCAGCAAAGATTGAAGCTATTCAAAGCTAGGAGCAACCTAAATCAGTGACCGAAGTACGTAGCTTTCTCGGCTTAACTGGTTATTATCGAAGATTCGTAGAAGGGTTTTCTCGAATCGCTACTCCCTTAACTCAGCTGACTCAAAAAGATATAAAATTAGGTTGTAGTGAGGAATGCGAGAAGAGTTTTCAAGAACTCAAGAGGAGACTCATTTCAGCACCTGTTCTGACAATACCATCTGGCTCGGAGGGATTTGTCATCTACAGTGATGCTTCGGGCAAAGGGTTAGGATGTGTTCTCATGCAACATGGGAAAGTCATAGCCTATGCCTCTCGACAACTCAAAAAATATGAGAGGAATTATCCCGCTCATGATCTAGAGTTGGCAGCAGTCGTTTTTACACTAAAAATTTGGAGGCATTACTTGTATGGGGAGAAAGTGGAGATCTTTACGGATCATAAAAGCCTCAAATATTTCATCACTCAAAAGGAACTCAACATGCGACAGCGACGTTGGCTTGAACTGTTGAAAGAATATGATCATACCATCCAATACCATCCTGGAAAAGTAAACGCGGTAGCTGACGCATTGGGTAGAAGATCATATGTGGGTACGAGTGCAATATTGCCAACGCAAAGGCCCATTTTGTATGACTTGCAAAGGATGGAGATAGAGATAAAGACTCCAGGGACCCACATGATGATGGCGAATATCTGAGTAGAACCGACGTTAGGTTTTCGTGAAAATCAAAGTAGCAATCAAATTGCAAAATTTAGCGGAGCGAAATAAAATCGATTTTAAAATTTTTCACAAACCAATTACCCTTGATCATCCTTTATGCATATTATTAATTAAACGAAGAATAAGAAATTATGAAATCATACCTTGTAGAAAACGAGCTTCCTCGTGTACGAAGTTCACCTCCTACTTCTCATGATCTCCTCAATCTCCTGCAGATTCCTTCCTTTGATTAATGTAAGCCACCCAAGTGTATGGCCTCTATAGTGATCCACCAAGGAAGAGGAATTTTCAAGAAGAAGGGATTTGCTCAAACCCTAGTTTTTCCTATCTCATATAAGAAAAGGGTGTACTCTCCAAATCTAGAATTACGATATTTCATATCTAATATAAGACTCTCTTATAAAGATATCATATAACCCTATTTTAATTAAAATAAGGTATTATTTATTTAATTAAACTCTTTTAATTAAATGGGCTCCCTAATCCTATTAGGGATAATTAATTAAACTCCTTTAACTAATTTTCTTTCCTAATCCAATTAGGAATAAATGAGAGTACTTATATTAAATTAATTCCTAAACCTTTAGAAATTAAAATAATAATAATTATAATAATATTAATAAGACTCTCTTATTAATTTATATTTAATATTTCTAAAATATTAAATAATAATATTAAGCTATTTAATTTATTCTATCACCATAGATTAAATTAAATATACTTAACATATTATTACAATTATGCCATTAACTTCTTAAATAATTATTCTTCCTTTTATGGTGTGACCCTTTAGGTTCTCCATATTAAACCTAATTGAATAAATCAATTAGAACAATTCTAATCTCATTTAAATAAATAAATTAAACAAATAATTTATTTAAATAAATAATATTTATTCTACAATAGGATAAGCCTCCCTAGCGATCAACGACTTTCCGTATAATATAGATTTCAACATTAATCATAAAAGAACCTTTCGAGTAAATAGTTACCGCATAATTCAATCCTTCCACCATACAATGTCCCAATTAAATATAAGACATACGGAATTACCACAAGTCTTATTTTATTTAATTATATGTATTTCGATTCCTAAATGAATAACTCCTAATGAATGCAAATTAGAAACTACTTTCTAATTTCATTCCACCTCGCCAAGGATTCCCGGGTTGTCATTTATCGAATCACATAGACATTTCTCCTTTTACTAGAAGTGGTAGATTCTTTATCGATCATTCATTATCTTCATATATAACTTATTACACCCAAGCATACCCTTTGATATACTCTAAGAGTCTTAAGGAATAAGTCAAAGTGTAATTCATTATATATAAGATACTATGATGATCTCAAGTCTAAGGATCATTTGTACTACTATCACTACAGAATTCCTATCGACAGTAAGTAAAAACTCCATTAGGTATTCCTTAGCGAGTCACGCTCAAAGGAACTTATTCTCTAATAAGCACCTACATACTTGCTTTTAGTGTTCCACACAAAATGATCATGAGATCAATCATCCTCATCCAACGAGCAAGCAACGATGTACCAATCTATCCCATTCACTAATCCCCAATTTAGTAATCCAACGATTGGGAACTATTTTAGTTTTAAGCTTTCTAAGAATTTAGATCTCATTAGAATGATCATCATCATTATTCTAAAAGCGCTGCTTAAAACTACGGGTTTATCACATATTATTAAAACAAAGACCATGTAGATAATAAATGCCTTTAATAAATAATTCTTTATTAATAAATAAATAAGATTGATTACACAAGATATGCTTTATCATCATACATGATCGGCTTTGTATGCATAATACTTTCAATCTCCCACTTGCACTAAAGCCAATCGCCGTGGTATCTCATACCCATCTTCTCTAAGTGACGATCAAACCGCCATTGTGGTTAACGCTTTAGTAAATGGATCTCGCAATATTGTCTTGAGAGTCCACACGCCTGTGGTGACGCTCTTCTTTCAATGATCTCTCGATCAAATGAAATCGCCGCAACACGTGTTTGGATTTCGATGAGACCGGGTTCCTTAGCTCATGCAATGTACCCAAAGGTTGTCACGTATCAAAGGCACCGGTCCTTTAATGCTAGGAACCACACCAAGTTCGGTAATGAACTTCTTCATCCAAATGCCTTCCTTTTGCAGCCTTCACTTGCAGCCTATGTATCGCTTCACATCGAATCAAGAATCGTCATCGCTTGAACTTTTCCAACTCATCGCGCCACCGCTTAAGGTAAACACATACCCCAAACGGATTTATCATCATCTTGGTCTGCTTTGAAAACTCGAGTCCGTGAAGCCCTCTAGTTTTAATTCGCACTCCACCGTAGACAAGAAATACATCCTTAGTTCTTCTTAAGTACTTTAGATATTTTTCACCGCCTTCCAAAGTTGTTCTTCTCCTCGATTTCGACCGATATCCGCTTGTTACACTAAGTGCATGAGCGCGACATCCGGTCTAGTACATATCATACCGCATATGATAGATCCTATTGTTGAAGCATAAGGAATCTTACTCATACGCTTTCTCTCCTCGTGTGTCTTTGGGGCTTGTTTCTTGAGAGATGTATTCCATGGCTCATCTAAGATGAGACCTCTTTTGAATCTTCCATGCTAAACCTTTTAGCATCATGTCAATGTACGCTCTTGGGATAAGCCAAGCATCCTATTAGATCTATCTCTATAGATCTTTATCCCCAAAATATAGGATGCTTCTCCCAAGTCCTTCATGGAGAAGTGTTTAGATAACCGTATTTTAATTGTTTGCAAAGATAGAAATATCATTCCCATCGCAATATATCATCAACATATAATACAAGGAATGAAACAAATACCCCCACTAACCTTCTTGTACACACATGGTTCATCCTCATTTTTGATAAAATCAAACTTTTTGATTGTCTCATCAAAACGGATGTTCCACCCACGAGAAGCTTCGCTTTAATCCATAAATGGATCGTCAGAAGCTATGTACTTGATTTGTTCCAACCTTTGAAACAAATCCTCCGTTGTGTCATATACACATCCTCCTCAAGTTTCCCATCGAGGAAGGCCGCTTTCACGCCCATCCGCCAGATTTCAGAAGTCACGGTAAGTCGCAATCGCAAGCAAAATCCGAATGGACTTGAGCATTCACTATCGGTGAGAAGGTTTCATCATAGTCAACTCCTTGTCTTTGTTTGAAACCTTTTGCAACCAAATGGGCCTTATAGGTCTCTACCTTGCCGCCGTCTCCCAGCTTTCTTTTTTAAGACCCATTTACACCCAATAGGCTTAATGCCTTCGTGTGGTGAGACCAAAGTCCATACTGGTTCTCATACATGGAGTCCATCTCGATTTCATGGCTTCTTGCCATTTCTCCGAGTCTTTACTACTCATAGCCTGCTCAGAATTCAATGGATCATCATCATCTATGATGCGCACTCATCATCATCTTCTACGACAAGTCCATACCGTCTCGTATCTTTTGGTACTCTTCCGTATTTACTTAATAGGTGTGGTATGTATGAATCTCTACTTGATTAGGTACCTCACTTTGATCTCGTAGTATTTTGTGGTTCTTGAACTTCTTCAAGATATATCTTACTCCCAATCGACCCTTTCAAGGATAAACTCCTTTTCCAAGAAGGCATCATGTTTCGCAACAAACACCTTTTGATCACTTGATGATAGAAATAATACCCCGATGTTTCTTTAGGGTATCCCACAAATCTACATTTGTCGATCTAGTCTGCAGCCTTATCGCTTTCAAACTTTTTGACATAAGTCGACAACCCCAAGTCTTAACATGCTTAAGATTTGGTTTCTCCCCGTCCATAACTCATATGGGGTCTTGGGGACGGATTTTGTAGGTACCTTGTTAAGTAGGTATGCAACCGATTCTTCTAGGGCATATCCCCGTATGAAAACCGAAGGCTCAGAAAACTCATCATAGATCGAACCATGTCCAACAATGTTCGATTTCTCCTTTCGAGATACACCATTCATCCGTGGCGCCCCCGGTGGAGTCCATTGTGAGATTATACCATTTTCTTTCGAGACAATTGAGAAACTCACCACTTAAGTATTCTCCTCCTCGATCGATCAAGAATCTTAATACTCTTACCAGCTTGCTTCTCAACTTCACTTCAACTCTTTGAACTTTTCAAATGATTCAGATTTGTATTTCATTAAATACACATATCCAAATCTTGAGTGGTCGCAATGAATGTAATAAAATAAGAATACCTCCTCGTATGGTCGTTGTCATAGGTCCACATACATCCGTGTGTACCAACGCTAACAACTCAGAATCTTTCTCCTTTTCCACTAAAAGGAGATTTAGTCATTTTACCCATGAGACAAGATTCACAAGTCGATATGATTCATAATCGATAGCTCTAGAGCCCATCTTTACGCAACTTGGATAATCTTGTTTCATTAATACGACCAAGTCTACAAAGTACACATGAAGGTATAATTAACATCATCTCTTTTCCTTTTCTTAGTTTGTTCAATTTGAAATATATTTTCATGCAAGTCAAGTATATAAAGTCCATTTCGCAAATTACCAACACCATATAAAACATTATCATTATAAATGGAACAACTGTTGTTCTTTATTATAATATTAAAACCATCCATATCCAATACGTAGATAGAAATAATGTTTCTAATGATATTTGGAACAAAATAACAATTATTTAAATTAATGAACTCGCCAGTAGTAGGTAAAGGTTAAAACAATAAGTCCTTTACAACTAATGCAAAGAACCTTTGCTCCATTTCCCACTCGTAGATCTACCTCATCCTCGCTCAAATTTTCTACTTCGACCACCCCTCGATATTATTACATATGTGAGAACCACATCCCAGATCCAATACCCAAGTAGAAGATCGACTTTCGTAAAAATTAATTTCAATCATAAACAAACCTCGATTAGGATTCAAGCTTCTCCAAGCTTCTTCGCTTTTGTTCTCGCAGATAATCCTTGCGCCTCTTCCAAAGGACCCGCTTTATTGCAATGGAAGCAAATTCTTCATACTATGGATCGTGTTTCTTTTGATCCTTCACTTTCGCTTTCTTTCCTTAGCCTTCTTGATTTCTTCTTTTCGTAAGATACCTTGGGCCTCTTCCTTTCTTGAAGAATCATCCACCAAGAAGACATGGTTCTTCTTGATGGAAGTGACCTTCAAAGCAGCTTTCAACATGTTAAGTAATTCGTGCAAGTCGACATCCAACTTATTCATGTGAAAATTCACAACAAATTGTGAGAAGGTGTCCGGAGTGACTGCAAGACTAAATCTCGACTCAACTCCCCATCCACGACGAACCCAAGTCGCCCAAGACGCTCAATCGATTGATCATCTTTAGGACATGAGTCTCAATCTAGAGTGCCCTTGGTCATCCGAGATCTAAGAGCTCCTTAGATATTTCATATCTAGCAAATCCCTACTTTGCTCACCATACAACTCTCCAAGGTGCAAGAAGACAAGAGAGCATCCATGTTTTCATGCCGACAAGCTCATCACTTTCACGGATGCGAGCATGATGCATCGAGCCACGATGCATCATCTCGCCACCGCTTAAAAGTAGCAATCTCTTCCTCGAGGGTCGCCTCTCGCAACTTTTTGCGGTGCAGTACGGCAAGCGAATTTAGGACATAAGAAATCTTTTCAAAGAAGGAGAACAATTCTCGATTCCTTAACCAAATTGTAGTTCTGGGTCTGGCACTTTGTTAAGATCAAGTATGCTATGCTTCAAGGTTGAAATTAGTGAATGTGACATTTTCAAAATTCTCGCATGTAAAAAGACAATATTTTAGCAAACATTCATTTATTAATTACCAAAATAAATTAGGTCTTATTTTATATCGTATCTCCCACTATTTTCTTCAAACTATATTACCCTCATTTATATAGTTCTAAGAAATCTAATTAAAGTTTTTGCTAGTGAGAATAAGGATCCCATTTCAAATATATATAAATTGTGGTGACACAAACAAACTATATATAAATAAATAGGTAGACAACTCTCACAATTACATCAACACGTAACTCCTTATGTTTTGCCTCTTAGATTATTTTGATCAAGTGGTGGCACATCCGAATCAAAATTATCTAAGTTAAGTCCAACCTAGCACTTCCATATATTCAAAAAGAAAAATATCGCCTCTTGTGGTGACACAACAAAACAATATTGTTCAATTTTCTTTATAAGCATCAAATGTGATAATTAACATCTTAAATACTTAATACTTGCCTTGTGGTGACACAACAAACTCATATTAAATATTTAATACTCTATTAATTTTATCATGCTAGAAAGGCGATGCTCGATATTCTAAATATCTTTGAACGCTTAAGACTTAATAAAAAACTTTGAGGATTTGTTATTATTTGTCTCATCTTGTTTAGCACGCATGCAAAAATATATATAAAAAATACGCCATATATTATTAAACATGCGAAGCATGTTTGCATAATATATAATATATATAATACTAGCATGCACATATAGAATACTATATTCTACCCGATTGATTATGGACTTTTATTCTAGTTTGTCTCACTAGAGCCACCAAGTGAACCAAAAGGTCAAACCCTAGGGTGCAAAGAATAAACATTTAAATATAACTATTACATTTAAACCCTGCTCCATTACAAACGGGTCTTCAAGCGCCTCGATCTTGGTCTTGCTTCTTCTAAAAATTCTAACTAATCCTATTACATTAAACTATTTAATTTAAATAGAAACCTCGATCGCTAGCCAAGGGAAGTACATAGAGAGAGATAGAATTTACATCAAGAAGAAAACCGTAAAAGACGAGGTACGCAGACCCCATTTAATAAAACCCATTCATTCAAACATCCAACTAAAATAAATCCAATCATATCGGTCAATTGTCCATAATCAATCCCATTTATTATCATACATATCATCATATGTATCAATAAATTAAATCATTCCATATATATATGAGTATCATTTAATGGGCAATTTTATGTCAGCATGAAATCCAATTTCAAGATTAAAATAAACTCTTTTATTTTAATTATAAAATTATTAAATTAATATATATATATATATATATATATATATATATATATATAAAAAATATACTTTTTTAAAAGGTAAAAAACTATTGAATCTAGCTTCTATTTTACGCATGGCAACAACCTATATACAATTTTTATTCTATTCCTTATTAAAAATAGCAGACCTTTCATGTTATATACTACCGACGAAAAAAGGTTGACTAAAAAGGAATCATGCTTGACCCAAAATTTTTTTTTTCCGTGGGCCCCTTGTAACACAAAAAACCGGACCGCTTTTATATCCTCATTATATACTATAATTCCTTTATAAATATAAAAATAAATATCATTTTTATTTTTTTTTTAACACATCAAACCTGACTCACTCACTTTTATTAAAATAAATCCATGTTCTAATTAACGCGTGATGTTGATACAAAACAAATCAATAAATACTACTACTACATCAAATTGAATTTTAGTCAACGTGATACCCTTTAATTTTAAAAAAAAAAAAAAAAATTTTTTTTTTTTTTAATAATTTTTATACAACAAATTATGCCCAATAAATTATTCTAAATACATACCCATACATATATAAAATCAAAATAATTAATAATTCGCATAAAGTTTGGCTCTGATACCACTGTTAGGTTTTTGTGAAAATCAAAGTAGCAATCAAATTGCAAAATTTAAATGGAAGCAAAATAAAATCGATTTTAAAATTTTTCACAAACCAATTACCCGGATCATCCTTTATGCATATTATTAATTAAACGAAGAATAAGAAATTATGAAATCATACCTTGTAGAAACGAGCTTCCTCAGTGCACGAAGTTCACCTCCTACTTCTCCGCGATCTCCTCAATCTCCGGGTAGATTCCTTCCTTTGATCAATGTAAGCCACCCAAGTGTATGGCCTCTATAGTGATCCACCAAGGAAGAGGAATTTTTCAAGAAGAAGGGATGTTGGCTCAAACCCTAGTTTTTCCTATCTCAGATAAGAAAAGGGTGTACTCTCCAAATCTAGAATTACGATATTTCATATCTAATATAAGACTCTCTTATAAAGATATCATATAACCCTATTTTAATTAAAATAAGGTATTATTTATTTAATTAAACTCTTTTAATTAAATGGGCTCCCTAATCCTATTAGGGGTAATTAATTAAACTCCTTTAACTAATTTTCTTTCCTAATCCAATTAGGAATAAATGAGAGTACTTATATTAAATTAATTCCTAAACCTTTTAGAAATTAAAATAATAATAATTATAATAATATTAATAAGACTCTCTTATTAATTTATATTTAATATTTCTAAAATATTAAATAATAATATTAAGCTATTTAATTTATTCTATCACCATAGATTAAATTAAATATACTTAACATATTATTACAATTATGCCATTAACTTCTTAAATAATTATTCTTCCTTTTATGGTGTGACCTTTTAGGTTCTCCATATTAAACCTATTGTGAATAAATCAATTAGAAATAATTCTAATCTCATTTAAATAAATAAATTAAACAAATAATTTATTTAAATAAATAATATTTATTCTACAATAGGATAAGCCTCCCCAAATGATCAACGACTTTCCGTATAATATAGATTTCAACATTAATCATAAAAGAACCTTTGAGTAAATAGTTACCGTGATAATTCAATCCTTCCACCATACTATGTCCCAATTAAATATAAGACATGGAATTACCGCACAAGTCTTATTTTATTTAATTATATGTATTTCGATTCCTAAATGAATAACTCCTAATGAATGCAAATTAGAAACTACTTTCTAATTTCATTCCACCTCGCCAAGGATTCCTGGGTCATCATTTATCGATCACACATAGACATTTCTCCTTTTACTAGAAGTGGTAGATTCTTTATCGATCATTCATTATCTTCATATATAACTTATTACACCCAAGCATACCCTTTGATATACTCTAAGAGTCTTAAGGAATAAGTCAAAGTGTAATTCATTATATATAAGATACTATGATGATCTCAAGTCTAAGGATCATTTGTACTACTATCACTACAGAATTCCTATCGACAGTAAGTAAAACTCCATTAGGTATATTCCTTAATGAAGTCACGCTCAAAGAACTTATTCTCTAATAAGCACCTACATACTTGCTTTTAGTGTTCCACACAAATGATCATGAGATCAATCATCCTCATCCAATGAAAGCAAGTTAACGATGTACCAATCTATCCTGGATCACTAATCCCCAATTTAGTAATCCAATGATTGGGAACTATTTTAGTTTTAAGCTTTCTAAGAATTTAGATCTCATTAGAATGATCATCATCATTATTCTAAAAGCGCTGCTTAAAACTATGGGTTTATCACATATTATTAAAACAAAGACCATGTAGATAATAAATGCCTTTAATAAATAATTCTTTTATTAATAAATAAATAAGATTTTTACACAAGATATGCTTTATCATCATACATGATTGGGTTTGTATGCATAATACTTTCGGTCTTCCCAAGGTTTCTCAAGGCATAGATGCAATTTGGGTCATTATTGATAGATTGACCAAGTCTGCTCATTTCTTACCTATACGAGAAACTTATACACTTGAACGTCTTGCTCGTATGTACATAAACGAGGTTATAAGATTGCATGGTATGCCAGTATCCATAGTTTCTGATCGAGACCCAAGATTTAATTCACATATTTGGGTTAGTTTGCAAAAAGCTATGGGCACGGATTTATGATTTAGTTCGGCGTATCATCCTCAGACGGATGGACAATCAGAGAGGACTATTCAAACTCTTGAAGATTTATTAAGACTCTGTGTCCTTGACTTCAAGGGAATTTGGGACAAGTTTTTACCATTGGTGGAGTTTTCCTATAACAACAGCTATCAAGCAAGTATTGGCATGGCTCCATTCGAAGCGTTGTATGGAAGAAAGTGTCATTCTCCAGTATGCTGGGATGAGGTGGGTGAAGCAACGTTGTTGGGACTGGAGTTGGTACGTATGACTACAGAAAAGATTTAAACGATCCGACAACGTATAAAAACTTCACAAGACTGAAAAAAGAGTTATGTTGATCTTCATCGAAAGGACGTGGAATTCGATATTGGAGATCATGTGTTGTTACGTGTTGCTCCATGGAAAGGAGTTACGAGATTTGGAAAGAGAGGAAAGCTCAATCCTCGATTCTTTGGCCCATTTTTAATCCTCGATCGAGTAGGGACTGTAGCCTATAGACTCGCTTTACCGCCAAGTATGTCTCGTGTTCATAACGTTTTTCATATATCCATGTTACGTACGACTGCACAATCATTGGTGGATCCCACAACGAAATTATTATCGGATTGAGAAAACGACAAAAAATATTTTATGAAAATAACGGCGGAAGTTTTATCGTTAATTGTTGAAACACCCAGTGTTAAAAGTACAGGAATACGCGTGGTTGCATAGTAGCACACGGTATTGATTATTGATGCTTACGTGAGAAGTCGCCGCTTTTGTTCAATTATTGCTTGATAATTCTTTGCATAGTATCTCACGTTATTTGATTCAATTATTGTCAATATTTTATATATTATTAAATCAATAATTGAGATAACAAAGTTCTTAATATTATTATTTGCATTATTAACGATGTCTAGAAGTTACGCCAGGAGAGGTTTGGTCACCTAATTGCGCTACCAATAAGAAGAAAAATCATTATTGGAAAGCCTCCTCTTCCGAGAACGACTCAGTCGATTAATAGTGTGAATTATGATAATGATGATGAAGTTTTGTTTTATTAGTATTATTAATGTAATAAAAGCAGAAAAACTTTTTATATAAAATGTAATACTTTTATAAAGTTATTCGCTTTTATTAGGCTAATAGTAAAATCTTTTATATAAAATAGAATACTTTTATAAAGTTATCTGCTTTTATTAGATAATAATTAGAATATATTATATTTTATTATGCATAGTATTTGCATAAGTGCCCTGCATTACTGCGTAGTAAAATCTTTTTATATAAAATAGAATACTTTTATAAAGTTATTTGTTTTATTATATTATAAATAGAATATATTATATTTTATTGTAAACCAATCTAGACCGTCCGTTTAAAAGTAAATCAATCTGGATCGTTCATGGATTGGTTATTATTCAATCCATTCTTCTATAAATAGAAGCTCATTCCTACATTATTTCTTACGAATTCACTGAAACTCTAGATAGAGAAATTGTAGAGAGAATTCTTCTTCTATAATCTTGAGTGTCTTTCTTTAGTGTTTAAGAAAGTTTTGAGCGTAGTGCAAGTTTCTTCAAGTATATCCCCGCCCTACCGTCGGAGTACTCTTCTTTATAAGGTAAGGGTATTATTTTTTCATATTCATGAAGAGAACTTCATTATTCCATTCTTTATTATTCTCATTTGGAATAACTTTTGTATCACGTGGGCTACTCTATACTTGGTGAAATTCTTCTGTTATTCCATTATTTATTATTTTGCTAGAATAACTTTGTCTATGCGAAGTCCGCATACATGGTGAAATTACATTGTTATTCCATTCTTTATTATTCTCATTGGAATATCCTCGTGCATGCGTTTTATACGCCGGACTGGTTCCGCTCTTTATTATTCTCGTTGACTATCCTCGCTCTGTATATTTTACGGGACTGGTTTCGTTATTTATTATTCTCATTGGAATAACATGTCTATCTGATCTACCGCATGCGTGGTGATTTCATTGTTATTCCATTCTTTATTATTCTCGCTAGAATATCCTCGCTTGTCATGCGATACGCTTTGACCGGTTCCGTTATTTATTGTTACATTGGAGTAACTTTGCCTATGCAAAAATCTTGCATGCATGGTGATTTCTTTTGTTATTCCATTCTTTATTATACTCAGTTGGTTAAAGTTTTGACTTCTATACTCCATAAAATTAGTGGAATATCCTTGATATTTGTGCTTCATCCAGTATCTTTCATGGAAATATTCTTCTGAGCGTTCTTAAATTTTACTCTACAAAGAAGTATTATGTTGACAATTTGGACGTTATTAGTTCCCGGATAAATTAATTCTTGAACTTGTTTTATTGAATTCTTATTTCATTGTCATCATCCCCATGTTTATATTTTGTTAAAAGTCATCTGTGGCATGTAGTGCATAGATGGACTTAGTATGATTATGACCAGGGATTATTCGGTGTAATCATGATCGTAATATTAAAAATGATGTGGTAAAAGTCCTCATTGGCCCGTAGTGCACTGATGGACAGTTGTTGGCATGATCATGACCATTGATGAATACACGAATATCCTTGGCCCGTAGTGCATGGATAATTTGTGGTTGTGATACTAATGAATATCCTTGGCCGTAGAGTAGGGATGATGTGGTTTATTTATTAAGCTGAGTCCCAGCGATAAAAGTGATAAGAAAACCTTTAAAATCATAAAAGATAGTAGATTTTATTCTCTACTTGACTCTTTTAATGGATTGCTTGTACCGCTGCAGTTAAACTTGATGTCTATTATATTTTATCAGTTTAACATTGTTGAAGACTAATGATAATTTATTCTGCATTATCTTAGTCATAATATTTTTTTTCGGGCTAGTTGAGCTCACCCTTTCTTTCACTATTCTTCTCTTGTGAAATGAGAACGTGGCGGGACTAGTCGGGGAATGGAGTGACGGTCCCGATGATAGTATTAGTAGTCCTCACTATTACGTAAATAGTGTGACAATAAATGTAATGAGGACTTATTCTGAGAGTGGATATTGTCTAGAAGACAATATTCGTATTAAAACTCACAGCTCTCTTGTTGTATATTAAAGATTGTATTTGTATTATGTACCATGTATTTGGCGACTCAGAATAGGTGATATATACCTATTTTGGGGCCATCACAGGACATGTAAAGAAGGGTAAGAATGGGGTTGTGATATACAATTTTTACAAGGACACTTATTGTAAATCTTACAAGTTGAATGGATTGCCCTATGTTTTTCAAGTTTTTTTGTTTGAAACAATTCCTACACTGAAAGTCAGGGGTTTCTGTATTGATGATCATGTATCAGAAGTTAGGTTATTTAGATGGAGGGATTTAGGGAAGGCTGAAACACAAGAAATAATCATTGTTCAAATATACGTAGATGATATAATATTTGGTGCTACTAATGATTTTCTTTGTGAGTGGTTTTCAAAGTGTATGCATAAGGAATTTGATATGAGCTTGATGGGAGAGCTAAATTACTTTTTGGGACTAAAATCAAGCAAACAAGG
Organism: Panax quinquefolius; assembly: GCA_020205615.1. Taxonomy (NCBI): domain Eukaryota; kingdom Viridiplantae; phylum Streptophyta; class Magnoliopsida; order Apiales; family Araliaceae; genus Panax; species Panax quinquefolius. The sequence continues at coordinate 99,455,601 of CM035158.1, read as the reverse complement.
GAAGGGATCTATATTCATCAAACAAAGTACACAAAAGAGTTACTCAAAAGATTCAGTTTTGAAGGAACCAACCCAAAGGCTACACCAATGAGTACATCAATAAAGCTCACATCAGATGATAAAAGTATAGATGTAAAGGTAAATAAATATCGAGGTATGATTGGATCATTGTTATATTTAACTGCATCTAGACCTGATATAATGTATAGTGTATGTCTTTGTGCTCGATTTCAAGCAAAACCCAAAGAATCCCACTTACAAGCAGTTAAAAGAATTTTTAAATATTTAAGTGGTACTATAAATTTAGGGTTATTTTATCCGATAAGTAATCACTTTGAACTAATGGGTTATTCAGATGCTGACTATGCAGGGTTTCAAATTGATAGAAAAAGTACAAGTGGTGCTTGTACATTTTTGGGACAAAGTCTCATTTCGTGGCATAGTAAAAAGCGAACTTCGGTTGCTTTATCAACCACTGAGGGTGAATATTTAGCTGCAGGGAGTTGTTGCTCTCAAATATTATGGATGAAATAAACTCTATGTGATTTTGACATAATATGCAATAATGTGCCTATATATTGTGATAATTCTAGTGCTATTGACATATCAAAGAGTCCTGTTTTACATTCACGTACAAAACATATAAAGGCAAGGCATCATTTTTTAAGGGATAATTTTTCAAAAGGGTTAGTTAAATTGGTTTTTATTCCTACGGAAAAACAATTAGCTGATATTTTTACTAAACCCTTAAGTGAGGAAAGATTTTGTATGCTAAGGAGAGAACTTGGAATGTGCATGATATAATTGAGATTTACGTGCTTAAATTTTTATGACATGCAGATTATATTTTATACATATATGTATCATTTATTTTCTGTATGATATCGATAAAATATATATATGTTTGACATTCCTTATTTGTTTAAATAATATTCTAGATACACGGGTTTATAAATCAATGTTTATCGCTGAATATTAATCAAGTAGGAAACGTAGAGACTTCCACCTTGAAACTTGGAACAGCAACCGAACAGTTTTTCAAAAATTGAAAAGACGCACGTCTTTCAGTGACAGACTCTTGATTAACTTTTGTATCTTTATATCTTCAGTTCTCTTCGTTATTCAGATCTCACATCTTCATCGTTTACCCAATTTTTTTTTCACGTTCACAAATCTATAACATCATGAAGACCAGAGCTAGTAATCGATCTTCTGGGAAAACACACGAAGATGGATCTCTGTTAAAGAACCTCACGGGAACAAAGATGAAATCCAAACGTGCACATATGAAATCCTCTGTGCATGTAGCGTCTGATGCCACAATCTTATCTGATGACTCAGATTCTAGTTTTTCTTTCTTAAAAGCTTCACATGTCGAACCGTCACACCGGGGCAAGATGAAGCAGCCAATGGATGAAGAATAATTTTTCTCACAGTCAGAATCTCCCTCAAATCTGGTAAATCTATTTTCATCCTCCTTTGATATGCAAGAAAATTTCTTTAGAGGGACTAGTTTCGAAACTCATTTTAAAAACTCCATTGCTACAAAGCAATTTGTGTATGAAAAATCTCTCGATCTATTTTATCTAAAACACTCTGTTTTGGAAAAACTCTTCACTGATTGCAATATTTCTTCTATGTTGCTCCCTCCTAAAATTGCTTATCCTCGGTTAGTTCAACAATTTTACACTAATCTTGAATGCAATGGGGATTGTTATACAACATTTGTTAAGGGTAAGTCATTATTTTTCACTAGTATTGACTTTGGTAGCATTCTTGGTTTTTCTTCTGCTGGACCTTGTCCTTTTACTCTTAAAGGTGCTGCTAATATCCCTTTTCATCCCTTGGAACAGCTTCATATTGTTATGAATGATTTTTCTCTCACTTCTTTATTTCTTCCAAAAACTGTAAGTGTGTGTCTTACTGCATGTGTATTACATAAGTTGGTTTGGTATAATCTGTATCCCCAACTTGGTGGTGGGGCAGATTTTACTTATCAAGATTTAGTGGTTGTGGCTATGATTCTTAAAGGAAAAATTTTCAATTTTTCTCAAATGATGTTGTCTCATATGCATAGTTGCATTCGTTAAAGAAAGAAGTGTCTTCCTTACAACAAGTTTTTAACAAAACTCTTTAAAAATTTCAAAATCTCTTTTGATGATGAAATTTCTGTTTCAAATCATGAGCTTATTGGCACTGCCAATCTGACAAAATCGCACATTACTTTTTATGCTGGTGAGTTTGTTCGTCTGCTCCCTGATCCTCCTATTACCTCTTCTCCTCCTATTTCTCATACTCTTGACTCATCCTCATCTTCTTTGCCAAATTCTCATGGGTCTGATGTTATGAATGTTTTGAATGAGTTTTTACAAAATCAAAATTTTGTGAAAGCTGATTTGGTCGAAATAAGAAATCGACTTGAGATTCTCGAGAAAGGGAAATTATCGATAGACACTCCAGAGATTAACAAACTGTACCATCGTGTTGAATATGAATTTATTGATCTTCAGGCGGGTTTTGAGATTCAGACGCTGGCTATGGTTAAAACACTCCAACAGAAATTTAATCAGAACACATGTCAGTTAAGTCAAGATGTAAAGTTTATTAGTTATCAACTCGGGGAGCTTGCAGATTTTATGGCCACCAGGTTCAATGAGATTGACCAAAGGTTTCATGTTCCAACAATGTATTCTCCCATTCCCGAATGGCCGATGAAGAATTGGATGGCTGAATACAAGGGTGACTTTCTGGATATGGAAATTTCTCCTGCAACCTTTATACCTCGACCACCTTGACTTGCAAACGATTACACTTTGGAAGAGCGTCTTCATCGCCTTCGTCATCGACCTTACTTTACCACTCGTGCTGAACATCGGGCTAATCTCGAAGATATTGATTGATTGAGGTCTTCTCTTTTTGCATGATGACAAAGGGGGAGAATTTCAGAAGAATTTCAGATGTTCATTTCATGTTCTGTTTTTTTAAGACAATGGTTTTACTTGGTTTTTGGTAGGTATGTTTGCCTGGATGATTAAGACTGATGGTGTTTTTTGTTTTGTTGCATGCTAAGATTGATGATCTGATCAATCTAAGATTGATGTTTTTGTTTTGATAATATTATGATCTGATCTTTGATTTAGTATGATACTAACATATGCAGGTTACGAATTTTTTTTCCTGAAATAAGTTATATGCATGAATTTAGGGGGAGTTTCATTTATTTATGTTGTCATCATAAAAAAGGGGGAGAATGTTGATTATGTCACGTTCTAGCCTAATATTTTGATGATGACTTGTTCATTGGTACTAAATTCTTTATTGTGAGTTTCAGGAAATTGTTTCAAGAATTGCTTGATGGATTACTCAAGAATTTTGAAGATGCTTTGGGTTTTAAGAAAAATATGTAAGGTCATTGCAAATATTCGATTTTTCAATACAAGGCTCTAGGACATTTTGTGAGTGCATAAAAATATGTTTTAAGTGTGCATATTTAAAATATGTTTTTCATTGCTATAAGAACTCAGTTTATTTTCGCATGCATAAAAATCCTGTCCGAATTAATTGAATGTGAAGATAATTCATAAATTGGTAACTGAAAAGTTGTTTGTGCCGATTGAGGAGTGATAATTATCTGTTAGAGGTTTAATTGTACGTATCTTGGTAAGTTGCATATGGCAGTAGAGTTTCAATTAGAACATGTCTTGGAAATAGGAAATCATGATTATCCTTATAGAATTGGAACTTGTTACGATAACTGTTGGCAGCTGACTTTATGGGAATTAGTCTTGAATTATTGACTTGAATTCTATCTTGAATTAATATTGAAAAAGTCCAACACATATCTATAACTACCAAAGATATTTGATTAGCCATTAACGGATGTATTTGTTTCTTATCAGTTAGCAACATAAACAAAGTTTGACAAACTAAAATTGGCAACGGAAATATTTGTTATTTTACAACGGTAATATATTTTCTGGGCTATAAAAGGAAGGACTGACTTCGGTGAAAAATACACCACTTATAATACATTATTGCACTCATATTCTTGGAAGGCTATTCTATTATCAGTGCAAATCTTGAGTTGTTGATCAATTGATATTTTCAATCAACTTTCGTGAGCTTCATATTGGTGATATCTATTTTTTATTTGATCATTGCATTCATTTAGTTGAGCCTTGCATTGTTAAATTGCTTATTTGCTTTGATCATTAGACCTCTATTATTGTAATCTTATTTTTGTTTAGACTAAGTGTTGTCTAAGGAAATTTAATCTAGGTGGATTAAGGTTTGTTTACAAACAGGTTCAAGGAAGCATAGGTGCTTAAAGGGTGCAGTGGTGCACAAGGAGCAAGAGTGCTCAAGTGAATTATTGTAATTCAATTTTATAGAATCTGTATTGTAACAAGAGTCTTTTAAAGAAATAAAAGTGAGTCACCAATACTAGTTGGTATTGGAGGTGGAGTAGGCTATTATTATAGAGGGTAATAGCCGAACCACGTAAAAATCTTGGTGTTATTTTTATTACTTGATTTAACTTAATTTCATTCAAGTTTATTGGTTTGTTATATAAAATCTAATCGTGAGAATTTTTGTTATCATTAAATATTTTATTTACAAAAACACCAAGATATTTTCTTAAACAAAAATTCAATTCGGTAGACCATATTCATCCAGCAAGCTGCATTCATCAATTTAGTTGACTGCATTCAATAACTTAGTTTAAATTTTTTAATTGTTCATAGTTTGTATCCACACTTATTCAACCCCCCCCCCCCCCCGCTTCTAAGTGTGCCTTATCTGAATTTCAAAAAAAAAATTATATGGTATAGTTGGTAGCTAAACCTTCATACAAAGGTAACCATTTTAGTTGTTGTGGATAACCAAACTGTCTTAACAAAAAATTCAAAAATAGTTGACCATTTCTCTCATGTATGTGTTTTATATGGTTTAGTTGGTAGCCAAACTTTCATACAATGGTAACAATTATCAGTATTTGTCGGTAACCAAATAGTTATAATAAATGCAAAAATAGTTAACCAATTCTCAAATGTATGTGTTTTATAAGGTTCAGTTGGTAGCCAAACATGCAAAGAAATGTAAACATTTTATTTTTTATGGTTAACAAATAGTCATAAAAAATTACAAAACAGTTATCAAGTTTGAAAACATGTGTGTTTTATATGGTACAGTTGGTAGCCAAACCTTCTTCCAAAGGTAACCATTTTAGTTTTTGTGGGTAACCATATAGTCATGAAAAAAATTCCAAAATAGTTAACCAATTCTCACATGTATGTGTTTTATGTATATTGTTATTTCAAGATAGAATCAAAGAGTGGTCGTGTGGTTTTCTTATTACTTTTTGTTAAAAGAAAATTAATGCAAACAATCATCATCCAATATTGTGCAAGATAAAATAGGTTTTTTTCACACCAATAAAATGATTACCATATGTATAGCTATTGATTAATCACAGTAAACATCAAGGAGTTTTTTACACTTTATTTGTTGATGTAGTATATCAGACCTTTTTTGGTCATAAAATTGGTGGATTATTGTATGTTTTCCTGTTGTGTTCTTTTTCTTGGCATCTGCTGCATTTATTTTGAACTCTGTTTTCAGATCCATGCTTGTACCTACCTATCTTTGGTCATCCATCTGATCTTCTTGTATTTGGTGGTTTTACACATATGTTTGTTATTTCATCTGGCACATCCCAATTCTTTTTGTCATCTAACGGCATGATGGAAGTTGAATACGTGTTTACCAAAGTTTTTTTTGAATAGTATTTTGAGCAAAAATCATAACAGCTCAAATTCATTTTGCTGATAATAGCAGCAGTGTGTGGACAATGTGACAACCCAAAAATTTAAATAATTATTTAAATCTTAAATGATGAATTAAAGGTTGAATAATAAACCTAGACAGAAAATAAGTGAATGGATTTGAGATTTCTGGAAAGGAATTTAGTGAATTTAAAAATTTTTGTGGTAAATTATTCAGGATTAAGTGTATATGAGTATATGTTCTGTGAATGTGAAGATTATGTGATGGTTTATATTTTTTTATTATATAAACAAATAAAAGAAACTAGCGTGATCCTAATTATAAATTAGGAATAAAGAATTGTATAAATTAAGGGTTATGGGATGAGAGAATTATGGTATATTGAATATATACTAATTTTAAGAGATTTATTTTATAAATCTCAATTAATTAATTTTATAACCTAATTATAGCAAGTCTAATTGGGTTATGAAATTAAAAAAAAAAGAGCATAAGTAAGGAAATTATTTTCGTGTGAGAAATAATAAAACTCTAATTAAATGATTAGGGTAAAATAGAATTAAAAGTATTGGACTATAATGATATCATAGCCCAATAATTTAATTAGAGTTCAAGTGAATTAAAATTTAATGGACTAAGGAAGGTATATTATTTAAACAAGCCCAATTATATTTTTAGTGTGGGACTTGTAGATAAAATTAATTCAAGGGCAATTAGTTTATTAAATTAGTCCAAGAGGCCATGTATAAGATAAATATAGTAATGACCCAATTGAATTAATGGGAAAGCCCAAGTTCAATTTTGTTAGCAAGCATGATAATAAAAGTACAAGCCCAATTTTAATTAATAAGTGGCCCAATTTTTGACCCACTTAAGGAGAGACTATTTAGTTATTTGTTAAGTAAATTAACAATTAAAATAAAATAAGATTTGGATGATATTGATGCCATGTGACCGAAATTATGGAGAGAGGAGGAGATGGGTGTAATGTAATAATTACCTTATCTTTAGTTAGTGGTTTACTTTATGAGATGTCACATTATTATTGGGCCACCACATGAGCTTATCCAAGCATGTAATAATGAGAGAGAGATAAGGATTTGGAAGATATTATGGACCAAATGGCCGGTTAAAAAAAAGAGAGAGAGAGGGGTGGTTAGTATAAGAGATAAGAAAGAGAGAGAAAGAGAAAAAGCAAAAGGAAAAGAAACGGAAAGAGAAAGAGAGAGGGAGGAAGTGGCCGAAGCCATGAGAGAAGGAATAAGGAGAGAAATTCTCCATGAAGAGAAGAAGAAGAAGAAGAAGAAGAAGAAGAAGAAGAACAAGGTATAAAATTATTTTCTTAAGCTTTCCTCTAAATTATTTTTTTGTAATTTGATGAAAGGGGGTTTTTGATTTGGAAGTTTAAACCCCTATAATCTATGTGTTTTTCATGGATTCAAGTATGGATCTACCCATATTGCTTGTTGATTTGGTTGGAATCAAAAGAAAAGAAAAAGTAATTTTTCTAGTTTTGAAAACCCTAACTTTTAGGTGCTTTGAATGTTTACCGTTTTTGATCTATGCATTCTTTTCTCGATCCGTCGAAGAGAGGTGCTAGATATATGTGTTGACTAGTAAACCCAAGTGGTAGAACTAAAAAAAATCATGTTTCTAAAAGTTGTGTGGATTTTGATGAAAACAGTCTCGTTTTCTTAAAACTGTTTTGGATCAGTCTGAAACGAGGGTAATTTCTTCCACTTTTTGTGCTTTAAAAATTTTGGAAATATTGGGGGTGTTAATATCAGAAGATATAAAGGTTGTGTAAAAATTTGAGAAATTTTGGCCATACGGTTTGAGAGTTATGGATTTTACGGTGAAGGGCTATTTTTATGAAACCACCCGAATAATTCTCTGTGTATAAGTCCAAAAATTACAAAATTTTTACTGGAAGTACATGTGTATAACAGGAACATATTGTAAAAATTTCAGAATTGTTTGAGTTAATCTCGATTTATGAAAAATCTGAGAATATTTGGCTATTATGGACTATTTAAATATAGTAAATGGATTTTAAAACTTCCGGGAAAAATATATGTTCAATATAGAACTATATTCTGTCAAATCTCAGAAAAGAAATATTTTTGGAACTGATTTGGTATTTTTCATCTAAATGGTGATAAATGGATAAATGGATTTAATTAAATATATGATGCCCAAAAATATGAAAAATATGATTTATGACTTGAGACCCTTGAGCATGGCTTATGCAGATTTTTGATGAAGTTTTGGGTCGAGTGTGAAGTGTTGTGATGTTTATGGTATTTTAGAATGTTTAATGAGTTAATTAAGGAAAGGAAAACAATTGAACTAATTTTTTTATTAATGTGATTAATGACTTAAATTATTTTTTTATATGACTAATAATATTGGATTAAGATATTATTAGTAGTATTTAACTGGAATGTTATTAAAAGGTTAATAACCTTAGCGTAAAATATTATTACATAATTACTAATATTCGACGGGAGATTAAAATAAGAGATTTATGTTATTTTTCAATATAATTGTTGAATTTGGTATTCAATGAACTATGTTATACTTGTAATATACTAAAATGAGAATTCAGGGTGCTGGATTAGATTTTGGATTGCTGAAATGGTTTCAGTCTATTGAAATATTTTGTGATTTCATTGAAATAGTAATTTCGTGATCTGAAATGTAATTCGGTTTACTAAAATGATATTTCGAGTTCTTTCGAAGGTTATCTAGCTTACTAAGATAAGATATAAAGGGGAAACTTATAAGTATAAGTTATAAGTGATGAAAAGATTATCAAAGTATAATGATAATACTAAGGCTATAATGTAATGTCTAATACTTAACTAGGTTTAGACTTGAGTATATGTATAGTGTTAAGGTTATCTAATATTTGACTATGTGTTAAGATGTTATCTAATATTTGATTAAGTGTTAGATAATCTATGGATAAAATAATAGTATTATGAGCTAACAGGTATGTTATGCTGACTGAAAGATCAATCTGATAATTGATAGGTCTTTCATAAGAGATTACATTAGATTGCTTAGCAGTAATCAGCGGTACATGCAAGTTTCCTTAACTCAAACTCGAGTTATATTACAAAGCATGTTAGTGAATGATTATTGATGATTATTCACGTCTATATATACTGATTATTGATTCGCACTTAGTGCATGTTGCATATGTTCATCAGGTATGAAAGGTTGATCACCTTCATTACCATAAGGTTCAGTTAAATTGTTCATGGTCATTGTTGACCTTCAAACATTATTGATTCAGTCACTCAATTTTCTGACATTTGATTCATGTTATTTCACAATTATTACATTGTTGAAAACTTGAAAGCTTATTCATTCTTTTCAATCATGATATATCCTCAATTAAATTTAAACTTGCTGGGCAAACTTGTTGCTCACCCTTGGTATATCATGATAAAAATTTTCAGATTAAGATGAAAGCTCGAGTAAAGACTGAAGCAAAGACAAAGTGCAAGATTATATTATGGTGCAGTTAAGTTTATTAAATTTTTTGACGAAAATAGCATTGTAAACCTTTTTAGATATTGAAGGTATATTTTAGTTAAGGTTGTAGACCTTGGGAATGATGTGTAAAAGTTTAATGTATAAACAATTTATGTTTATATCTTCCGCAATAGTTATAGAAATAATGTACCAGATCTGAGGTAAAAAGTACCCAGATTTGGGGGCGTCACAGTTGGTATCAAAGTCGTAGGTGATAAACCTTAGGTAGGGGTACCTTAGGCTATAACCGCGGAGATGATAAGGAATAAACTCAGATCGAGTTTAAGTGATAAGAAATGAATTTAGGAAATTCATTATTAAGTAAAGAAGAAGATAAATAAGATTCAAATAAAGAATCTTGAAGGGTTATAAGGATAAGAATCTGGAGTTATCTGACTCCAGTAATAAAGATGAAAAGTGAAAATAAATAGACTATGTCTATAAGGTGAAAAGTGTAAAATCATAATATTATATGATTAAAGGAAAAGAAGATCGTAAAATTAAACAATCGTAATACGGTTATAATATGAGATCACAACGTGATCTGATAAGGTCATAGCAGGAGAAGGTGTGACGCCCCCAAAATAGGTATACATCACCCATTCTGAGTCGCCAAATACATGGTACAGAAACAACTACAACTTTTATTATTACAATTGTCGTGCAACATACGACAACACGCATGCTGTGAGTTTAAATACAAATATTGTCTTCTAGACAATATCCACACTCAAATAAGTCCTCATTACATTTATTGATACACTATTTTACAAAAACAGTGAGGACTGCTAAAACAACTGTCTAGGACCATCACTCTTTACCCCGACTGGTTCCTGCTACATTCTCACCTCCTGAGAAGAAAATGGAACAAAAAGGAAAAGGATGAGCTCAACTAGCCCCGTAAAGAATATTATGACTAAGATAAAGAACAACAATTTATCGTTAGCCTTCAACAAATCAGATAAAATATAATGGACAACCAGTTTTAGATCAACACTCGCAGCGGAAATAATAATTCATTAGAAGAGTTAAGTAGAGAATGAAATCTACTATCATCTATGAATTTAAAAGTCCATCATTAATATTTTATCCCTGTAACATCAATCAATATACATCTTGAATCAAATATTCATCTTTGCACTACGAGCCAAAGATATTCATCTGTATCACCAGTTGGTTATGTTCATCTCAACACCTGTTCATCTTTGCACTACGGGCCAAAGATATTCATCAGGTAATCATTCATTTTTGCACTACAGGCCAAAGATATTCAACAAGTATCACCATTAAGGACTGAGGATGATGAAAAACATTTTAGAGAACGAATCCAGTGAGACAAAAGGACAAAGATTAGAGATTCATACTTTAGATAATTCAAGTTTAAAAACGTTCCATAATAATCCATAGTGAAGATCAAAACATGGATTCAATTTCAAGAATAAGGGTCACAACAGATAGCTTGAAAGAAAAAAAAATTGTGTGAATAAGTACCATGAACAATGGCGTGAATGAAGCGTCTGTGAATGAAGACTTCGATCATGAAAAGTTCCACATTTGATTAAAAAGTTCAGATCAATATTCCTATGAAATGATATTAGATGAAGCGAAATTTCTAATCATTTCAGGAATTATAGAAGCAATACTTATCATAGTAAGTTCAAATTCAAGAATACGAGATGAAATAATATCGCTTACATAATATGGAGTTTGAAAAGAAATAATATTTTTCATGAGTATTGCAATAAAATAATATCCTTTACCTTAGTAGAAGCTTGGATTTGACTGGAATATCGGATATTATTCTGAGAAAATCTTGTAGAAAAACTACGCTCAAAGTATTTCTTATACTCAAGAAAAATACTCACAATACTTTAGAATAAGAATTTTTGATTTTATGAATTGGTGTGTTGAGGAAGGAGGGTTATCCCTTTATTTATAGTGCAGGGCGAAGGAAGTAAACCAAATGAGCTGCCTAACTTATTCTGCCAAATTCTTTCCTGCCAAATTTTTCCTTCAATCATGCCTAACCTTTCCTTTTCATTCACTGCCTTTCTCTTATTTTTCCAATAGATGAGGCCCACAAGTTTGGAAAAAACACAAGCTTTGCAGAGAATTAAATGACCATCCACAACAAAACAAAGCATACTTACAAGAATTTCTTCCACCCACCAACTAATTCCACCAATCAATGGCCTTTATTCCACAAATTGAAAATCAAGTTTTGCATAAGAATTCTCACTAACCAACTTAGGAAAATCAAAGATATATTTATATGCATTCAATGCAATTTGCTTACTCCATCTTTTAATCACATGCTTATATATATATATATATATATATATATATATATATATATATATATAATAATAATATATATATAAATGAATATTTTATCGAAGAAAAAAATAATTGCCAAACTTTCAACAATTATTTCCTGCTAAAATTCCTTCATTTATATCCACATAAAATAAATATTTCTTTATCATATAAATTAATAATTAATTATTCACAAATAATATTACAAAATCTCAATAATGACAACCAGGCCGTTCCTAGGAAAGAGGGGGCTTTCCAATAAGAATTTCTCCTTACTGGCGCGCAATTAGGTGACCAAACCTCTCCTTGACAGAACTTTCTAGACATTTCCAATAATTCTATCTAATAATATTATTCAAATAATATTAATTATAGATCTAATAATGAAAAATACTATGCAGTAATAATTATTGAAACAACAATAATATAAAATATCAACGCAACAATTATTGAATCAATAAAATAAAATATTGAGCAGTAATTACTGTAAAAATTATTGAGTAGTTCCTTCTTACGTAAGAATCAATAATTCAACAATATTGTGCAATACCGTGTACTATCTTTGTGAAACCACGCCAGACATTCTTTATTTTAACCACCGTGTAATCCAACAATGTTAATTCGTAATAACCTACGCCGTTATTTATAAAAACTCATACTTTGTCATTTTCTTCATCCGACAATTATTCTGTTATGAGCCCCACGAATGGCTCCACCATCGTATGAATATTCCCCGACAAAAAGAATATTCCACGACCAAAAGAATATTCCCCGACAAAAAATGAATATTTTATAACCACTTGTTTATTTTGCAAAATTTGCACATTTCTCCCATAACCAAAGTATTATATCAATTAACACATTTTTATTTTAAAATAATGAATATAGGAAATTCAATTTTATTAATAAAAAGTTGGGGTCTTACAACCTCTCCTCCTTATGAAATTTCGTCCTCGAAATTGACGTACGTACCTGGTGTTTCAAAAAGGTGAGGGTACCTCGCTTTCATTTCCGTTTCCAACTCCCAGGTCATTTCTTCAATAGCATGGTTCCTCCACAAAACCTTAACTTGTGGTATAACCTTTGTTCGTAGGACATGCTCTTTCCTATCCAATATCTTGACAGGTACCTCCTCGTACGTTAAATCTTCGGCTATCTCGTCTGGTTCTAACACAATAATGTGGTTTGGGTCTTTTTCATACTTACGAAGCATAGATATATGAAAAACGTTATGAACACGAGACATGCTTGGAGGTAATGCGAGTCTATAGGCCACATTTCCTATTCGGTCAAGAATCTCAAATGGACCAACAAATCGTGGATTGAGCTTTCCTCTCTTCCCAAATCTTGTAACTCTCTTCCATGGAGCAATACGTAATAGTACATGATCCCCAATATAAAATTCCATGTCCTTTCGATGAAGATCAGCATAACTCTTTTGTCAATCTCGTGAGGTCTTTATACGTTGTCAGATCATTTGAATCTTTTCAGTAGTCATGCGTACTAATTCTGGTCCCAACAACGTTGCTTCTCCCACCTCGTCCCAAAGATAATCGAGAATCCATTTTTCGTCCATACAACGCCTCGAATGGAGCCATGCCTATACTTGCTTGATAACTGTTGTTGTAGGAGAATTCCACCAATGGCAAGTACTTATCCCAACTTCCTTTGAAATCTAGGACACAGAGTCTTAATAGATCTTCAAGGGTTTGAATTGTCCTTTCCGATTGCCCATCCGTTTGAGGATGGTATACCGAACTGAATCGTAAATCCGTGCCCATAGCTTTCAGCAAGCTAACCCAAAATCGTGAAGTGAATCTTGGGTCACGATCCAAAACTATGGATACTGTCATGCCATGCAATCTCACAATCTCATTAACGTACATACGAGCAAGACGTTCAAGGGAATAAGTCTCACGTATAGGCAAGAAATGAGCAGACTTAGTTAATTTATCAACAATAACCCAAATCGCATCTATGTTTTGAGAAACTTTGGGAAGACCTGTAACGAAATCCATAGTAATGTGTTCCCACTTCCATTCCAGAATCTAAAGTGGTTGCAATGGACCTTTTGGCACTTGATGCTTTGCCTTTACACGTTGACAAGTTAAACAGCTCGAGATAAACTCTGCGATCTCTCTCTTCATATTGCTCCACCAAAATGTATGACGAAGATCATGATACATTTTGGTACTCCCAGGATGGATTGCAAATGGTGTGTTGTATGCCTCCATCATGATTCTATGTTTCAAGTCAGAGTCATTAGGAACGCAAAGTCTGGAGTTGACTCGAAGTATTCCCTCTTCATCGATTCTTACTTCTGGAGTAGCACCTTCTTGCACTTTCTTCTTCATACGTATCATCTCTGGGTCTGTGGTTTGAGCAGCTTTAACTTTATCAAATAAATTCGGTTCTACTCGTATGTTTGATATCATCACGTGGGTACTTGGAGCCTTTACGTCTATCTCCATCCTTTGCAAGTCATACAAAATGGGCCTTTGTGTTAACAACATTGCACTCGTACCCACATATGATCTTCTACTCAATGCATCAGCTACAACATTTGCTTTTCCAGGATGATATTGAATGCTATGGTCGTAATCTTTTAACAACTCGAGCCAACGTCGTTGCCGCATGTTGAGTTTCTTTTGGGTGAAGAAATATTTGAGGCTTTTATGATCCGTATAAATCTCCACTTTCTCCCCATACGTGTGTGTGTCTCCAGTTTTCAACGCAAAAACGATTATCGCTAACTCGGATCATGAGTAGGATAATTCCTCTCATATTCTTTGAGTTGTCGCGAGGCATAGGCTATGACTTTCCCATGTTGCATGAGAACACATCCTAACCCTTTGCCTGAAGCATTACTGTAGATAACAAATCCATCCGAACCAGATGGTATTGTCAGAACAGGTGACAAAATGAGTCTCCTCTTGAGCTCTTGGAAACTCTTCTCGCATTCCTCGTTCCATACGAATTTTGTATCTTTCCGAGTCAGCTGAGTTAAAGGAGTAGCGATTCGAGAAAATCCTTCCACGAATCTCCGATAATAACCAGCTAAGCCCAGAAAGCTACGTACTTCGGTCACCGACTTCGGTTGCTCCCAACATTGTATTGCTTCAATCTTTGCTGGGTCAACAGATACTCCATGTTTTGACACCATGTGCCCAAGGAATGCTACTTCCTTAAGCCAGAACTCGCATTTCTTCAGCTTGGCATATAGCTTGTTGTCACGAAGTCTTTGAAGTACCAGCTTCAAATGGTGCTCATGATCTTCACGGCTTTTAGAATAGATGAGGATGTCATCAATAAAGACAACAATGAACTGATCCAAATATTCTTTGAATACACGGTTCATCATATCCATGAAAGTAGCAAGAGCAATAGTTAATCCAAAAGACATGACTAAGAATTCATAATGCCCGCATCGGGAGTTACAAGGCGCCTCTTGAATATCCTCAGTTTTAATCTTCAGCTGATGATATCTAGAACGAAGATCGATCATTGAAAAGAATTGTGCTCCTTGCAACTGGTCAAACAGGTCATTTATACGAGGTAGGGGATACCTATTCTTAATGGTGACATGGTTCAATTCCCGGTAGTCAATACAAAGTCGCATACTCTCGTCTTTCTTCTTTACAAATAGAACAAGAGCACCCCAAGGAGATGTACTAGGACGAATGAAACCGATGTCTAACAATTCCTGTAGTTGGACTTTTAACTCCTGAAGTTCAATAGGACCCATTCGATATGGGGTTTTAGAAATGGGCTTTGTACCCGGTTCAAGATCAATAAAGAATTTAACTTCACGTTCCGGGGGTAGACCAGGAAGTTCTTCCGAAAATACGTCAAGAAATTCATTAACAACAGGAATATTATTCAAATCTGACGTGTTTTTGTTCAAGTCCATAATATGGGCTAAGAAAGTTTGACATCCATTTTTCAATAAACGAATATCTTTATGGCTTGATATGACAGTGACTGATTTTAGTGGTTTAGTTGCTTGAATTCGTATAACAGGTTGGTTAGAAATGTGAAAACTAACAACCTTATGAAAACAATCAATTTTGGCATGATGAGTGGTTAACTAATCAATCCCTAAAATCACATCAAATGCAAGTATCTTTAAAGAAAAAAGATCAACAGGTAATGTGATTGTGCCAACTTGGATCAAGCAAGATTTATAAACTGTAGATGTAACGAAGGTTTCACCCAATGGAGTTTCAACAGATAAGTTAAAGTCTAATTTCTCCGGAGTCAAGTTTAAACGTTGAGCACAAGCAGGAGAGATAAAAGAATGGGTAGAACCGGTATCTAGTAAGGTATAAACTTTGCAAGAATTCAAGATTAGCTTACCCGTGATCACCTCGTTCGGGTTTCTCGCGTTTTGGCTAGTCACGACAAATACCCTTCCTTGAACCACCGGCTTTGTTTTGTCCGTAGTCGCCTTTGGTGCCATCGTCCCAATTGGACTTAACTTCGCTACAGGACAAAATCGGGCTATATGACCATCTTTTCCACAATTGAAACACACCTTGGAAGGCTGTGAATAGTTTGGACTTATGTGACCCTCCTCTCCGCATCGGTAGCATCTGACTGGCGGTCGTTCTCCTCCCCTAGAATTTGTTGTTGGTGATGGTGCTGGTGATGATGTCTTTCCGTCATTGTTGAATCTCCTCTTTTTGAAATTTCCACTTGACTCCCCTCTCCTATTATCATGGCCACGATGACCACCTGAGTGGTTACCTCTTTTGTCCGTATTCTTCCCTCCTCGCTGGTTATCATCGCTCCGATGACTGCTGTCACCGGTATGACCCTGGTTGTGGTCCCTCGGTTGAACATACTCATTATCATGCTCTGATAATTGCGCCCTATTTACAACATCTAAATATAAAGAAAATTTATGAGAGATAAGATATTGCCGAATCTCGGGTTTTAGACCTCTCAGAAACATCCGCGTCATACGTTCCTCATTTTCTACCAAATGAAGTGCAAACCTGGATAACTCCGCGAACTTCGCCTCGTACTAGGACACCGTCATATTGTTCTATTCTAGTCTAATAAACTCCACCTCCTTCATATGACAAATACTTTCAGGAAAGTACTTATCATTGAACAGTTTCTGAAATCTTTCCCAAGACATGTTGAGTGCGGTTGGCTGGGTACGCTTCACAGATTCCCACCAGTAATCTGCCTCACCACAGAACATAAAGGTGGCGAATGGAACCTTATGTTCTTCTGTGCATCACAAAACATCAAATATCTTGGTAATTTGCTTGACCCATGTTTCCTCCTTGATTGGATCCGGCTTTCCCCAGAAGTCTGGTGGTCCCAACTCCTTGAACTGTTTGGCTGTGACAAACCGCGCGTTGCTATCATTTCCACCCGTATTTTGTACACGAGTCTCCTTCGTCTGATTTTGCATGAACTGCAAAAAGCTTCTAAACATTCCATCATTCATCGTTTGCTCGGTAGTGTTGTTTACAGGAGGAATATTGCCTTCCTGTTGCACGTTCTCTAGGTTGGTGACTGATGGTTGTTCCACAGTCTCATAGACTCCATTGTTAACGTTCTCAGCTGCCATTCTTAAAAACTGTCATAAAACAAGGGTTAATTAAATAAATTACAATATCACATAATATCACTATATTATGACCGACCAACAAGTAAGCTTAGGTAGAATACACTAGCGAAAGATTTACTCGTCTCTCCCCTCCTAGTTCTATTCCCCGATCTCTGCCAGAGACCATATCCCTAAGCTCTGATACTAACTGTGACGCCCCCAAAATAGGTATACATCACCCATTCTGAGTCGCCAAATACATGGTACAGAAACAACTACAACTTTTATTATTACAATTGTTGTGCAACATACGATAACACACATGCTGTGAGTTTAAATACAAATATTGTCTTCTAGACAATATCCACAATCAAATAAGTTCTCATTATATTTATTGATACACTATTTTACAAAAATAGTGAAGACTGCTAAAACAACTGTCTAGGACCATCACACTTTGCCCCGACCGGTTCCTGCTACATTCTCACCTCCTGAGAAGAAAATGGAACAAAAAGGAAAAGGATGAGCTCAACTATCCCCGTAAAGAATATTATGACTAAGATAAAGAACAACAATTTATCGTTAGCCTTCAACAAGTCAGATAAATTATAATGGACAATCAGTTTTAGATCAACATTCGCAGCGGAAATAACAATTCATTAGAAGAGTTAAGTAGAGAATGAAATCTACTATCATCTATGAATTTAAAAGTCCATCATTAATATTTTATCCCTGTAATATCAATCAATATACATCTTGAATCAAATATTCATCTTTGCACTACGAGCCAAAGATATTCATCTGTATCACCAGTTGGTCATGTTCATCTAAACACCTGTTCATCTTTGCACTACGGGCCAAAGATATTTATCAGGTAATCATTCATTTTTGCACTACAGGCCAAAGATATTCATCAAGTATCACCATTAAGGACTGAGGATGATGAAAAACATTTTAGAGAACGAATCCAGTGAGACAAAAGGACAAAGATTAGAGATTCGTACTTTAGATAATTCAAGTTTAAAAACGTTCCATAATAATCCATAGTGAAGATCAAAACATGGATTCAATTTCAAGAATAAGGGCCACAACAGATAGCTTGAAAGAAAAAAAAAAAAAAAATTTGTGTGAACACGACTGTGAATGAAACTATGAACAAAGTGCCGTGAACAGATTTTCGGTCCATGAAAAGTTCCACATTTGATTAAAAAGTTCAGATCAATATTCTTATGAAATGATGTTAGATGAAGTGAAATTTCTAATCATTTCAGGAATTATAGAAGCAATACTTACCATAGTAAGTTCAAATTCAAGAATACGAGATGAAATAATATCGCTTACATAATATGGAGTCTGAAAAGAAATAATATTTTTCATGAGTATTGCAATAAAATAATATCCTTTACCTTAGTAGAAGCCTGGATTTGACTGGAATATCGGATATTATTCTGAGAAAATCTTGTAGAAAAACTACGCTCAAAGTATTCTTATACTCAAGAAAAATACTCACAATACTTTAGAATAAGAATTTCTGATTTATGAATTGGTGTGTTGAGGAAGGAGGGTTATCCCTCTATTTATAGTGCAGGGCGGAGGAAGAAAACCAAATGAGCTGCCTAACTTTTTCTGCCAAATTCTTTCCTGCCAAATTTTTCCTTCAATCATGCCTAACCTTTCCTTTTCATTCATTGCCTAACTCTTATTTTTCCAATAGATGAGGCCCACGAGTTTGGAAAAAACACAAGCTTTGTAGAGAATTAAATGACCATCCACAACAAAACAAAGCATACTTGCAAGAATTTCTTCCACCCACCAACTAATTCCACCAATCAATGGCCTTTATTCCACAAATTGAAAATCAAGTTTTGCATAAGAATTCTCACTAACCAACTTAGGAAAATCAAAGATATACTGCTATGCATTCGAATGCAATTTGCTTACTCCATCTTTTAATCACATGCTTATATATATATATATATATATATATTAAATAATAATAATATATATATAAATGAATATTTTATCGGAGAAAAAAAATAATTGCCAAACTTTCAACAATTATTTCCTGCTAAAATTCCTTCATTTATATCCACATAAAATAAATATTTCTTTATCATATAAATCAATAATTAATTATTCACAAATAATATTACAAAATCTCAATAATGACAACCAGTTCACTTGAGGAAAGAGGGGCTTTCAATAAGAATTTCTCCTCATCTTGCGCCTTGATTAGGTGACCAAACCTCTCCTTGACAGAACTTTCTAGACATTTCCAATAATGCTATCTATTAATATTATTCAAATAATATGAATTATTGATCTAATAATGGAAAATACTATGCAGTAACAATTATTGAAACAACAATAATATAAAATATCAACGCAGCAATTATTGAATCAATAAAATAAAATATTGAGCAGTAATTACTGTAACAATTATTGAGTAGTTCCTTCTTACGTAAGAATCAATAATTCAATAATATTGTGCAATACTGTGTGCTACTATGAAACCACGCGTATTACTGTATTTTAACCACCAAGTAATCCAACAGCGTTAACGGTAACAACTACGTCGTTATTTATAAAAACTCATACTTTGTCATTTTCTTCATCCGACAATTATTCTGTTATGAGCCCCACGAATGGTTGCGCTGTCGTACGAATATTCCCCGACAAAAAGAATATTCCATGACCAAAAGAATATTTCCCGATAAAAAATGAATATTTTATAACCACTTGTTTATTTTGCAAAATTTGCACATTTCACCCATAACCAAAGTATTATATCAATTAACACCTTTTTATTTTAAAATAATGAATATAGGAAATTCAATTTTATTAATAAAAAGTTGGGGTCTTACAACCTCTCCTCCTTATGAAATTTCATCCTCGAAATTGACGTACGTACCTGGTGTTTCAAAAAGGTGAGGGTACCTCGCTTTCATTTCCGTTTCCAACTCTCAGGTCATTTCTTTAATAGCATGGTTCCTCCACAAAACCTTAACTTGTGGTATAACCTTTGTTCGTAGGACATGCTCTTTACTATCCAATATCTTGACAGGTACCTCCTCGTACATTAAATCTTCGGCTATCTCGTCTGGTTCTAACGCAATAATGTGGTTTCGGTCTTTCACATACTTACGAAGCATAGATATATGAAAAATGTTATGAACACGAGACATGCTTGGAGGTAATGCGAGTCTATAGGCCACATTTCCTATTCGGTCAAGAATCTCAAATGGACCAACAAATCATGGATTGAGCTTTCCTCTCTTCCCAAATCTTGTAACTCCCTTCCATGGAGCAATTCGTAACAGTATATGATTCCCAATATTAAATTCCACGTCCTTTCGATGAAGATCAGCATAACTCTTTTGTCGATCTAGTGAGGTCTTTATACGTTACCGGATCATTTGAATCTTTTCTGTAGTCATGCGTACTAATTCTGGTCCCAAAAACGTTGCTTCTCCCACCTCGTCCCAGCATACTAGAGAACGACATTTTCGTCCATACAACGCCTCGAATGGAGCCATGCCTATACTTTCTTCATAACTGTTGTTGTAGGAGAATTCCACCAATGGCAAGTACTTATCCCAACTTCCTTTGAAATCTAGGACACAGAGTCTTAATAGATCTTCAAGGATTTGAATTGTCCTTTCCGATTGCCCGTCCGTTTGAGGATGGTATGCCAAACTGAATCGTAAATCCGTGCCCATAGCTTTCTGCAAGCTAACCCAAAATCGTGAAGTGAATCTTGGGTCACGATCTGAAATTATGGATACTGGCATGCCATGCTATATCACAATCTCATTCACGTACATACGAGAAAGACGTTCAAGGGAATAAGTCTCACGTATAGGCAAGAAATGAGCACACTTGGTTAATTTATCAACAATAACCAAAATCGCATCTATGTTTTGAGAAACTTTGGGAAGACCTGTAATGAAATCCATAGTAGTGTGTTCCCACTTCCATTCCGGAATCTCAAGTGGTTGCAATGGACCTTTTGGCACTTGATGCTCTTTCTTTACACGTTGACAAGTTAAACAGCTCGAGATAAAATTCGCGATCTCTCTTTTCATATTGCTCCACCAAAATGTATGACGAATATCATGATACATTTTGGTACTCCCAGGATGGATTATAAATGGTGTGTTGTGTGCCTCCAGCATGATTCTATGCTTCAAGTCAGAGTCGTTAGGAACGCAAAGTCTGGAGTAGACTCGAAGTATTCCCTCTTCATCGATTCTTGCTTCTGGAATAGCACCTTCTTACACTTTCTTCTTTATACGTATCATCTCTGGGTCTGTGGTTTGAGCAGCTTTAACTTTATCAAATAAAGTCGGTTCTACTCGTATGTTTGATATCATCACGTGGGTACTTGGAGCCTTTACGTCTATCTCCATCCTTTGCAAGTCATACAAAATGGGCATTTGTGTTAACAACATTGTACTCGTACCCGCATATGATCTTTTACTCAATGCGTCAGCTACAACGTTTGCTTTTCCAAGATGATATTGAATGCTATGGTCGTAATCTTTTAATAGCTCGAGCCAACGTCGTTGCCACATGTTGAGTTCCTTTTGGGTGAAGAAATATTTGAGGCTTTTATGATACGTATAAATCTCCACTTTCTCCCCGTACAAGTAGTGTCTCCAGATTTTTAACGCAAAAACGACGACTGCCAACTCCAGATCATGAGTAGGATAATTCCTCTCATATTCTTTGAGTTGTTGTGAGGCATAGGCTATGACTTTCCCATGTTGCATGAGAACACATCCTAACCCTTTGCTCAAGCATCGTTTGTAGATAACAAATCCAAATTAACCAGGATGGTATTGTCGAAACAGTCTTGAAATGAGTCTCCTCTTGAGCTCTTGGAAACTCTTCTCGCACTCCTCGCTCCATACGAATTTTGTATCTTTCCGAGTCAGCTGAGTTAAAGGAGTAGCGATTCGAGAAAATCCTTCCACGAATCTCCAATAATAACCAAATAAGCCCGAAAAGCTACGTGCTTGATCATGAGACTTCGGTTGCTCCCAACTTTGTATTGCTTCAATCTTTGCCGGGTCAACAGATACTCCATGTTTTGACACCACGTGCCCAAGGAATGCTACTTCCTTAAACTAGAGCTCGCATTTCTTCAGCTTGGCATATAACTTGTTGTCACGAAGTCTTTGAAGTACCAGCTTCAAATGGTGCTCATAATCTTCACGGCTTTTAGAATAGATGAGGATGTCATCAATAAAGACAACAACGAACTGATCCAAATATTCTTTGAATACACGGTTCATCATATCCATGAAAGTAGCAGGAGCATTAGTTAATCCAAAAGATATGACTAAGAATTCATAATGCTCATACCGAGTTCTGAAAGCAGTCTTCGGAATATCCTCAGTTTTAATCTTTAGTTGATTATATCCAGAACGAAGATCGATCTTTGAAAAGAATTGTGCTCCTTGCAACTGGTCAAACAGGTCATCAATACGAGGTAGGGGATACCTATTCTTGATGGTGACATGGTTCAATTCCCGGTAGTCAATACAAATTCGCATACTCCCGTCTTTCTTCTTTACAAATAGAACAGGAGCACCCCAAGGAGATGTACTAGGACGAATGAAACCGATGTCTAACAATTCCTGTAGTTGGACTTTTAACTCCTGAAGTTCAATAGGAGCCATTCGATATGGGGTTTTAGAAATGGGCTTTGTACCCGGTTCAAGATTAATAAAGAATTCAACTTCACGTTCCGGGGGTAGACCAGGAAGTTCTTCCGGAAATATGTCAGGAAATTCATTAACAACAGGAATATTATTCAAATCTGACGTGTTTTTGTTCAAGTCCATAATATGGGCTAAGAAAGCTTGACATACATTTTTCAATAAACGAATAGCTTTATGGCTTGATATGACAGTGACTGATTTTAGTGGTTTAGTTGCTTGAATTTGTATAACAGGTTGGTTAGGAATGTGAAAACTAACAACCTTACGAAAATAATCAATTTTGGCATTATGAGTGGTTAACCAATCAATCCCTAAAATCACATCAAATGCAAGTATCTTTAAAGAAATAAGATCAACAGGTAATGTGATTGTGCCAACTTGGATCAAGCAAGATTTATAAACTGTAGATGTAACGAAGGTTTCACCCAATGGAGTTTCAATAGATAAGTTAAAGTCCAATTTCTCCGGAGTCAAGTTTAAACGTTGAGCACAAGCAGAAGAGATAAAAGAATGGGTAGAACCGGTATCTAGTAAGGTATTAACTTCGTAAGAATTCAAGATTAGCTTACCCGTGATCACCTCGTTCGGGTTTCTCGCGTTTTGGCTAGTCACAACAAACGCCCTTCCTTGAACCACCGGCTTTGTTTTGTCCGTAGTCGCCTTTGGTGCCGTCGTCCCAGTTTGACTTGAATTCACTACAGGACAAAATTGGGCTATATGGCCGTCTTTTCCACAATTGAAACACACCTTGGAAGGCTTTGAACAGTTTAGACTTATGTGCCCCTCCTCTCCGCATCGGTAGCATCTGACTGGTGGTCGTTCTCTTCCCCTAGAATTTGTTGTTGGTGCTGGTGCTGGTGATGATGTCTTTCCGTCATTGTTGAATCCCCTCTTTTTGAAATTACCACTTGACTCCCCTCTCCTATTATCATGGCCACGATGACCACCTGAGTGGTTACCGCTTTTGTCCGTACTCTTCCCTCCTCGCTGGTTATCATCGCTCCGATGATCATCCACCATATTTATGACCCTAGTTGTGGTCCCTCGGTTGAACATACTCATTATCACGCTCTGATAATTGCGCCCTGTTTACAATTTCATAAGACTGTTGTACTATGAAATTGTACTATGAAAACTCATGAAAGAGTTATGAATTGTAAATACGGATTAAATGAAATTCGTATGGAGAAAGTATGGAACTAGGATTATGTGGGATTTCAACTGAGGACTCATATCAGCAGCTAAGTTTTATGATTCCTTGTATGGGCGGGGAATTTGTACTTGGTTTTAGAACCACTCAGCTTCCTACTCGATATAGTGGTTAAGTTGAACAATTCTTTGTATGGGCGGGGAATTGTCCTTGGTGTAACAACCGCTTAGCTTCCTATATTGATTAGTGGCTGAGTTTGGTTCGACGACCACTTAGCTTCTGGTACTACTAATCATTGAAATGTTTGTGTCGCGTTGTTTGCTATATAACATGTTAAGAAGGTGATTCTTTTCTCATGTATATAACGGATAGGTAGAGAATATAAGATTAGGTACGAGTTCTTTAAACTTATACGTATGGTAAGTTCGTGACTCATAATCATATGGTGGAACTCCTCAGCGAATGGACGACTATGGTCTGACTAGGATAAGTTCCTAAACCCATATGATTGTGGTAAGTTCATGAACTCCTAACGTGTGGTAAGTTTGATGAACTATACTGGGGTATAGAAAAGTTATGGATTAAGAATTGAGGATATTTAATAGATAGAATGATTAAGCAAATGATCATTAAAGAAATTAAAGTTGATGATGGAAGCATAGGTATTCCAAATCTTCTAGCTGTGCTAGATTTCAAATTTTTGACATCAAGCTAAATTCGCATTGATGTGCCTTTTGAAATAAAATGATTCTTTGTTATCAGCAACACATGGTGACAAATGTGTATTTGTGAACTTCGGGACACTGACACATCGTTACCAGTTGCGGCATGATAGCATCAAAAATGATTTTCGATGATTTTGAGCTGTTTAAAGAAGAGTCTATGCTAATTTGTTTCGGCTAGACAAAAATGATTTGAGATGTCAAAATGTATTTTATATATCATCAATGTATCATGGAACCTGATGCAGAATGATAAAAATGATGGAGTTATCAATGCAGAATTACCTATTGTTAGATGTGATCTAAAGATCGTCAGCCCACTATGGAATGATGTAGTGTGACAAAGTCACACAATGACGAAATCCTCAAACGAACTGTAAATATAGTGCGGTATCATAACGTCATAAAATAATTTTTAGAATTTTAAAGAAAAGTTAAGTGCCAATTAAATTTGGACAGACACATGCTTCGATTGAAATTCGAATTATTGGTATACGTATAAAGCTATTTGATTCAGCTAGACAAATGTTTATGAAAATTCAAAGTATTTGTGAAAATTTATCCCGAACTAAATTGTTTTGGTACGGAATCTTATGATAAGACTGAGGTGAACTATGTTGATTGGATAAAATAATCCAATCTAGTAGCGTAAATATTCGCGAGACATGATTGATACGTCATATATGACGTAAGCATATGATAGGATGATTACCTAAAGTACTAGCATCGGTGGTTTACCTTCTTTGTGATTGTAAACATACCTAGTAATTTACTGTTTTGCGATATAAATATCGTTAAAATTATGTGTTCATGGTCTATATGACCCCTCAGCATGATTTGAAAAGTTTTAACTCCTTAGAGAGAAGTCATGGAAGAATGTGATAGTAGCAGAGCTCCTCATAGTAGGAAGCAAGATGTACTCATTAAATTGAGCATGAAATCAAGTAAAGGTTAATTTGAAAAAAAAATAGTTTTGATGAATAAAAGGAGTGGTGATTAGTAGACTGAAATTTTGAGGACGAAATTTTTAGAAGAAGCGATGAATGTGACAACCCGAAAATTTAGATAATTATTTAAATCTTAAATGATGAATTAAAGGTTGAATAATAAACCTAGACAGAAGATAAGTGAATGGATTTGAGATTTCTGGGAAGGAATTTAGTGAATTTAAAAAATTTTGTGGTAAATTATTCAGGATTAAGTATAAATGAGTATATGTTCTGTGAATATGATGATTATGTGATGGTTTATATTTGTTTATTATAAAAACAAATAAAAGAAACTAGTGTGATCCTAATTATAAATTAGGAATGAAGAATTGTATAACTTAAGGGTTATGGGATGAGAGAATTATGGTATATAGAATATATACTAATTTTAAGAGATTTATTTTATAAATCTCAATTAATTAATTTTATAACCTAATTATAGCAAGTCTAATTGGGTTATGAAATTAAAAAAAAAAAAAATACGTAAGGAAATTATTTTCAGGTGTGAGAAATAAAAACCCTAATTAAATGATTAGGATAAAATAGAATTAAAAGTATTGGACTATAATGATATCATAGCCCAATAATTTAATTAGAGTTCAAGTGAATTAAAATTTAATGGACTAAGGAAGTTATATTATTTAAACAAGCCCAATTATATTTTTAGTGTGGGACTTGTAGATAAAATTAATTCAAAGGCAATTAATTTATTAAATTAGCCCAAGAGGCCATGTATAAGATAAATATAGTAATGACCCAATTTAATTAATGGGGAAGCCCAAGTTCAATTTTGTAAGCAAGCATGATAATAAAAGTACAAGCCCAATTTTAATTAATAAGTGGCCCAATTTTTGACCCACTTAAGGAGGGACTATTTAGTTATTTGTTAAGTAAATTAAAAATTAAAATAAAATAAGATTTGGATGATATTGATGCCATGTGACCGAAATTATGGAGAGAGGAGGAGATAGGTGTAATGTAATAATTACCTTATCTTTAGTTAGTGGTTTACTTTATGGGGTGTCACATTATTATTGGGCCACCACATGAGCTTATCAAAGCATGTAATAATGAGAGAGATATAAGGATTTGGAAGATATTATGGGCCAAATGGCCGGTTAAAAAAAAGAGAGAGAGGGGTGGCTAATATAAGAGACAAGAGAGAGAGAGAAAGAGAAAGAGAAAAAACAAAAAGGAAAAGAAACGGAAAGAGAAAGAGAGAAGGAGCACTACAAAAAAATGGGGCTTCAGCAACAATCAATTTTCGTTGCTAAAGGTGCCAAATTTCGTTGCAAAAAGTGTTTTGTAACGACTTTCTTGTCGTTAACGTCTTTCGTTCAAGAACGAAGCGTTGCTAATTGTTCTGCAACGAACGTATTTTTTTCGTTACCAAAAGTAATACATTTTGTAACGAAATTTGACTTTCGTACAGAGACATCGATCCTTTAGCAACAAAATGTATTATTGCAGAATAATTAAAATTTCATTGCTAAAAAGTCCATTTCGTTGCAAAAGCCTTCTAATTGGCAACGAAATGAACTCTTTTTTTTTTTGCAAATACCATGCATTTTCATTGCAATTGACACCATTTTGCAACGACATTTTTCGTTGCAGTAAATTATGAAAATTGTTGCCTAAGCTTGCTTTCGTTGCGGAATGTAAACTTTTTAACGATTTTTCGTTGCTGATTATATTATTTGGCAACGACATTATGCTGAATAAACAACGAAAATATTTGTTGCTGGTTATTTTTTAATAAGAACGAAAGTCGTCGATTAGCAACGACATTATATGTTGCCGTTTCTTTATATGTGCAACGAAAGTTGATATGATTTGCAACGATAAAAAATGTTACCTTTTATGTTAGTATTAGCAACAATATTCTCTCCGTTGTTATTAGGTTACCTTTTTGTTGCCAAATATTATATTTTTCATGTCATAAGCAACGAAAATTTATTTCTAAATGTATAAAAAATTGTTGCTATATTAAAACTTGTTCAATGCTTTGGTAACGAATTATATAGTTGCCAAATCAAAATTTGACATTCTTTTTGGGTACCTGGCTGGCTCAATGTCCCCATAGCAAATAATGGCAAAACTACAAAAAACTAAAATATTATTAACTTAATAAAATCATCCATTACATAATCATTCATTATCTTTACAATTAACCATCTAAAGCTACCACAGTTCTTCAATCAAAGTATATATCTACATATATAGAGAGAGTACACTTCATAATTTCGTCCCTTGTCTTCCGTAAACGTAGCACGGAAATTTGATACCTAGCATTGTAAGGCAGGTCGTAGAAGCAGTCTTCCTGCACATATTTAAAAATAATAGCAGTGTCAGGAAAATGAAGCAAATAGGTCACCAGAGGCATTTAGTGCCAAAATCAATACACAACGACAATAGAGTTGCTATGTGGTACTAATGTACACCGTATTGCTCATAAGTAGAAAAAGACAATAGAGTTGCTATGTGGTACTAATGTACACTTTAAATTAGGATACTTGTGTATATAAGCCAATGTAATTGAGAAGAATGAATCAAGAAATCATTATCCCAAAATCAGGTTCTTATTTTCTACAGATTACATGGACCATCTTTATTACAAGGTCATCTGACTTGATACTCCATCCTCAAAAGCATGTCCAGAAATACACCAAGATTATGTCCTAAAAAAAAGTCTAAAGTACACAAACTAAGAAGGAATCACAAAATGACCTTAAGAAGGAATTGCAAAAAGACATGGGAGTAAAGACTAGCAACTGACCACCACTGACAAAACACTCATTTTCTATTTTTTTTCATATTGTCGTAAACAATTGAATTTGAAGTTTTAATAAACACATCCTATATCACTCATACAACTTTCTTTCAAACACGTTATTCTTGGTACAAATGTTTCTTTAAATTTTTATTAGCCAAACCAAGTATATCTTAAAATCAAAAGTTCATAATAATAATATCAAAAAAGTCCTTGTAAAATCAGATTCATTTTTTGATAAACGAAAATAGTTTATAAAAGAAACTGTCAAAACAGGGACAGAACCATGCACATGAGTATATAAAAGACTTAGGAGAAAATAATATGACAGTATCAATACAGCCAATGGCAATGCTCCCAATCCTAATTTTTTCAACTCATCAGCTTTTGCGACCGATCTTGCACTATGCCCACATCATAGGTTGGGCACTTAGTTTAATAATGGCACTTAAAAGGTAATCCTAGAGAAAGAAAACAAAGTACCTTCTTTTTTATTTAAATGGTATTTGCTTTGTTATTTTTTTATGGGGATTGAAACCACCTTGAACTTATTCCTCAAGACTTCTGCCATTTCTCCCACCTTTGGGTGAAACATGGTACTTGTTCTTTTCTCTACTGTTTAACTTGAAGAGTCGATCTTAACACCACAATTAAAAATTTGCTTGGGTTAAGGAATTTTGAAATAAGATTCCAATAAAAAGATTAAAATTTATGACTGATTTTTTGAGTCAAATTTCCCCTATTTTTCAAATTCATATATGGGAGAGTTTACATGTTAACATACCTTAATTTAAAAGAAAAAAAAAAACACAGCGGCAAATATTTTTAAATATTTTAACCTTATTATGTTTTTTAGTAATTAATACCATAGTAGTTCTAGTAATAATGTCAGCTAAGCTTTTAGAATGCCTAAGAAAATGACAAGAGATTGAGAAAAACAGACATTTATTCTTTTCTTATAATTTGAATGTATAGTCGTGCATAAAGGAGAAATCAAAGTAATAAAAATAATATTGAGTAAAAGAACAAAAAGGAATTGCAGCAATTATCATACCCCAGGAATCCTCTTGCTCTGATCCTTTCCATCGTTAATGGCCTCCATCATAGTTATGCAGTGAGAACTTTCAATAAACTTCCAGGAATATGATTCTCGCTGTATATAGTAGAACCAAGAAAATGGATTATTAGAAATTAGAACAGGATACCAACTAAATTTACAGATAACATAATTGACTCATTGAGCGAATAAATTAATGCAAGAATAGAACAATTTTCGAAGTTGCATACCTAATGATGTCCTGCCATCAGTTTGAACACAAGACAGTTATATATATATATATATATATATATATATATATATATATATATATATATATATATATATTGATAAATAGTTTTAACACAGTCATATGAACACATGCAATGATAAAAAACAGTAATATGCTTAGAAAAAGTTTAATTAAGTATCAAAAAGCCACTGGTTAGGAAATGGAATTTTAAGAAGTGAACATACTAGCATTTTTGCACTTCCAAAGTCACAAATTTTGACTTGGTGTGAAAGAGGATCAACCTGTGGAAAGCCAACGTTGACGTCAAAAAACAGCTACAACTCTTAATCCCAAGTCACAGTTTAAAAGGTGCATACCAGAACGTTCTTAGGCTTCAAGTCCCTATGACATACTCCAGGAACAGCATGCATATATGCCAATCCCCTGAAAATCTGGAAAATATTCCCCAGTTAAGATCAGTAGGAGAAATGGTAATGATTATTACATTAAATGCGGACGAACCACACAAACCTGATACGTGTAAAGTTTCACATATATGAGTGGCATTCTCTGGTTTGCATTGTTATGGTGCTTCAGAACCCAATACATGGTCTCAGGAATATATTCCATTACTAAGTTTAGAAACAGCTCATTTTTGCTGGTAGTTGAAAAGAAACAATGCTTAAGACCAACTACATTTGGATGATCCATGGTGCGCATCAACTACAATTCACAATTCTTGTATCTTCTGTCTTGCAAAACCTTCTTTATTACCACGGTTTCTCTGGTTTCCAGGCATTTAGCCTAGAGTGAAGAGAGGCATCAGAAAAATGACATGGAATTATAACTTATCAGAATAGCACCAAAATCAGTATGATTAGCTTACCTGAAAAACAATTCCAAATGATCCAGTCCCCACAACACGCTCTGCCATGTAACTAACAGTCTACATTAAGCACCATGTAACTGACAGTCTACATGAGATGGGGATGAAAGGTAAAAAATGTGAGATGAAAAGCCCCTTTAAGATGTTGACAAGTTAAGAATGAATTGTTGTCTAGTTGATAAAAGGAATCTCCTTTGATGTCATGTCAAGCGCTCGATTAGTTTTTATATAACGAAAGATCTAACATAATAACATGGATTCTGTTACAGATTTTGTTGATGGTGGTTGTTTGCTTGTCTTAGTGAGGTTTGGGGTAGTTTGGTCCAGGGTGTTCTGTTGCAGGTGTGGTCTAGACAGCTTGGTTACTGGGCTTGGCTCGGCAGTTGTGGGTTTGGCTATTGGTCTTGCCTCTTTACATGTTTTGGTCTGGCATGATTTGGGCTGGATGGCCTTTGTTGCTTCAAACTCTGCTATGGATTTTGACTAGTATGCTTGCAATGGTATGGCTTGCTTTTGGGCGATCTTGGGCATGGGAGTGGGCGTGAGCTGGGTTGCTTTGGGCTTCTGCTGCTAGTTGGACTCTGTAGTTGGTGGTTACTGCTCATACCTCTGCTATTGCTACGATCCTGCCATAGCGATTCTTTTAATCTGCTGGGTTTGTGCCTACTACTACTGGATTGCTTTACTGGTTTGGACTCTGCTGAGTTTGTGCCTACTGCTGGGGCTGGCACTACTGCTGGTTTCTCTGCTGAGGTGGTTTGGTGGGATGGTATTCTTGTCACGGCTGCTGCTGGTTTTTGCAGCCTCTGGGCTAAAAATGCTTGTGGACTGCAGCCGGATGGTGTGGACTGGGGACTGCTATTTCTTGTGGTCTGCTATTCTTGCCGGACTGGGGTCTACTATTTCTTGTGGACTGCATTTGCAGCTGGTGAAGATGGGTTATTTGTGCTCTGCTGCTGGCTCTGATGTTCTTCTGCTTTGAAGGGCTGTTGGTTTAGCGGTGGGTGATGCTGAGATGCATTTTTTAGATTTTATGCCCTCTTGCTGCTGCAGAATGGGGATAAACTCTGAGGTTGTGCTGCTATGCTTCTGCTGGCATGGGCCCTAGGCCATTCTACTGTTGCCTCTTGACAGCTGCCGCTACTGTCGAGCAGCTGATTTGCTACTACTATGCTTTGATTGGGGCTGTTGCTTCTTCCAGTTTCTTGGGGGAGCTGCTTTTATGCTATGGGTTAGGGATGCTTTGGCTTCTATTGGGGTCATTTCCACCTGCTGCTCTTGCTGGTCTACCTCTTGTCTATCTCGTGCTGGTTAGGGATGTCTGTCTCGTGTTGCTTGATATTGCTGATGTTATATGTTCTGGGTACTGCTGTTGCTGGATGTTCCATTTTGTCAAAAGCTCTAGCTTTGTGTTGCCAAGTAATTCCAATTACTTGGCCATTTTCGATAAGTATAAGTGAATTAGTTGAGAACCTATACACATGATCAGGTAGGGCAGCCAATACTAGAAACTGAACTAGAGAATAAAGTAGAAATTTCCTCTCTTATTTTTGAAATCTAAGAATAACATACAGTAATTTGCAGTTTTCATGCCTTTAGGCCCTTAATGTGATGCACCACTCTATAGATTAAACCTTTCAATTTAAAAGTAAATGTTTGAAATAGTAGGAATGTAAGACCCCAACTTTTATGAATAAAGAATAATTTTTTCGAAATATATTTTTGAATATTATGGTGTGGATTTAATATAATGTTATAGTTGTGGGTAATATTTACAAATTTTGCAAAGTAAGCAAGTGGTTATATAATATTCGATTGGTTTAATATTCGTTTTAACGGGAATATTAAATGCGATGGCAATCATCGTTAATTGTACCCTACAACGGAAGTATTGTCGTAGTTAAAAACGACGAAATTATCTTTTATAAAAATAACTACGGAAGCTTTCTGAGTTAAACCGTTGAACTACCCGGTAGTAAAAAATACGATGTCTGGCGTGTAGTTGCATAGTAGCACACGGTATTGATTATTGATGCTTACGTGAGAAATCACTGAGTTATACTCAATTATTACTACAGTAATTACTGTATCATATCACTCATATTATTGATTCAGTTATTGTCACAGTATCATCTGCATAATATGATATATTATTAAATCAATAATTGAGACGACAAAGTTATTCATATTATTAAA
Source organism: Panax quinquefolius (assembly GCA_020205615.1). Classification (NCBI taxonomy): domain Eukaryota; kingdom Viridiplantae; phylum Streptophyta; class Magnoliopsida; order Apiales; family Araliaceae; genus Panax; species Panax quinquefolius. The sequence continues at coordinate 99,422,685 of CM035158.1, read as the reverse complement.
TTTCAATATTTACAATGTCTAGAAGTTTTGTTAAGGAGAAGTTTGGTCATCTAATTGCGCGCCAATAAGGAGAAATCATTATCGGAAAGCCCCCTCTTTCTTGGGAACGACCTGGTTGTTAAATATTGTGAGTTATAATATTAATGATGAGTAAGTTCGTGTTGATTAAAGATGAAATTGATAGTTCCATTGTGTTGGAATTATTAGTGTTAGTGAAAATCAACATTTATTTCGATATTAATTGATATCTGGAAGTTATACTGACCAGTCGGGTAATTAATCGGATAAATGAGCAATTAATTTCTATTAATTCACATGATTATAACTATTTGTTCACATGTGTGTACTATTGATTCACATTCTTGTACTATTAGGGGAGTTGGTGCAAGATTGATAATACTTGCATGACTAAGTTAAAAATGGAGGTATAGATGGAGGTACTATACTGTAATTCGTATTTTCACGTGATTATAACTATTGATTCATATGATTGAACTATTGATTCACATTATTTACTATTAGGGGAGGTGTTGCAAGTTTGATAATACTTGCGGGACTAAATTAAAAATGAAGAAAAAGAGGAAGGTATTATACTATAATATTTTGAGCCCCAAACGTGCAATTATTGAAACTATATTTTCCTATAAATAGAAGCTCATTCTTCCTTCATTTCTCACCAATTCACAAAAGCTTTAGATCAATTATTATAGAGAGAAATTATAGAGAGAAAGAAGAAGAGAAGTCTGCTACCTCACTATTCCAATATCCAGTTTCTTCTAAGGTAAGGGGTATTATTCTTTTGTATTCATGAAGAGAGTTATTTTCTTTCAATACTCGTAAGAGTTGTTATTCCATTCTTTATTATTATGTTGGAATAACTTTGCCATAATGGGCAATCTGCATACATAGTGAAATTCTTACATTATTCCATTCTTTATTATTACGTTGGAATAACTTTTATGCATCTTGATCTATCGCATGCATGGTGAATTCATTGTTATTCCATTCTTTATTATTACATTGGGAATAACTTTGTTTGTCTTGATCTATCGCATGCACGATGAATTCTTACATTATTTCATTCTTTATTATTCATTAGAATAACCTTTATACATGTGGATTACCGCATGCATGGTGAATGATCCTTCGTATTCATTCCTTATTAAATTGTCGAAATGATATGTCTACGTGAATTACCGCATGGCGGGCGAAAATCCATTTGCAGTTTCATATATTCTATTATACTCAATTGGTTAAAGTTTTGGCTTCTACACTCCATGAAATTAGTAGAATATCCTGGATATTTGCGCTTCATCCAGTATCTTTTCATGGAAATATTCTTCTGAGCATTCTTTAATTTTACTCCACAAAGTAGTATCATGTTGACAATTTGGACGTAATTGATTTCAGGATAAATTAACTTATAAATCTTTAAAATTTATTCTTGAACTTGTTTTATTGAATTATTATGTCATTGTCATCATCCTCACGCTTATATTGTGATGAAAGTCATCTTTGGCTTACGTGCATATATGGACTTGGTATGATTATGACCAGGGATCATTCGGTATAGTCATGACCTGTAATGTTATAAATGAGGTGGTAAAAGTCCTCGGTGGCACATAGTGCATTGATGGGCGCTTTTTGGTATGATTATGACCGAGGATTATTCGGTATAGTCATGACCATTGATGATTTAATGAATATCCTTGGCCGTAGATGCGGGGATGACTCGATGATGTGGTTTATTTATGAAGCCAGTCTCAAATGATAAAAATTGATGAAAACATTTTAAATCATAGAAGATAGTAGATATCATACTCTACTTGACTCTTCTAATGGATTGTTTATTCCGCTGCAGTTAACCTTGATGTCTATTGTATTTTATCAATTTAACATTGTTGAAGGCTAATGATAATTTATCCTGCATTATCTTAGTCGTAATATTTCTTACTGGGCTAGTTGAGCTCACCCTTTTGCTTTCATTGTTCTCTTCAGGAAATGAGAACGTAGCCGGGACTAGTCGGGGAACGGAGTGATGGTCCGAGATGGTGTTATAGTAGTCCTCACTATTCTATAAAATAGTCTGACAATAAATGTAATGAGGACTCTATTTGAGAGTGGATATTGTCTAGAAGGCAATATTCCTATTTAAACTCTCAGCTATGTTTTGTAGTATATTTCACGACGTTTGTATAATTAAGTTTGTATTTGTATTCTGTACCATGTATTTGGCGACTCAAGATTGGTGATGTATACCTGTTTTGGGGGGCGTCACAGTTGGTATCAAAGCTTAGGGATATGATCCCTGGCTGAGATGTGAGACAAGAACTAGGAGGAGAGAGACGGGGAATTCTTTCGCTAGTATGACCTACCTAAGTTTATTTGGTATTTAATTGGTAGGTCTAAGTATAGGGATAATATGTGATATGTTAATTAACCCTTGTTTTGTGGCATTATTTGAAAATGGCATCCGATAATGTTGAGATAAGCAATGAAGCACATGAGACCATTGAGTCACCACAGATTAATACCCAGGATAATGTGCAACAGGAAGACAATAATCCTCAGGTAAATAACAACGATCAAATGATGAACGATGGGATGTTCAGAGGTTTTATGTAATTCATACAACATCAGGCGAGGGCGGCTCCTCTCCAAAATGCAGGTGAAAACACTGACAACTCTCGGACGGTCATCGCTAAGCAGTTCAAGGAGCTGGGACCACCGGAGTTTTTTAGAGAGCCAAAACCACTTAAAGCGGAGACGTGGATAAAGCAGATCAACAAGATATTTGATGTCTTGGGATGCTCTGAGGAGCAAAAGGTTCCCTTTGCCACCTTTATATTGCAAGCAGAGGCAGATTACTGGTGGGAATTTGTAAAGTGTACTCAACCTGCCACACTCAAAATGTCTTGGGAGAAGTTCCAAGATCTGTTCAACGACAAGTACTTTCCTGAAAGTATTCGTCACATGAAGGAGGTAGAGTTCATCAAGCTTGAGCAAAAAAAATATGGCCGTATAAGCGATCTGAAGCTAAGTTTGCGAGTTGTCTCGGTTTTGCGTCCCCACTTGGTTGATAATGAAGAGAGAATGACGCGGATGTTTCTAAGAGGTTTGAAACCTGAGATACGTCAATACCTAATTTCTCACAAACTGTGTTTGTATTTAGATGTTGTGAATAGGGCTCAATTATTGGAGCGCGATAATGAGTCAACCCAACTAAGAGAGCAGTCGACAAGTTGATAACACCAGTGGTAGCAGTCATCGAAGCGGTGACAACAAACGTGGAGGGAATCAACATGCCAGAAATGGTAATCACTTCGGTGGTAATCATGGCCATGACAATAAGAGTGGACATTTCAAGAAGAGGAGATTCAACAATGATGGAAAGACGTCAGCACCAGCACCTGTTGTTAAGGAAGGAGAATGACCATCGGTCGTATGTTACAAATGTGGAGGGGAAGGACACATCAGTCCAAACTGCGCGATGCAGTCCAAAGCGTGTTATAATTGTGGAAAAGAAGGTCACCTAGCCCAATTTTGTCGTGCACCAAAGTCAAGTCCAGCTGGGATGGAGGCATCAAAGGGTGTCCCAAACAAGATAAAATTGATAGTTCAAGGGAGAGCATTTGTCGTAACCTCCCAAAAAGTGAGGAATCCGAATGAAGTGATCACGGGTAAGCTTATCATAAACTCTAGTGAAGTTTATACTTTATTTGATACCGGTTCTACCCATTCTTTCATTTCTCCTACTTGCGCTCAACGTTTAAATTTGACTCTAAAGAAATTAGACTCTGACTTATCTGTTGAAACTCCGTTGGGAGAAACCTTCATTACATCCACAGTTTATAAGTCTTGTTTGATTCAAATCGGTAACTGCATGTTACCTGTCAATCTTATTTCTTTGAAAATACTTGCATTTGATGTGATTTTAGGGATTGATCGATTAACTACTCATCATGCTAAAATTGATTATTTTCGTAAGGTTGTTAGCTTTCATATTCCTAACCAACCTATTATGCAAATTCAAGCAACCAAACCACTAAAATCAATTACTGTCATATCAAGCCATAAAACTTTGTATTGATTATCGGGAGTTGAATCATGTCACCATCAAAAATAGGTACCCGTTGCCTCGCATTGATGACCTGTTTGACCGGTTGCAAGGAGCCAAATTCTTTTCAAAGATTGATCTTCGTTCCGGATATCATCAGTTGAAGATTAAAACTGATGACATTCCAAAAACTGCTTTCAGAACTCGGTACGGGCATTATGAATTCCTAGTCATGTCTTTTGGATTGACTAATACTCTTGCTGCCTTCATGGACATGATGAACCAAGTATTCAAGAAATATTTGGATCACTTTGTGGTCGTCTTTATTGATGACATCCTCATATACTCCAAAACCCGTGAAGACCATGAGAAACACTTGAGGCTGATACTCCAAAAGCTTCGTGAAAATAAGATATATGCCAAGTTGAAGAAATGCGAGTTCTAGCTTGAGGAAGTTGCATTCCTTGGGCACGTAATATCAAATCATGAAATATCTGTTGACCCGACAAAGATTGAAGCAATTCAAAGCTGGGAGCAACCTAAGTCGATGATCCGAGTCGTAGCTTTCTCGGCTTAAATTGGTTATTATCGGAGATTCGTAGAAGGGTTTTCTCGAATCGCTACTCCATTAACTCAAATTGACTCGAAAAGATACAAAATTCATTGGAGCGAGGAATGTGAGAAGAGTTTTCAAGAACTCAAGAGGAGACTCATTTCAACACCTATTACGACAATACCATCCGGCTCGGAGGGATGTCATCTCTACATGATGCTTCGGCAAAGGGGTTAGGATGTGTTCTCATGCAACATGGGAAAGTCATAGCCTATGCCTCATGACAACTCAAAGAATATGAGAGGAATTATCCTACTCATGATCTAGAGTTGGCAGCAGTCGTTTTTGCGCTTAAGATTTGGAGGCATTACCTGTATGGAGAGAATGTGGAGATCTATACGGATCATAAAAGCCTCAAATATTTCTTCACTCAAAAGGAACTCAACATGCGGCAACGACGATGGCTTGAGTTGTTGAAAGATTATGATCATACCATCCTGGAAAAGCGAACATAGTAGCTGACGCATTGAGTAGAAGATCATATGCGGGTACGAGTGCAATATTGTCAACGCAAAGGCCCATTTTGTATGAATTAGAAAGGATGGAAATAGAGTTAAAGACTCCAGGGACCCATGTGATGATGGCGAATATACGAGTAGAACCAACCTTAATTGATAAAGTTAAAGCTGCTCAAGCTACAGACCTGGAGCTGATGCGTATGAGGAAGAAATTACACGAAGAAGCTATTCCGGAAGCAAGAATTGATGATGAAGGAATACTTCAATTCAACTCCAGACTTTGTGTTCCTAACGATTCTAACTTGAAGTATAAAATCATGATGGAGGCGCACAACACACCGTTTGCAATCCATCCTTGGAGTACCAAAATATATTGTGATCTTCGATATACATTTTGGTGGAGCAATATGAAGAGAGAGATAACGGGGTTTATCTCAAGGTGTCTAACTTGTCAACGAGTCAAGGTGGAGCATCAAGTGCCAAAAGGTCCATTGCAACCACTTGAAATTCCAGAATGAAAGTGGGAGCACATTACCATGGATTTCGTTACTGGTCTTCTCAAGGTTTCTCAAGGCATAGATGCGATTTGGGTCATTGTTGATAGATTGACCAAGTCTGCTCATTTCTTACCGATACGAGAAACTTTTACATTTGAACGTCTTGCTAGTATGTACATAAACGAGATTGTAAGATTACATGGTATGCCAGTATCCAAAGTTTCTAATCGAGACCCAAGATTCACTTCAAGATTTTGGGTTAGTTTGCAAAAAGCTATGGTCACGGAATTATGATTTAGTTCGGCATATCATCCTCAAACGGATGGACAATCGGAAAGGACTATTCAAACTCTTGAAGATTTATTAAGACTCTGTGTCCTTGACTTCAAGGGAAGTTTGGACAAGTTCTTACCATTGGTGGAGTTTTCCTACAATAATAGTTATCAAGCAAGTATTGGCATGGCTCCATTTGAGGCGTTGTATGGAAGAAAGTGTCATTTATCCAAAGATCTTTGGGATGAGGTGGGTGAAGCAACGTTGTTGGGACCGGATTTGGTACGTATGACTACGTAATATATTCAAACGATCCGACAACGTATAAAAACCTCACAAAATTGACAAAAGAGTTATGTTGATTGTGACGCCCCCAAAATAGGTATACATCACCTATTCTGAGTTGTCAATACATGGTACAGAAACAACTACAACTTTATTATTACAATCAGAAAAAGCGAGTTTGAATACAAATATTATCTTCTGACATATATATCTATACTCAAATAAATCCTCATCACATTTATTGATACATTATTTTACAAAAATGGTGAGGACTACTAAACAATTCTTTCTAAAACCTTCATTCCATACCCCAGGCTAAGTACTCGCTTATATTCTCGCCTCCCGAGAAGAAAATGGAACAAAAAGGAAAAGGGTGAGCTCAACTAGCCCGATAAAGAATATTATGACTAAGATAATATACAACAAATTATCGTTAGTCTTCAACAGAGGGAAAAAATCTAATAGAATACAATAGACAACAAATTTTAAATCAATATTCGCAATGAAATAATAATTCATTAGAAGAGTTAAGTAGAGAATGCAAACTACTATCTTCTATGTATGAATTTAAAAGTTCATCGTCTATCTTTTATCCCCGTAACATCAATCAATATACATCCGGAATCAAATATTCATCTTTGCACTACAGGGCCAAAGATATTCATCGATTAATCATGTTCATCTAAACACTGCTCATCTTTGCACTACTACCAAAGATATTCTTGAAAATCATTCATCTTTGCTACAGAGCAAAGATATTCAATAATATCATCATTTAAGATCGAGGATGATGAAAATATTTTTAAAGAAACGAATCCAAAGTGAAACAAAATGACAAGGATTAAGGATTAAGGATTCGTACTTTGTTTTATCCATGTTCAAAATACCTCAAAAATGATCATAGTGGTGTAAAATTCAAGAATGATCAAAACATGGATACAATCAAAGCTAGTATCCGAATAGATATTTTGGACAAAAGAAGAAATTTCATTTTTCTATGAATAGTCAGATATCGTGAATAGTCTGATATCGTGAATAGTCTTGAGTATCGTGAATAGTAACTCAGACACCAAAAGATAGAAATTCCACAAAAAATATCTTCACGCTTCATGAATAGTACTCGTGAATAGTAACTCGTGAATAGTAACTCATGAATAGTAACTTGTGAATAGTAACTCATGAATAGTAACCCCGACATGAAAAAAAGTTCCAAATTTGATAAAAGTTCCAACCAATATTTCAAAGATAATGATATTGAAGAAATAATATCATTTGAGAAGAAATTAACATCCTTACCTCGAAAGATTAAGTACTTCTAAATTTGGAATACCGGGTATAGTCTTTGAAGGGAACTTCTGACCGTCTAACAATACTTGAAAGTATACTCAAAATACTCACAAGAATACGCTCGATAATATAGAGAGAAAAAACTTCAGCTTACGGTGTGATTTTCAATTCTAACCTAAGCACCCTATTTATAGGAAAATGCTTAGAACACCAAAGCGTAAAATTTAATATAATATTAATATATATATTAAGATTTCTACGCCCACCTTCCTAGATCTGATCTCAGCTCATTATGCACATGTTGTAGCCCACAAAACAAACAAAAACGTTTTTATTATTTAAAATATTTTAAACTTCCAAAATCAATTATTTGAACTTGAACTTCAATAATTCATAATAAATAGTCCTTCTATCAGAAAATTCGAATCTCATGAGTTTTTATAGGAAATTCAATTCTCTACAACTTTGCAGAAGAAAGTTTTTCCAAATTCCAAACAAAATTGATCGAAATCCACAAACGGGATTTTACACAGCTATAATCAAATTTCGGTCGATAAATGGGGTCCAATTTGACATGTTTAACATGTTTTAAACATTTATTGTAACAAAAATACTCTTCCTCCTCGTATACTCATATATCCCACATTCGTTGTAAAAATATCACCATTATTATATTATTAAAATATAATAATATATTTAAAAGAATTATTTTATCGTAAAAAGATAAAATTTCAATTTTCAACAATTGTCACATTAAAATTTTTCTCCATCTATATCCACATAAAATCAATATTTTCCTCATCATATGAATCAATAATTAATTATTCACAAATAATATTACGAAATCACAATATTGACAACCGCGGTTCAGGAAAGAGGGGCTTTCCAATAAGAATTTCTTCTTCTTTGGAGCGCAATTAGGTGACCAAACCTCTCCTTAGATGTAACTTTCTAGAAATTTCCAATAATGTTATCTAATAATATTATTCGGATAATATGAATTATTGCTTCGATAATGAAAAATCTTTGTGTAATGACAATTATTGAAACAATGAAGAATATAAAATATCAACGCAAGAATTATTAACTCAATAAAATATTGAGCGGTAATTACATGTGACCATTATTGAGTAGTGCCTTCTTCGTAAAGAATCAACAATTGGTGCAATACTGGTATCTTCTTGTGTTTTAACCACCGGGTATTTTAACAAAGATTAATCTTGGTATAACTACTACTGATTATTTTTAAACCACTTATATTTATCGTTTTCTTCATCCAATCGCTTTCCGTTATGGGGCCCACACATGGCTGCGCCGTCGTACGAATATTCCCCGACAGTACGAATATTCCACGACCAAACGAATATTCCCCGACAACAATGAATATTTTATAACCACTTGCTTATTTTGAAGTATTTGCGTATTTTACCCCTAACTATCCACATTAATCACATCAACCCTTACTATTTCAAAATAATAATTAGAGAAAATTAAATTTCATTAATAATAAGTTGGGGTCTTACACTGATCTTCATCGAAAGGACGTGGAATTCAATATTGCAGACCATGTGTTGTTACGTGTTGCTCCATGGAAAGGAGTTACGAGATTTGGAAAGAGAGGAAAGCTCAATCCTCGATTCATTGGCCCATTTTTAATCCTCGATCGAGTAGGAACTGTGGCCTATAGAATCGCCTTACCGCCAAGTATATCTCGTGTTCATAATATTTTTCACATATCTATGATACGTAAATATGTTAAAGACCTGAACCATATTATTGAACTAGAACCAGACGAGATAGAGGAAGATTTAACGTATGAAGAGTTACTTGTTAAAATCTTGGATAAGAAGGATCATATTCTACGCTCCAAGGTTATACCTCAAGTCAAAGTTTTGTGGAGAAACCACGATGTAGAAGAAATGGCCTGGGAGTTAGTATCTGAGATGAAGTCAAGATATCCTCACCTCTTCGATATACCAGGTACGTACCCTAATTTCGAGGACAAAATTTCATAAGAAGGGGAGGTTGTAAGACCCCAAATTTTATGAATAAAGAATAATTTTCTCGAAATATATTTTGGAATATTATGGTGTGGATTTGATATAATGTTATAGTTGTGGGTAATATTTACAAATTTTGCAAAGTAAGCAAGTGGTTATATAATATTCGATTGGTCGGGGAATATTCATTTTAACAAGGAATATTCGTGATGCGACAACACAATCATTAGGTGGACCCACAAAAAGAAGTATTGTCGTAGTTAGAAAACGGCGAAATTATCTTTTATAAAAATAACGGCGGAAGTTTTACCGTTAAACTATTGAACTACCCTAGTAGTAAAGTACGATGTACTGGCGTGGTTGCATAAGAGCACTACCGGTATTGATTATTGATGCTTACGTGAGAAATCACTCAGGTATACTCAATTATTGCTACAGTAATTGTTGCATCATATCTCTCATATTATTGATTCAATTATTGTCACAGTATCATCTGCATAATATGATATATTATTAAATCACTAATTGAGACGACAAAGTTATTCATATTATTAATTTGCAATATTTACAATGTCTAGAAGTTCTGTTAAGGAGAGGTTTGGTCATCTAATTGTGCGCCAATAAAGAGAAATCCTTATCGGAAAGCCCCCTCTTTCCTGGGAACGACCTGGTTGTTAAATATTGTGAGTTATAATATTAATGATGAGTAAGTTCGTGTTGATTAAAGATGGAATTGATAGTTCCATTGTGTTGGAATTATTAGTGTTAGTGGAAATTGATATTTATTTCGATATTAATTGATGTCTGGAAGTTATACTGACCAGTCGGGTAATTAATCGGATAAATTAGCAATTAATTGCTATTAATTCACATGATTGTAATTATTTGTTCACATGTATATACTATTGATTCACATTCTTGTACTATTAGGGGAGTTGGTGCAAGATTGATAATACTTGCATGACTAAGTTAAAAATAGAGGTATAGATGGAGGTACTATACTATAATTCGTATTTTCACGTGATTATAACTATTGATTCACATTATTTACTATTAGGGGAGGTGGTGAAAATTTGATAATACTTGCAAGACTAAATTAAAAATGAAGAAAAAGAGGAAGGTATTATACTGTAATATTTCGAGCCCCAAGATGTGCAATTATTGAAACTATATTTTTCTATAAATAGAAGCTCATTCTTCCTTCATTTCTCACCAATTCACAAAAGCTTTAGAGCAATTATTATAGAGAGAAATTATAGAGAGAAAGAAGAAGAGAAGTCTGCTACCTCACTATTTCAATATCCAGTTTCTTCTAAGGTAAGGGGTATTATTCTTTCGTATTCATTTCTTTCAATACTCGTAAGAGTTGTTATTCCATTCTTTATTATTATGTTGGAATAACTTTGTCTATCTGTACACCGCATACATGGTGAAATTCTTACATTATTCCATTCTTTATTATTCTCATTGAATTACACATGCGTGGGTCTATCGCATGCTCGATGAATTCATTGTTATTCCATTCTTTATTATTCATTGGGAATAACACGTCGTGTGGTCTATCGCATGCACGGTGAATTCGTCTGTTATTCCATTCTTTATTATTCTGTTGGAATAACCTGTCTATGTGGATTACCGCATGCATGGTGAATGATCCTTCGTATTCTTTCCTTATTAAATTATCAAAATGATCTGTCTACGTGGATTACCGCATGGCGGGCAAAAATCCATTTGCAGTTTCATATATTCTATTATACTCAGTTGGTTAAAGTTTTGGCTTCTATACTCCATGAAATTAGTAGAATAACCTGGATATTTGCGCTTCATCCAATATCTTTTCATGGAAATATTCTTCTGAGCATTTTTGAATTTTACTCCACGAAGCAGTATCATGTTGACAATTTGGACGTAATTGATTTCAGGATAAATTAACTTATAAATCTTTAAAATTTATTCTTGAACTTGTTTTATTGAATTATTATGTCATTGTCATCATCCTCATGCTTATATTGTGATGAAAGTCATCTTTGGCTTACGTGCATAGATGGACTTGGTATGATTATGACTAGGGATCATTCAGTATAGTCATGACCTGTAATGTTATAAATGAGGTGGTAAAAGTCCTCAGTGGCCTGTAGTACATTGATGGACAGTTTTTGGTATGATTATGACCAGGGATTATTCGGTATAGACATGACCATTGATGATTTAATGAATATCCTTGGCCCGTAGTGCAGGGATGATTCGATGATGTGGTTTATTTATTAAGCTGAGTCTCAGTGATAAAAATTGAGGAAAATATTTTAAATCATAGAAGATAGTAGATATCATGCTCTACTTGACTCTACTAATGGATTGCTTATTTCGCTGCAGTTAACCTTGATGTCTATTGAATTTTATCAGTTTAACATTGTTGAAGGCTAATGATAATTTATCCTGCATTATCTTAGTCGTAATATTTCTTACTGGGCTAGTTGAGCTCACCCTTTTGCTTTCATTGTTCTCTTCAGGAAATGAGAACGTAGACGGGACTAGTCAGGGAACGGAGTGATGGTCCGAGATGGTGTTATAGTAGTCCTCACTATTCTATAAAATAGTGTGATAATAAATGTAATGAGGACTCTATTTGAGAGTGGATATTGTCTAGAAGGCAATATTCCTGTTTAAACTCTCAGCTATGTTTTGTCGTATATTACACGACGTTTGTATAATTAAGTTTGTATTTATATTCTGTACCATGTATTTGGCGACTCAAGATGGGTGATGTATACCTGTTTTGGGAGCGTCACAAGGAATTTGGAATGAACTTGCAGAATCTTGAATCTCCTCATTTACAATGTAAAATGGATCGTGGGTTGAAGACATTTGCGTATCTTAAATGCACATTGTTGCACTACTATCCAATATTCTTCCATAACTATACCAAGCCAAAATATATACCAATTCAATTTAAAACTAAACTCACCTTTCAAATCAATTAGATGTTCCAAAATATTATATAATTTACATCTCGATGAGTTAATTTTCCAAAACACAATTTCAATCCCCAATTTTTCACATATTAGATCCCTAAAATAGTTAAGAGTTTCAAAAATACCCAAATCAGTTCGAAATTCCATAAAATTAAAAAAAAATAGGACTTGAAGGGACTCACCCAAGAAAGGAGGTAGGAAAAGATGGCGGTTACCAGCGACAGAGATGGAGATGGTGGCGGTGGTTCTCCTTCGTTGCCGCATAGGTTGTCTATATATGGGGATAGATCGCAGTGTGATGGCGGGGGTGGTGCTCCTTCGTTCATATCAAAGCTGCGGTGGAGATGGAGACGAATCAAAGCTGCATTAAAGGTAAGCAAGGAAGAAAAAGTGGCGATGGAAAATCGAGAGGAGAACCAAACGATCGAAGTTGTAGAGAAGGTATGGGTTATTTGGGCAAAACACGTAGCTCAGATTTATTCAACCTATTCACATATGTATTGGATTTTATATTTTTTTTATGAGATAATTGATTAATAATGGAGTTGATAGATTTAAACACTTAAAAAGAAAAATAAAATTAAACTTTTTATTCAAATAAATATATAAATTTGTATTTACAATTTAAAATTTAGGATGTCATAAATTAACAAAAAAAAAACTCAATAAAACTCTTTTTATTGAAAGGATGAATAATATTTTAGTGTTTCTAAAGGAAATATTTTTCACAATTAATTCTAAGAAATTCATTTTTTGCAAAATAGTGAAAGAATTATCTCTTGCAAAAAAAAACTCAATAATACTACATAACGAATAATAATTCCTTCGTAGATAATATTTTTCTTTGTAAAATTTCACCGTAAAAATGGCAGTGGCAACTATTTTCCACCGCCTCAATTTTACAAAAGCAAAAAATAATTTGTAAAAAATATTTCTTTCGCTAATAAATATATTATCATTGATTTTTTTTTCTTTTCATTTTTATCTTGCTAGAACATTCTCATTTTTCTTGATAATGATAATTGTATAAAATGATACGATACACAAAAATTTGTAGTCATAGTTTTTATCGTACCAATCTATTAGACTAATATAATTTATTATTTTTAGGGGTATACATTCTCATTTTAATATTCGCAAATTTTTTAATTGGAACTCTCTTTTTAAATGAATCGAAATTATTTATAGAATTTATGAATAATTGTATAATGTTGTAAAATATTAATAAATGAAATTATGAGTGTGAACGTAGAAAATAAAATCAATAATTAATGATATATTTTTTATTAAAATTTGTTATTTCATATATTTGAGCTAAAACAAGGGAATACAACTTTGTAATTAGCAAATGATTATATATATATATATATATATATATATATATATATATATATATATATATATATAGACACACACACAAACACTATGCATTAATAAAAATAAGTAGTTCAGATTCCATACAAGTAGTTCTAATACTAACTAATACTACTCATTTAAATAATACTCCATCCGTCCCATAATAAATGTCTTAATTTGACTTTCATGGTCAAATTGTTAGATTTTAAATTATTTATTAAAAATATTTATATAGAATTTTCAAATTTCAAACACTTGACACTTGTAGTATTCACTTAACATATATTTTGATTTTTTTTAAGAGTTGTTAATTTAAAAAATGGTCAATTTGACTATGAAAGTCAAATTTGTATGTTTATTATGAGACAGAGGGAGTACTAACTATCTAAAATAATAATTTAGATCTAATACATTAAAAACGTTGTTATGTATTTTTTATAAATATCATGTATATAACGAGAAAAAAAATAATTTTCATCTCTAATATTCTAAAATACAAACACGTAGAAATATGTTAAATTTTCCTTCAATTATACATTACTCTATTTTAAATATTTTTACATGAGTATACAATGAATTTCATCTTTATGTGAAGAAAAATCATGTGAAAATATTAAAAACACATATAAAAATAGTACTTCTTTTAATCAAATATATAGTCCATATATAAAATAATTATTAATTTTTTAAGTCAATTTATAAGTGTATTAAATTTTCCTTAAAATAGTAATTTTATTTTTTTGTAAAGAAAAGAAATACATTTCACATAAAATAAAAAATAAACTCACCTAACACCTTGTTGGGTTTTTAAAATTAAGTAAATGAGAAAAAAGCTTAGAAAATTAATAAAACAAACTAATTCTACATAAATATTATTTTAATTTTATTAAAATAATTCCAAAATAAATATTTTAGGAAAAAAAACTTAAAAATATTACTAACATTTTATTAAAATAACTTATGCTCTCGATAATCACCAATTATTGATATAATAGAACAACTAGATATAAAATCTCTTTATTATAGTTTATTTAAAGCAACTTAAACTTTATTTTTTAATAAATAAGTTTAATAAGTGGTGCAAAATACAACTGTTGATCGATTTCGCAATCAATGAATACGTGCAAGTATACACGGTCAACAAGTAATAAAGTGAAAGTAGAGTATCGTTCCCACGAGGAATTATTTAATAAAAATTACCAATTACTAACTCTTAACCAAATCAATTTTATTTAAACAATCTCAAATCACGATTTTTCTAATTAAGAAAACTAACTTAATCAATTAAAACTAGGTTACTTTATAAATGAATTCAAATAAATAAAGGCTAAGACTCCAATATCCCCAATTATAAACTATAAACTAATTATCCAATTATCCAAATTATTATGTCTACTGAATTGTTAACAGGAATTCTCAAATGCCAAAAGCCCTCTCTCAAGTGATCAATTGCCTTCTATTTAACCCAGATTAATTTTGCTATATCTCTACGCAAAACAATTGAATTAAACTCGTTACAATCCTAATTCTTTATGTGTTACATGCGGCAAATAGATATTCTCATTCTATTCACAAACCTACTTATTCACTGTGCAAATAACTAAGTCACATGTCACCATGCCCAGTTCTAACCCTAGAATTCCTTCTCAATTCGTTCTAGAGTAACACGGTAATTATTGGCCAGATAATTAATCAATAAGTGCAAAGCATGATGAACAATTCACTTCAACATAAATAATTGGAATAAAATAAATAATCAATTCATAACCATAAAAGGTTCAATTGAAATCTTTATAAAAGAGTTAGTTCATAATTAATGAATTAAAACCAAGAATCCACAACTGAATAGACATTAAACAATAAAGGTAAGAGAAGAGAAGAGAATATAATCTGTTGTCAGCAAATCTGATGTTCCCCTCTTGCTCTTGCTCTTGATCTTCAATGGTCTCCAAGTTGCTTCAATCTCCAAAACTAATAAGAACTAAGGTTATTTTCTAATCTAATGGAGTGTTTAATCTAGTCTAATCTATGTATTCTCTCCTTATTTTATGCCTTACATCATGTATTTATAGGTTGTAAGTCCAATTTTTAGTTTTGGAACAAATCCAATCCAATTTGGAGTCAAAAAAAGTGTCAAAATTCGCCCAAAACGCGTTCAGGCCGCACTCAACCTCTTCCCCAGCTCCCCAACGCTGGGAACGACGCTCAGACACTACCTTATAGCGCCCCGGCGCTGCAAATAGGCTTAAAATGGGCGCCCCGGCGCTGCCCCATTTTCTGACATTTTCTGCTCCGACGTCCTTTGGGAAAATAGCCATAATTTCTTCATCCGAACTCTGATTTTGATGATTCAAGATGATCCGGAAAGAGAAAACGTAGATCTACAACTTTTATTCTTTGAGTTTTTCGAAATAAGGTATGTAGAAATACTCAAATTGGCTCTGAAGTGACTGCTATGTAAATGACAAGCCGAAAACGCGAATCTAGCCACCCTGAACGTCAATCCATGTAACTTTTGTCCCAATTCCTACAAAACAACATAAAACATGCTTGAATAGACATAAAAACTTAAAAAATAATCTAAAAGACTTGAGAACAACAATAAATTAAGCCCGAATGTATCCAATTCATGTGTATAAACTCACTCACTCAATCAAATACCCCCAAACTTAAACCTTTTGCTTATCCTCAAGAAAAACACAAAAGAACTAAAATAAACAAAATAACTCAACTAAATGAATGCATATGCATAATCTACTTCTTAATATACCTACGAACCGAGTAATAAATCAAGATGATATATAGCAACAGAAGCCTCAAAGATACCATTGGTACTCAAACAATATATCCAATCAATTCAAAATTCATAACTCTAACCAATTAGTCAACCCAAACCCATGTCATCACCCATGTTGTGTGTGTGTGTGCTTGTTAACCATTCTAACCAACCACAGCTCAAGATAATCACATAACAAACTTCTTATAAGGAAAATTTCGCCCAATTCAATTACTTTTGTGAACATGACAACTCCTAAGTTAAAACTAAGCAATTACTAAATCTAAGGGTAAATACAGGATTTATTTATACTTTTATTCAACCACAAGGGCATTTTTGCTCTTTCTCGTGTTTTTTTTTCATGGTCATGTAAATGTCTCATTCCATTAGGCTAACAAACACCCCCCTTAGCGAGCTTTCAACCAACGACTCCTGCACTATATAAGACCTTAGGGCGCTTAGGTGTTAAGACACCCCTTCAAAGCGCATTTCTTTCAAGTAACAAAGGCCCCAAAACAAAACTAACCACGGTTTTCTCTTTTTTTTTCATCATCTCTTTTCTTTTCTTTTTTTCTTTTTCCGGATTTTCTATTTTTTTCTCTTCATCAATTTTTTTAGTATATATATCCCATAGATTTCCCCAAACTCAAGCTTTTACGCTATTCCAACCTTTACCGCCGTGCCTTCACTAATTTCCTTAAATTTTAACAAAGATTTTCCTCGTAAACAAATTATGAAACCCTTGAACCAAGTGGATTAAAACAGTTAAACTTTAAGTGCTAACCGGTTACATAAGTTTCAGACAGGCTCATATTATCATCATGATTAAAATTACAACTCATCATCAATTATCAACATTGTTCAAGTTAACATGCAAAACCAATCTTATCATAGGCCGAAGCTAAGACCACACCAACCTATCACATGATTCATGCAAAAAAGAAAAAAAAAATGCAATTATACTACATGAACACATATATGAAGATGCAAAAAAAAAATACCATGTATTATATGCAACCTAAAAAAACATAATGCTAACACATAAAAAAAATAAACTACTATCACGATAACTAACTATATGCGATCGACACTAAAATGCCCCCAAACTTAAACTAGACATTGTCCTCAATGACTGAAATAGAAAAAATTAAAGCAGAGGACTTCCCTGAAAATATAGCAATCTTCCTCCTTGCTCGCTAAGTTTAGAGAATAGGCTAAGGACATGGAACAAATTGGGCACCACTCTTGTATTTGACTTGGATAACCTGTAAACCATGATAGAAACAATTTTATTAAATCCTAAATAACTGCAAATTCAAAACTACTAATATAAAACTTAATAAAAACTAAAAATAAAAATAAAAAAATAAACTTGGGTTGCCTCCCAATAAGCGTTTGTTTTATAGTCTCAGCCTGACTTCTTCAATTCTCTATCTAATTCCCCTACGAAAATTGAGGAACCCTCCATCTATCAGAAGAAATGTCTCTTTTGGGAGGTTCCCATTAGCAAAAACCCTTGAATTGAAGTCACCTAGCATGCTCTTTTTAGATAGGATCCCCATTAAGAACTAAAACCACTAGGTGTTTCCTCCATTATGTCGATGATCGATTAGGGCATTGAAGCTTAATAAACATAATAGAATCTTCTTCTATCTTCTCCGTTTCATCCCACCATGACTCCATTAACCGTATTTTGCTCTTACGTTACCAAGAGCTTTCTTGATTTACATGACTTCCAATTGGGCATAGTTTTGCAAAACCGCCTTGGATTCTTGAACTTTGGTGGAGGAGGCACATGGGATACTAGTGAAATTGGCTCATCTTTGTTGGTACTCAAAGTTAGATCTTTGCTTAGATCTCTTTTTCTTGGTCCCCAAGTCTTTCCTCTCTTTCAACATCTATATCATTTGGCACATCCGGCCAGCAGATTTGGTTCGGGCTCACCATCGGTCTCTAATTCATGTCATAGGCCAAGTGTATCGAGGATTCGGTTGTTCAACGCATGTATTATCTCGCCCCAATTGATTTTCCAGTTCTTTATCGATGCACCTTGGCTTTGCAAATTCAAATTTCTATTTGATTAAAATTTTTCTCATTTTCCTCGTTCTTTTTTTCGTAAGCTCTAATAAGTTTTTCCAAGACTTCTTCAAAACTTGATTTCCGATCCGTTGTTGTGTCCGATTTTGAAATTCGGATGTATTTTGTTGTCTCTTTGCATTGAGCTTGATTGTTACTCCATGAAAAATCCATGTGATACCCCTAAATCCGATGATAGTTGTTGGGATAGACATAATTGTTGGGGTAATCACCACTATACTCTTGTCTTCAAGCTGAAATCGATGGCGATTGATGACTCATATGATTTCCAAAGACAATAATCACAAGTAACCACCACACTTTGACGACGCTTGAGCTTCAAAAGCTTCTAAACTCCTCGAAAGTGTCTCAATGCATATAACAATGCAAAAATGTATTAAGTCCATCAATCCTCGCTTCCTTGGTCGAAATATGTTCGTAATGGCCATTGATACGCAAAGTCATCCATGGTACACAAAAAGAGAAAATATAGGAAGAGAATTAAAATAAAAAAAAAATATTTAAATTAAGACTAATTTGATTGAAATTAATATTGGTAAATAATTATTAAATTAATTCCCCGAAGAATCTACGCCAAAAACTTGTTGATCGATTTATTAATCAATGAATACGCAAAAGTATACACGGTCAACAAGTAATAAAGTGAAAGTAGAGTATCGTTCCCACGAGAATTATTTAATAAAAATTACCAATTACTAACTCTTAACCAAATCAATTTTATTTAAACAATCTCAAATCATGATTTTTCTAATTAAGAAAACTAACTTAATCAATTAAAACTAGGTAACTTTATAAATGAATTCAAATAAATAAAGGCTAAGACTCCAATATCCCCAATTATGAACTATAAACCAATTATCCAATTATCCCAATTATTATGTCTACTAAATTGTTAACAGGAATTCTCAAATGCCAAAAGCCCTCTCTCAAGTGATCAATTGCCTTCTATTTAACCTGCATTAATTTTGCTATATCTCACGCAAAATAATTGAATTAAACTCACATAATCCCAATTCTTTATGTGTTACACGCGGCAAATAGATATTCTCATTCTATTCACAAACCTACTTATTCAATCATGCAAATAACTAAGTCACATGTCACCATGCCCAGCTTCTAACCCTAGAATTCCTTTCTCAATTCGCTTCTAGAAGTAACACCAGTAATTATCGGCGATAATTAATCAATAAGTGCAAAGCACGATGAACAATTCACTTCAACATAAATAATTGAATAAAATAAATAATCAATTCATAACCATAAAAGGTTCAATTGAAATCTTTATAAAAGAGTTAGTTCATAATTAATGAATTAAAACCAAGAATCCACAACTGAATAGACATTAAAAGATAAAAGTAAGAGAAGAGAAGAGAATATAATCTTTTGTCAACAAATCTGATGCTCCCCTCTTGCTCTTGCTCTTGATCTTCAATAGTCTCCAAGTTGCTTCAATCTCCAAAACTAATAAGAACTAGGGTTATTTTCTAATCTAATGGAGTGTTTAATCTAGTCTAATCTATGTATTCTCTCCTTATTTTATGCCTTACATCATGTATTTATAGGTTACAAGTCTAATTTTTAATTTTGGAACAAACCCAATCCAATTTGGAGTCAAAAAGGTGTCAAAATTTGCCCAAAACGCGTCCAGGCCGTACCCAACCTCTTCCCCAGCGCCCCAACGCTGCAAATAGGCTTAAAATGGGCGCCCCGGCGCTGCCCCATTTTTTGACATTTTCTGCTCTGACATCCTTTGGGAAAATAGTCATAACTTCTTCGTCCGAACTCCGATTTCGATAATTCAAGATGATCCGGAAAGAGAAAAAGTAGATCTACAACTTTTATTCTTTGGGTTTTTCGAAATAAGGTCTGTAACAATACTCAAATTGGCTCTGAAGTGACTGTTGTGTAAATGGCAAGCCGAAAACACGAATCTAGCCACCCCGAACGTCGATCCATGTAACTTTTGTCCCAATTCCTACAAAACAACATAAAACATGCTTGAATAGACATAAACACTTAAAAATAATCTAAAAGACTTGAGAACAACAATAAATTAAGCCCGAATGTGTCCAATTAATATGTATAAAACTCACTCATCAACAACTAAATTTATAAATAATTGATTAGATAAATTTTAAATATGACATATTTTAATGACAATATTTATAATAATAATTTGATTAATTTTAAGTGATATCATTATAATATATCACTTTAATTGGAATAAGAATATGAAAAAAGGGACACCATATATGCATTTGGTTTGTGAATTTGAGAAATTATAAGTTTATGAAGTTGTGGTACTATTTTTTGGGCACTATTATTGGGTTTAGTCTGCAGGTTATGATGTTTTGGTTTCACCAGCTAGTTTCTTGTTATATTGTGGGGTTAAATGCAAAGTCGACCACTGAACTTTTTTGATATTTGGGTATTAAGCCCCTTTTTCCGGTCAACGCAAACTGAGCCCCTTTCTATTCAAAAATTTAGACTTTGAACCCCCAAGCGCCACATGTACATTGACCTACTGACGTGGCACAAGTGGTGCCTACGTGGCAGCTGCTGACGTGGCAAGTATTTTGAATTTTTCCAAAAATTACTTCTACATAGATTCAAACCTATGACCTATCAGTTGGAACTTTAGTCATTTAACCACTAGAGCAAAACAAGTTATTTGTTAATATCTTGCAAGAATTAATATTTATATCAAAACATGATGAGACCCCAAATTTTATGAATAAAGATTTAAATTTCTCAAAATATTTTTTTAATATTATGGTGTGGATTTGATATAATGTTATAGTTGTGGGTAATATTTATAAATTTTGCAAAGTATGCAAGTTGTTATATAATATTCGATTGGTCGAGGAATATTCTTTTTGTTTGGGGAATATCCGTGATGCGACGGCACAATCATTGGTGGACCCTACAACAAGTATTGTCGTAGTAGTAGAAAATGATGAAATTATCTTTTATAAAAATAACTACGAAAAGTGTTACCATTAAAAATGTTGAACTACTTTAGTAGTAAAAGTACGATGTCTACGCGTGGTTGCATAGTAGCACACTGCAGATTGATTATTGATGCTTACGTGAAGAAGTCACTCAGTTATACTCAATTATTGCTACAATAATTGTTGCATCATATCTCTCATATTATTGATTCAATTATTGTCACAAAGATCATCTCGTATAATATGTTATATTATTAAATCAATAATTGAGATGACAAAGTTATTCATATTATTATTTTCAATATTGACAATGTCTAGAAGTTCATCATCAAGAGAGGTTGGTCACCTAATTGCTGGCGCTAATAAGGAGAAATCCTTATCGAAAGCCCCTCTTTCCGGGAACGATCCGTTGTTAAATATTGTGAATTATAATATTAATGATGAATAAGTTCATGTTTATTAAGGATGAAATTGATAGTTCCATTGTGTTGGAATTATTAGTGTTAGTGGAAATCGATATTTATTTCGATAATAATTGATGTCTGGAGGTTATATTGACCAATCGGGTAATTAACCTGATAAATGAGCAATTAATTGCTATTGATTCACATGATTATAACTATTTGTTCACATGTGTGTACTATTGATTCACATTCATTTACTATTAGGGGAGTTGGTGCAAGATTGATAATACATGCATGACTAAGTTGAAAATAGAGGTATAGATGGAGGTACTATACTGTAATTTGTATTTTCACATGTCTAGAACTATTGATTCACATGATTTACTATTGATTCACATGATTTACTATTAAGGGAGGTGGTGCAAGTTTGATAATACTTGGATGACTAAATTAAAGATGAAGGTATTATACTGTAATATTTCGAGCCCCAAAATGTTCAATTATCGAAACTATATTTTCCTATAAATAGAAGCTCATTCCTTCATTATTTTTCACCAATTCACTAAAACTATAGAAACAATTATTATAGAGAGAAATTATAGAGAGAAAGAAGAAGAAGTCTCTACCTCACTATTCCAAAGATCCAGGACTTCTTTTTGAGGTAAGGGGTATTATTCTTTCGTATTCATGAAGAGAGTTATTTTCTTTCAATACTCGTAAGGGTTGTTATTCCATTCTTTATTATTATGTTGGAATAACTTTGCCTCATGCAAGTACCGCATACATGGTGAAATTCTTACATTATTCCATTCTTTATTATTCTGTTGGAATAACTCATCTGTGAAGGTTATTCTATCGTGAATGCACGTGAATTCTGTTGTTATTCCATTCTTTATTATTACATTGGAATATCCTCATGCATGCGGATTACGCATGACCCGTTCCATTCCATTCTTTATTATTCTTTGGAATATCCATGCATCGCATGCGGATTACGCATGACCATTCGGTTCCATTCTTTATTATTCTGTTGAATAATTTACATGCATGTGGATTATTCGCATTATATAATAACTGAATTCTTCGTTTATTTTATTCTTTATTATTCTTTATTATTACATTGAAATAACATGTCTATGTGGATTACCGCATGCATGGTGAATGATCCTTCGTATTCATTCTTTATTAAATTGTGGAAATGATCTGTCTACGTGGATTACCACATGGCGGGTGAAAATCCATTTGCGCTTTCAGATATTCTATTATACTCATCCGAATATCATTTCTTTTGTACTTGTCATGAAATATCATTTTCTTTGGTATTTTTCTGTTACGAGTTACTATTCACGGGTTACTATACCCGGTTACTATTCACTTTAGTATTATTCACTCGGGTATTCGGGGCATTTTTTTGTGACAAAGTACTATTCACGAATTACTATTCATGAGTTGCTATTCGCCCGATTACTATTCACTCTAGTGTCATTCACTCGGGTGTTTGGGGTACTTTTTATGTTGGGGTACTATTCACGGGGTACTATTCCCAAAGTACTATTCACGGGGTACTATTTACCCAAAAAATATATTTCTTTTCTGTCCAAATTATTTTTGGTACATGAATATTATTCTTGAATTTTACTCTACAAAGCAGTATCATGTTGACAATTTGGACGTTATTGATTTTTGGATAAATTAAATTATAAATCTTTAAAATTTATCCTTGAACTTGTTTTATTAAATTATTATGTCATTGTCATCATCCTCATATTTATATTGTGATGAAAGTCATCTTTGGCTTACATGCATAGATGGACTTGGTATGATTATGACCAGGGATTATTCGGTATAATCATGGCCCGTAAATGTGATGAATGATGTGGTAAAAGTCCTCATTGGCACATAGTTCATTGATGGACACTTGTTGGTATGATTATGACCGTGGATTATTCGGTATAATCATGACCATTGATGATTACATGAATATCCTTGGTAGTGGTGCGAGGATGATTCGATTTTATTTATTAAAAGCGAGTCTCAAATGATAAAGTTGATGAAAAACTTTTTAAATCATAGAAGATAGTAGATTTTATGCTCTACTTTACTCTTCTAATGGATTGCTTATTCCGCTGCAGTTGTTGATCTAAAACTTGTTGTCTATTATATTCTATCAGTTGTTATACTGTTGAAGGCTAAGGATAATTTATTCTGCATTATCTTAGTCATAATATTTCTTCTTGGGCTAGTTGAGCTCACCCTTTTCTTTCATTGTTCTCTTGAGAAAAATGAATATAAATTTGGACGAGACTAGTCGGGAAATGAGTGATGGTCCAGGATAAGTGGCTTTAGTAGTCCTTACTATTCTGTGAAATAGTGTGACAATAATTGTAATGAGGATACCATTGAGTGTGGATATTGTCTAGATGACAATATTCTTGTTTAAACTCTCAGCTATGTTTTGTCGTATTTTACACGACTGTTGTATAATTAAGTTTTATTTGAATTTATGTACCATGTATCTAGCGACTCAAGATAGGTGATGTATACCTATTTTGGGGGCGTCACAGTTGGTATCAAAGCTTAGGGATATGATCCTCCATGGTGAGATGTGAGAGACAAGAACTAGGAGGGGAGAGACGGGGAATTTCTTCGCTAGTATGACCTACCTAAGTTTATTTGGTATTTAATTGGTCGGTCAGAGTATAGGGATAATATGTGATATGTTAATTAACCCTTGTTTTGTGACGATGTTTGAAAATGGCATCTGAAAATGTTGAGATCAACAATGAAGCACATGAGACCGTTGAGTCACCAACGATCAATACCCAGGATAATGTGCAACAGGAAGACTATAATCCTCAGGTAAATAACAACACCAATCAAATGATGAACGATGGGATGTTTAGAGGCTTTATGTAATTCATGCAACATCAGGCGAGAGAGACTCCTGTTCAAAATGCAGGTGGAAACACTGGAAACTCTTGGGTGGTCACCGCTAAGCAGTTCAAGGGGCTGGGACCATTGGAGTTTTTGGGAAAGCCAGAACCACTTAAGGCGGAGATGTGGTTAAAGCAGATCACCAAGATATTTGATGTCTTGGGATGCTCCAAGGAGCAAAAGGTTCCTTTGCCACCTTTATGTTGCGTGAAGAGGCGATTACTGGTGGGAATCAGAAAACTCGTACTCGACTGACCTTCAAGATGTCTTGGGAGAAGTTCCAAGAGTTATTCAACGACAAGTACTTTCCCAAAGTATTATTCGTCACATGAAGGAGGTGGAGTTTATCAAGTTGGAAAAAACAATATGGCCACCGTGTCGCAATACGAGGCTAAATTTGCGAGTTATCCGGTTTGCATCCCATTTGGTCGATAATGAGGAGCGAATGACTCGAATGTTTCTAAGAGGTTTGAAACCCGATATACGTCAATACCTCATTTCTCATAAACTTTTTATATTCAGATGTTGTGAATAGGGCTCGATTATTGGAGCGCGATAATGAGTCAAGACAACCAAAAGGCAACGACCAACAACACGATAATAATCGTCTGCAAATGGCAACGACCATCGAACAATGATAACCATCGTGGGGAAATTATCATGCCAAGAATGGTAACCACTTGATGGGTAATCATGGCCAAAATAATAGGAGTGGAAATTTCAAGAAGAGAAGGTTCAACAACGATGGAAAGATAAGCGCATCAACCAACACCGCTTTCAAGGAAGGAGAACGACCACCAATTATATGCTTTCAAATGCGGAGGGAGGGACATATCACCAAAATCGCATCGATGCGATCAAAATGTTACAATTGTGGAAAAGAAGGTCACCTAGCCCGATTTTATCGTGCACCAAAGTCAAGTCCAACTAGGACGGTGGTACCAAAGGCGGATACGGACAAAACAAAGTCGGTGGTTTCAGGAAGAGCGTTTTTTGTGACTTCTCAAAAAGCGAGTAACCCGAACGAAGTTAGCACGGGTTAGTTAATTATAAATTCTTGTGAAGTCTATACCTTATTAGATACCGGTTTTACCCATTCTTTTATCTCTCTTGCTTGCACTCAACATTTAAATTTAACTCCAGAGAGATTAGACTTTGACTTATCGGTTGAAACTCGGTTAGGAGAAACCTTCCTTACCTCCACTGTTTATAAATCGTGTTTGATTCAAATCGACACTTTCACGTTACCTGTTGATCTTATCTCTTTGAAAATACTTGCCTTTGATGTGATTTTAGGAATCGATTAGTTAACTACTCATCATGTTTTTCGTAAGGTTGTTAGCTTTCATATTTCTAACCAACCTGTTATGCGAATTCAAGCAACCAAACCACTAAAGTCGATCACTATTATATTAAGCCATAAGTAAAGAGCCCTGAGCCTTTCATTGGTGACTTCCAAGTCTTGGAATACACCGAAGCTAAAATATCCGTAGGGGACATCGTGAATAATGGTGGCAAGTTGATAGATATCAATGTGATGTACTATCCAAGTCTTGGATGAGAGTCATAGTTTTGAATGATATTTCTATCGTTAATAAATTTCCTGACGTATTCTTGAAGACTTCCTAGCCTACCCCTAGAACGTGAAATCGAATTTTGTATTGACCCCAGTATAAAACCCATTTCTAAAACCCTTAAATATTTCTTCAACCAAAACGAACGTATCATGCGCCAAAGATGTTGGCTCGAGTTATTGAAGATTACGACTATACCATTTAATATCATTGTGGAAGAGCGAAACGTGGTAGCTGATGCGTTGAGTAAAAGATCGTATTCGTTTATGAGTGCGATGTTGTTAACACAAAAACCCATTTTGTATAACTTACAAATGATGAAGATAGAGTTAAAGACTCTAGGGACCCACGTGAAGATAACGAATATACGAGTAGAATCGACTTTAATCGATAAAGTTAAAGCCGCTCAAACTACACACCTAGAGCTGATGAAAATGAAGAAGAAGGTTCAAGAAGGCGTTATTCTAGAAGCAAGAGTCGATGAAAAGAGGAAATATCAACCCTCGATTTAATTGGCCCATTTGAAATCCTCGATCGAGTAGGAACTGTGGCCTATAGACTCGTTTTACCACCAAGTATGTCGCGTGTTCATAATGTTTTTCACGTATCGATGTTACGTAAATATGTGGACGACCCGAACCACATTATTGAATTAGAATTAGATGAGATAGCAGAAGATTTAACGTATGAGAAGATACGTGTTAAAATCTTGGATAAGAAGGATTATATTCGACACTCAAAGGTTATACCTCAAGAGTTAGAATCAAAATGAAGTCAAGGTATCCTCATCTCTTCGAGCATACGAGTGCGTACGTAAAATTTGAGGGCAAATTTCATAAGGAGGGAGATTGTGAGACCCCAAATTTTATGAATAAAGATTTAAATTTCTCAAAATATTTTTTTTTTTAAATATTATGGTGTGGATTTGATATAATGTTATAGTTGTGGGTAATATTTATAAATTTTGCAAAGTATGCAAGTTGTTATATAATATTCGATTGGTCGGGGAATATTCTTTTTTAACGGGGAATATCCGTACGATGGCACAATCATTGGTGGACCCCACAACGGAAGTATTGTCGTAGTTAGAAAACGAAAATTATCTTTTTATAAAAATAACGGCGAAAAGTGTTACCGTTAAAACCTGTTGAACTACCGGTAGTAAAAAATTACGATGTCTACGCGTGGTTGAATAAGAGCACACGGTATTGATTATTGATGCTTACGTGAAAGTCACTCGCTTATACTCAATTATTTCTACATAATTAATTGCATCATATCTCTCATATTATTGATTCAATTATTGTCACAAGATCATCATCATATAATATGTTATATTATTAAATCAATAATTGAGACGACAAAAGTTATTCATATTATTATTTTCAATATTGACAATGTCTAGAAGTTACATCGAGGAGAGAGTTTGGTCACCTAATTGCGCGCCAATAAGAGAAATCCTTATCGAAAAGCCCCTCTTTCCGGGAACGACTGGGTTGTTAAATATTGTGAATTATAATATTAATGATGAATAAGTTCGTGTTGATTAAAGATGAAATTGATAGTTCCATTGTGTTGGAATTATTAGTGTTAGTGAAAATCGACATTTATTTCGATAATAATTGATGTCTGGAGGTTATATTGACCAATCGGGTAATTAATCCTAGGATAAATGAGCAATTAATTGCTATTGATTCACATGATTATAACTATTTGTTCACATGTGTGTACTATTGATTCACATTCATTTACTATTAGGGGAGTTGGTGCAAGATTGATAATACTTGCATGACTAAGTTAAAAAAAATGAGGTATAGATGGAGGTACTATATCTTGTAATTCATATTTTCACATGTTTAGAACTATTGATCTGATTTACTATTGATTCACATGATTTACTATTAGGGAGGTGGTGCAAGTTTGATAATACTTGGATGACTAAATTAAAATGAAGGAAAAGAGGAAGGTATTATATTTGTAATATTTTGAGCCCCAAAATGTGCAATTATCAAACTATATTTTCCTATAAATAGAAGCTCATTCCTTCATTATTTTTCACCAATTCACTAAAGCTATAGAGCAATTATTATAGAGAGAAATTATAGAGAGAAAGAAGAAGAGAAGTCTGCTACCTCACTATATTCCAAAGATCCAGTCTTCTTTTGGTAAGGTAAGGGGTATTATTCTTTCAGTATTCATGAAGAGAGTTATTTTCTTTCAATACTCGTGGTTGTTATTCCATATTCCATTCTTTATTATTATGTTGGAATAACTTTGTCTATGCTGAGTACCGCATACATGGTGAAATTCTTCATTATTCCATTCTTTATTATTACATTGGAATAACTCCGTCATGCATGCGATCTATCGCATGCACAGTGAATTCTCATTTGTTATTCCATTCTTTATTATTCTGTTGGAATATCCCATCTGCATGCGGATTACGCATGACCTAGTTCCGCTTCTTTATTATTTTGTTGAATATCTCGTCTGTATGGATTACGCATTTAATTGGTTCCATTCTTTATTATTACTGTTGGAATAACTCATGCATGTGGATTACCGTGCATGCATGGTGAATTCTTCAGTTATTCCATTCTTTATTATTCTGTTGGAATAACATGTCTATGTGGATTACCGCATGCATGGTGAATGATCCTTCATATTCATTCTTTATTAAATTGTGGAAATGATCTGTTAACGTGGATTACCGCATGGCGGGTGAAAATCCATTTGCAGTTTCGTATATTCTATTATACTCATCTGGAATATCATTTCTTTTGTACTCGTCATGAAATATCGTTTTCTTTGGTATTTTTCTGTTACGAGTTACTATTCACGGGTTACTATTCACCTGATTACTATTCACTTTAGTATTATTCACTCGGGTATTCGGGGCATTTTTTTGTGACAAAGTACTATTCACGAATTACTATTTATGAGTTGCTATTCGCCCGATTACTATTCACTCTACTATCATTCACTCGGGTGTTTGGGGTACTTTTCATGTCAAGGTACTATTCATGGGGTACTATTCACGAAGTACAATTCACGGGATACTATTTACCCAAAAAATATATTTCTTTTCTGTCCAAATTATTTTTGGTACATGAATATTATTTTTGAATTTTACTCTACAAAGCAGTATCATGTTGACAATTTGGACGTTATTGATTTCTTGATAAATTAAATTATAAATCTTTAAAATTTATCCTTGAACTTGTTTTATTGAATTATTATGTCATTGTCATCATCCTTATGTTTATATTGTGATGAAAGTTATCTTTGGCTTACGTGCATAGATGGACTTGGTATGATTATGACCAAGGATTATTCAGTATAATCATGACCGTAATGTGACGAATGATGTGGTCAAAGTCCTCATTGGCTTGTAGTTCATTGATGGACAATTGTTGGTATGATTATGACCAGGGATTATTCGGTATAATCATGACCATTGATGATTACATAAATATCCTTGGTAGTAGTGCGAGGATGATTCGATTTTTTATTTATTAAGTCGAGTCTCGGCGATAAAGTTGATGAAAAACTTTTTTAATCATAGAAGATAGTAGATTTTATGCTCTACTTGACTCTTCTAATGGATTGCTTATTCATTGCAGCTTGTTGATCTAAAACTTGTTGTCTATTATATTCTATCGGTTTGTTATCTTGTTTAAAGGCTAAGGATAATTTATTCTGCATTATCTTAGTCATAATATTTCTTACTGGGCTAGTTGTGCTCACCCTTTTCTTTCATTGTTCTCTTCAGGAAATGAGAATATAGCTGGGACGAGTCGGGAAATGGAGTGATGGTCCAGGATAAATGGCTTTAGTAGTCCTCATTATTCTATGAAATAGTGTGACAATAATTGTAATGAGGACACCATTGAGTGTGGATATTGTCTAGATGACAATATTCTTGTTTAAACTCTTAGCTATGTTTTGTCGTATTTTACACGACTGTTGTTTAATTAAGTTGTATTTGAATTTATGTACCATGCATCTGGCGACTCAAGATAGGTGATGTATACCTGTTTTGTGGGCGTCACATTATCTTATAATAATAATACACTAATTTGTCGTTTTATTATGTGATATATAAGATCGTTAGTATGGAAAGACATGTTTGACTTCTTTTTTTTCTCTTTTTCCACAAGCGCTAATTATTATATCAATTCCTTTTTAAAAAAAAAAAATAAAAAAGCAGTAGATTTTTAAGAAACAATAACATTAATTATTCCATATTTTAAAATGTCCAATATTAAAAATTAATTAATTTACGTTATAATCTTCTATGATTGATCATGTATGATCATCGATATGTCATTTAATTATTTCATTACCAATTTCCATCAAAAAAGTGTTTGATCGCCCATTAATTATTTCTTTGCGAAAAGAATAAGATAATTGAAAAGAATAACTTATACAATATTTCAAGGCAAAATAAATAAATTAAAGAATATGTAAGATAAATTTCATAAATTTGTAAGTATTTGACATATATAAGCGTAAATTATAGTGTTATTATTTTATTTATTTATTTATTAATTATTATTATTATTATTATTATTATTATTATTATTATTATTATTATTATTATTATTATTATTATTATTATTATTATTGTTGTTGTTGTTATTATTATTATTATTATTATTATTATTGTAGTATATAACTTCCTAGATTATATTAATGGTATGTAGTGAAGGAGAAGAAAGAAATATATGGGGAAATCTCATTTTAGATATAAATATTAATCCTTGCAAGATATTAATCGATAACTTGTGTTTGCTCACCATCGAATGACCAAAGTTTTAAATGATAGGTCACGTGTTGAATATGTTTCACATTTGGACATAATTTTAAATACTAAATACTGAATAGTTTTTGACAATTCTCCGAATCTAATAATATGGTCTTACAAAAATATGCTTATTGGGATTATTTTAATTTAAGGAAACATTTTAATAGTCGTTGCAAAAAGTTGTATAAAATATGCAACGAAAATAAAAATTGTTGCCAATGAATGTGGTCCATATTAGGCAACGAAATATAGCAACAAAAAACTTTCGTTACCCACGATGAGGAGAAATCAAGTGGTTAGAAATTTTGCAACGACATATGAATTTCGTTGCAAAAAGTGAAAGCCTGACACAATCTGCAACGAAGGACAAGTTTCGTTGCTAAACATTCACTTTTAGCAACGACTTATAAAGTTGTTGCCTGAAAATTTGTTGCTAAAGCCCCATTTTTAGCAACAAAAAAATTTTCGTTGCCCACGATGACGGAAAATCAAGTGGCCAAAAATTTTGCAACGAATTTCAAACGAAATTTTTTCCCGCCAATGAATTAGCAACAAAATTTTGCAACGACTTATGAATTTCGTTGTAAAAAGTGAAAGCCTGACACAAATACTTTTAGCAACGACTTATAAAGTCGTTGCCCGAAAAATCGTTGCTAAAGGCCCATTTTTTTGTAGTGGAGGAAGTGGCCGAATCCATGAGAGAAGGAATAAGGACAGAAATTCTCCATGAAGAGAAGAAGATGAAGAACAACAAGGTATAAAATTATTTTCTTAAGCTTTCCTCTAAATTATTTTTTTATAATTTGATGAAAGGGGGTTTTTGATTTGGAAGTTCAAACCCTTATAATCTATGTGTTTTTCATGGATTCAAGTATGGATGTACCCATATTGGGTGTTGATTTGGTTGGAATCAAAAGAAAAGAAAAAGTAATTTTTTTAGTTTTGAAAACCCTGACTTTTAGGTGCTTTGAATGTTTACCGTTTTTGA
Source organism: Panax quinquefolius (assembly GCA_020205615.1). NCBI lineage: Eukaryota > Viridiplantae > Streptophyta > Magnoliopsida > Apiales > Araliaceae > Panax > Panax quinquefolius. The sequence goes on along the minus strand of CM035158.1, from coordinate 99,390,356 downwards.
TCTATACATTCTTTTCTCGATCCGTCGAAGAGAGATGCTAGATATATGTGTTGACTAGTAAACCCAAGTGGTAGAACTCAAAAAAATCATGTTTCTAAAAGTCATGGTGTGGATTTTGATGAAAATAGTCCCGTTTTCTTAAAACTATTTTGGATCAGTCTGAAACGGGGGTAATTTCGTCCACTTTTTGTGCTTTAAAAATTTTGGAAAACTTGGGAGTGTTAATATCAGAAGATATGAAGGTTGTGTAAAAATTTGAGAATATTTGGCCATACGGTTTGAGAGTTATGGATTTTACGGTGAAGGGCTATTTTTATGAAACCAGCTGAATAATTCTCTGTGTATAAGTCCAAAAATTACAAACTGTTTACTGGAAGTACATGTGTATAACAGGAACATATTGTAAAAATTTCAGAATTGTTTGAGTTAATCTCGATTTATGAAAAATCTGAGAATATTTGGCTATTATGGACTATTTAAATATAGTAAATGGATTTTAAAACTTCCTGAAAAATATATATTTCAATATGGAACTATATTCTCACAAATCTCGTAAAAGAAATATTTTTTGGACTGATTTGGTATTTTTCATCTAAATGATGATAAATGGATAAATGGATTTAATTAAATATACGATGTCCAAAAATATGAAAATATGATTTATGACTTGAGACCCTTGAGCATGGCTTATGCAGATTTTTGATGAAGTTTTGGGTCGGGTGTGAAGTGTTGTGATGTTTATGGCATTTTAGAATGTTTAATGAGTTAATTAAGGAAAGGAAAACAATTGAACTAAATTGTTTATTAATGTGATTAATGACTTAAATTACTTTTTTTTTATATGACTAATAATATTGGATTAAGATATTATTAGTAGTATCTGACTGGAATGTTATTAAAAGGTTAATAACCTTAGTGTAAAATATTATTACATAATTAATAATATTCAACGGGAGATTAAAATAAGAGATTTATGTTATTTTTGAATATAATTGTTGAATTTGGTATTCAATGAACTATGTTATACTTGTAATAGACTAAAATGAGAATTCAGGGTGCTGAATTGGATTTTGGATTGCTGAAATGGTTTCAGTTCTATTGAAATATTTTGTGGTGTGCTGAAATAGTAATTTCAAGATGCTGAAATGTAATTCGATTTACTGAAATGATATTTTAGTTTACTGAAAGGTTATCTAGCTTACTAAGATAAAATATAAAGGGAAAACTTATAAGTATAAGTTATAAGTGATGAAAAGATTATCAAAGTATAATGATAATACTAAGGTTATAATATAATGTCTAATACTTAACTAGGTTTAGACTTGAGTATATGTATAGTGTTAAGGTTATCTAATATTTGACTATGTGTTAAGATGTTATCTAATATTTGATTAAGTGTTAGATAATCTATGAATAAAATAATAGTATTATGAGCTAACAGGTATGTTATGCTGACTGAAAGATCAATCTTATAATTGATAGGTCTTTCATAAGAGATTACATTAGATTACTTAGCGGTAATCAGCGGTACAAGCAAGTTTCCTTAACTCAAACTCGAGTTATATTACAAAGCATGTTAGTGAATGATTATTGATGATTATTCACGTCTATACTGATTATTGATTCGCACTTAGTGCATGTTGCATATGTTCATCAAGTTTGAAAGGCTGATCACCTTCATTACCATAAGGTTCAGTTAAATTGTTCATGGTCATTGTTGACCTTCAAACATTATTGATTCAGTCACTCAATTATTGACATTTGATTCATGTTATTTCACAATTATTACATTGTTGAAAACTTGAAAGCTTATTCATTCTTTTCAATCATGATATATCTTCAATTAAATTTAAACTTGCTGGGCAAACTTGTTACTCACCCTTGCTATATCATGATAAAAAAATTTAGATTAAGATGAAAGCTCGAGTAAAGACAGAAGCAAAGACAAAGTGCAAGATTAAATTATGGTGCAGTTAGATTTATTAAATTTTCTGACGAAAATAGTATTGTAAACCTTTTTAGATATTGAAGGTATATTTTAGTTAAAGTTGTAGACCTTGGGAATAATGTGTAAAAGTTTAATGTATAAACAATTTATGTTTATATCTTCCGCAATAGTTATAGAAATGATGTACCAGATCTGAGTTAAAAAGTACCCGGATTTGGGGGCGTCACAAACAAGGCATCTCATGGTACTAAAATTTACGGCATGCGCATTTCCTTTGTTCCATGTCCACAATAAACTGTTTGGTGACATCGTAAACAGTAAAAATCACTAGGTTTGATGTCTCAACCTACAACATAATTTAATGGTGTAGTTAGTATGTATAATAATTTTGTTTATTTAATTCGGAATAATGAAAGGCATATGTACTGTTGGTAACTTTTTTAGTTTATACAGGTAACCAAAAATGACTAATGTGGTTTCCTTAAAATGCAAATGCAACTTTTGGTAGGTCTGCATGTAAAAATTTAAAAGTTGTATGACTGACCTTAAGTTTCTTTGATTCAATTATATTAGATTACAATCTTTTCTCAGCTGTTGTGGAAAGGGTAGTGAATGTTGATATTGTTGCTTGCTTGTTTGTGAAATACCATCTTTGAATCATACAACGTAGGCATTCAACCATTGATGCAACTGGAAGATCTCTGATTCCCTTGATTGCATTGTTAATAGATTCGATGGTGTTTGAAGTCATTGTTGAGTACCTGCTTACATTCCCATAGAGCCTCGTGCACTTATCTAGCTTAACCTCTTCTTCTAAATATGTCCTTATTCGAGCATCAATTCCATCAAGTTCAACCATGTGTATGTTGAATTGTTCAATAGTGTAAGCTCTACAAGCCCCGTTGTATGCTTTTTTGAGTTCTTCTCCTTTCTTTTTGAATCTATTTTTTATATTTTTTCAAAATATGGTATGTGCATGAACCGTGCATGACATCAGGGAATACAAAGTTAAGTCCCTGTACAATTGCTTCATGTCTATCTGAAACAATGCATTGTCCTTCCCTAACTCCACAAGCATTTCTCAAATTGACGAAAAACCATCTCCAAGATAATTCATTTTCACTGTCAACTACTACAAGAGCAATCGGTATAATGTTTCTGTATGCATCCTGTGTGCTTGTTATGAGGAGTGTCCCCCCGTAGGTTGATTGTATGAATGTGTCATAAATTACAATGATTGGGAAGCAATGATGCCATGCTTCAATGGATGCTCCTATTGCAAAGAAGAGATACTTGAAACGGCCATTTTTTTCCAACTCCATGGATTTGATGGAACCTAAAATGAAATTTCAGTCATGTTAATATAAATATATGTAACATATATTGTCCAAATTTGTAGTGGAGGATAACCATGTGTGTGACGCCCCCAAAATAGGTATACATCACCCATCTTGAGTCACCAAATATATGGTACAAAATTCAAATACAACTTAATTATACAACAGTCGTGTAAAATACGACAAAACATAATCTAAGAGTTTTAATAAGAATATTGTCATCTAGAAAATATCCACACTCAATGGAGTCCTCATTACATTTATTGTCACACTATTTAATAGAATAGTGAGGACTACTAATGCTATCATCTGACCAATCACTCCGCTTCCCCGACTAGTCCCGCCACGTTCTCATTTCACAAGAGAATGTGAAAGAAAGGGTGAGCTCAACTAGCCCAAAGAAGAAATATTATGACTAAGATAATGCGAATAAATTATCATTAGTCTTCAAAATGTTAAACTGATAAAATATAATAGACATCAAGTTTAACTGCAGCGGAATAAGCAATCCATTAGAAAAGTCAAGTAGAGCATGATATCTACTATCTTCTATGATTTCAAATATTTTCATCAATTTTTATCGCTGAGACTCAGCTTAATAAATAAACCACATCATCGAGTCATCCCTGCACTACGGGACAAGGATATTCATTAAATCATCAATGGTCATGACTATACCGAATAATCCCTGGTCATAATCATACCAAAAACTGTCAATCAATGCACTACAGGCTACTGAGGACTTTTGCCACATCATTTATAACATTACAGGTCATGATTATACCGAATAATCCCTGGTCATAATCATACCAAGTCCATCTATGCACGTAAGCTAAAGATGACTTTCATCATAATATAAGCATGAGGATGATGACAATGACATAATAATTCAATAAAACAAGTTCAAGAATAAATTTTAAAGATTTATAAGTTAATTTATCTTGAAATCAATTACGTCCAAATTGTCAACATGATACTGCTTTGTGGAGTAAAATTCAAGAATGCTCAGAAGAATATTTCCATGAAAAGATACCGGATGAAGCGCAAATATCCAGGATATTCTACTAATTTCATGGAGTATAGAAGAAAAAACTTTAACCAAATGAGTATCATAGAATATATGAAACTGCAAATGGATTTTCACTCGCCATGCGGTAATCCACGTAGACAGATCATTTCCACAATTTAATAAGGAATGAATACGAAGGATCATTCACCATGCATGTGATAATCCACATAGACAGGTTATTCCAAAAGAATAATAAAGAATGGAACCAGTCATGCAGAATCCACACGCATGTAATATTCCAAATGTAATAATAAAGAATGGAATAACGAAGAATTCACCACGCATGCGATAGATCGCATGCATGACGGAGTTATTCCAATGAATAATAAAGAATGGAATCGTGCCCAAATAAGCGTAATCCGCACGCACGGATATTCCAATAGAATAATAAAGAATGGAATAACAAAGAATTCACCATGCATGCGATAGACCGCACAGACAGGTTATTCCAATAGAATAATAAAGAATGAAACCAGGTCTAGCGTAATCCGCGCAGACAGGATATTCCAACAGAATAATAAAGAATGGAATAATAGAAGAATTTCACCATGTATGCGGTACTTCGCATATACAGGTTATTCCAATATAATAATAAAGAATGGAATAACAGAAGAATTTCACCATATATGCGGTGCTTGATGTAGGCAAAGTTATTCCAACATAATAATAAAGAATGGAATAACAGAAGCTCTCTTCATGAATACGAAAGAAATAATACCCTTTACCTTAGAAGAAATTGGATATTGGAATAGTGAGGTAGCAGACTTCTCATCTTCTTTCTCTCTATAATTTCTCTCTATAATAATTGCTCTAAAGCTTTAGTGAATTGGTGAGAAATGAAGGAAGAATGAGCTTCTATTTATAGAAAAATATAGTTTCGATAATTGCTTGTTTTGGGGCTCGAAATATTACAGTACAATACCTTCAACTTTTCTTTCATTTTTAATTTAGTCCTACAAGTATTATCAAACTTACACCACCTCCTCTAATAGTAAATAATGTGAATCAATAGTTCAATCATGTGAATCAATAGTTATAATCATGTGAAAATACGAATTACAGTATAGTACCTCCATCTATACCTCCATTTTTAACTTAGGCATACAAGTATTATCAATCTTGCACCAACTCCCCTAATAGTACAAGAATGTGAATCAATAGTACACACATGCAAACAAATAGTTATAATCATGTGAATTAATAGCAATTAATTGCTCATTTATCCGGTTAATTACTCGACTGGTGAGTATAACTTCCAGACATCAATTAATATCGAAATAAATGTCGATATCCACTAACACTAATAATTCCAACACAATGGAACTATCAATTTCATCTTTAATCAACACTAACTTATTCATCATTAATATTATAACTCACAATATTTAACAACCAGGTCATTCCCAAGAAAGAGGGGGCTTTCCGATAAGGATTTCTCCTTATTGGCGCGCAATTAGATGACCAAACCTCTCTTTGACAGAACTTCTAGACATTGTAAATATTGCAATTTAATAATATGAATAACTTTTTCGTCTCAATTCATGATTTAATAATATATCATATAATGCGAGATGATCTTTGTGACAATAATCGAATCAATAATATGAGAGATATGATGCGTGAATTTATCAGAGCAATAATTGAGTATAACCGAGTGACTTCTCACGTAAGCATCAATAATCAATATTGTGTGCTACTGATGCAACCACGCCAGACATTCGTACTTTTACTACCGGGTAGTTCAACGGTTTAACGGTAAAACTTTGGCCGTTATTTTTATAAAAAGATAATTATGTCGTTTTCTAATTACGACAATACTTCCGTTCTGCGGTCCAATGATTGATCTTTGTCGTTGAATATTCTTCTCTTAAAACGAATATTCCCCACCAATCGAATATTATATAACCACTTGCTTACTTTGAAAAATTTGTAAATATTACCCACAACTATAACATTATATCAAATCCACACCATAATATTCAAAAATATATTTCGAGAAAATTATTCTTTATTCATAAAAGTTGGGGTCTTACAATGTGTATGACTACGAGTATCTAATTAATTAGCATTTAATATTTTTTATATGGTGCAGATTGTGTCTAAAATGCCTTTTAAGAGTTATATTTTATGTAGATATTGATTACATGTAAAAAACCATTTTTATATATTTTTTCATAGTACAGTTAGTAGCCAAACCTTCATACAGAGGTAACCAAATCATTTCTATTGGGTTACCGATCACTTATAAAAATTTAATGAACAGTTTTCAATTGTTACCTGGATTTGTTTTTTTCAACATGTGCAACCACAAATTGATCAGAGAGTAGTCGTGTGGATTTCCTCTTACTTTTTTCAATGCTTTTCCCTTTGATCTCCATGCTTTTTGGTAGGAGATGTACACATTATACTTTGTCATCATGTCTTCCACAATATCTGTTGGTGTGTAAATTTTCTTAAAATTTGTTAATCTATGCATTATGCATTCACTAACCATCTCACTATTTGCTTGTCTGTGATCTCCAAGTAGTATGTCGGAAGAACAAGTGTGTTAATCATCGAATTCTCTCACCTTGAACATAGTTATTTTTCGAAACTTTGATGTTCTTAGTTTCCATATACAATTTTTATTGTCTATGCATACTAGCACAAAGTCTCTACACTTGTCTTTTCAACCTTATGTTGTTAGTTTTGCCTGATTGAATGTACTCTTATTGCTTGTGCTAGAATTTTTTTTGTCTTTGTAAGTTTGATGTATTTTGACTTCAAATTCATTGGGATCTGATATAACCTCATCATATTGTTCTCCAGTGTATACTATTTCTTGTTGTCTGTCTAGTTCTTGATCAATAGCTTCGATGGCCAGCTGCTCAACATATTGTGATCTAATTTGGTAATCTTGTGTTGCTAATGGTACAAGTTCAAAATTCCATTGTGTCAATCTCATTGGCGTTTCAGCTTGCATCCTATTTTCTTCTACATTTCTCAAGTTTTGTAAGATTGTAGTGCCTCCAATGATGTATTCAGTATTTATAATTAGTGAAAACTTGCCATGTTCATCTGATTTTCTACTGACTTCCATATAGAATCTGAAGGTTGCTTCATTTGTCACACTGATCGGAGGAATGTTTCTTTTAATTTGAAATTTGATTGACAATTCTGTTGTGTTGCAGTCTAGCCTTATTGCACTACATATTAAGTTGTGCATTTATGTGAATGAACAAGTTGAAGGGACTAGTTGGCCAGTAACTTCGAAATTGTGATATTGGTTACTGTCAGTCCACGTCTCGCTGAAATAAATTACAACAGGAAACATCTCCATTGTTCGACAACTGAAACATTAAAATTAATACAATACTGTAAATGGTAACCAAATCAACATTATACAGTAACCAAAATATATGTTTTTAGTAACCATACATATTCAACCCAGTGTTTTCATTCAGTTTATAAACAAATCAGTGATTATCATGATGTGGTGACAAATTAAAGACTGAATAACTAAACCAAGGTAACCAAGCCCTTATATGAATGCAACCAAAATATGAATGTGTAACAAATACTTTATGAGAACTGAAATTAATACAATTTTGTAAATGGTGACCAAAGCAACAATATACAGTAACCAAAATATATGTTATTAGTAACCATACATCTGTAACATACTGTTTTCATTCAGTTTATAAATAAATCACAGATTATCATGACGTGAAGGTGAAATAGTAAAGAATAAACAATTAAATCAAGGTAACCAAACACTTATACGAATGTAGCCAAAATATGAATGTGTAATAACTACGGCTCAATATTATATTGAAACTGCAAAGACTAATTTCAAAGTTCCATTATACAATCGTTGTTTATAACAATTTGAAAGCCATCAATAAAAAGCTACTAATCCTTATATTAAATTTGTTTTGGTTACTATTCAAAATATTACACTCTTTGTCGGATTCAAAGTTAAATTAAGAGATTTCAATATATAGATTCATACTAAGGGATACGTACCTTTGTAGTCACCTTCCAGATTCAGTTTGCAGTCTCAGTCTCAATATTTTGATTCTGTTTCGGAATCCTTAGATCTGTTCGTGCATGCCAATTTCGGCTAATTTGGTTTTCTTATCATCACGATTACTCCTTCTTCTTTGTTACTGATTTTTCTTCTTCTCGGTTTCGGCTTCTTCTTTGTTACTGATTTTGATTCTTCTATGGTTTTATTCTTTGCTTCTTCTATGGATTCTTCTTTTTTGTCGTGAATTTTGAATGTTTGTGTTGGTTGGTAACTGCCGTATCTATAAGAGTAGTTTTCTCCTTGATTTAAAGGTTTTTTATTTTTGTGGAGTTGGATAATATATATGACGTATTTAGTGTGTTGCACTATTGTTGTAATTATTTTATTGATGCACTACTATTGTAATTATTTACTAATTGTTGTATATTATTGTAAAGAACCCTTTTTTTTTTAGCAATTTAAACCTTTAGCAATATTTAGGTGTCTACAATTCCATTTCACAAAAAGAGTACTAATTAATTTACGAAATTAAAATTCAAATTGTGATGTAAATATTTTCTAAATTTTAAAATAACAAATTTATACTTAGTAATACAATATTAACTATATTGCATGTTTTAATACAAGGGGTTTTATGCTTTAGTAGAGAAGGATAGAGAAACTCACTTAATTTAGAATGAGTCATGGATTAACCAAAATGTGTTCATCACTAGTTATTTGCTTAAGCAAGCTTGTGATTGATAACTTAAAGAATGAAAATGTATTGCATAAAGCTATTAAGTGAGGCACAAAGTTGATTACGTAGATTAGTGCGGAGAAGATGGATATTGGTGATGAGATCCAAGACTTTGTTATTGTTGAATTTGCCCGGGTGAAATCACGAGTTTGAATCAAATCCATCCAAATGAGCATATATTTGCTTCTCTTGCTATTGAATCAAATTCATCCAAATAATTGGCTCACCCAAAATGTCATGATTGAAAGTACTATTGCTAGTAACTTTATTTTTTATATACTGACAAATTTTTCACATATCTTTCGATGTGGGACTGGGATGTTTCATTTTACATGGTGAGATTTATCAAAACTTTCAATCCAATCGAGATATTTTTGTATTATCTCAATTTATTGTGATGTCTCTAGATTTAAGGAATAAAATTTGTAAGACGAAAACCCATTATTATTTGTACATTGGAGATTCAGAGTATGAATGGTGAATATTTTCTTAACAACTTTCCACCTTAAATATTGTGTCTTGATTTATATGGATGTGCTTCTTCGCTCAATTTAGTACATAAACTCGCCAACTTTGATTAATTATATTATTCATTATCGTTAATTGGATTGCATAATGTTAATTTTCTTATGATTGATGTTATTCTAAGATAACCTTTCTGAACAATGTGAAGCCACAATATGCATGAAACTTTTGGATGTATATATTATGCATGCCAAGAAATAACAATTTCTAATGCCAAAAACCAAAAATCTTGCTTTTTATTATGTGTTACTATTTTGTTCAAGTAATAAAGAATTGGAAGAGTACAATTTTATGCTAATAGAATTGTAGCGAACACACATAAATACATATAGCTACTTATATACTAGCTAGAAAAGCTTAGATTGACACACTATTAGGAATTCCCTTGCCGGTGAGTCCACCTTTGCTGCTGGGATAGAGCAGGGTGTATGGCATCTTAACTGGCCCGACCCTGTTCTTAAGTTTGGGATCATTGTTCATCTCAGTAATTTGTTCCTCAATTTCTTCCAGCTTTTTTCCAAATTTCTCAAATGCATTAAGTGGTTCAGTATCCTTGGTCCATGCAGGAGTGGCTCTTTGCCCGAGGTAAACTTCATCCGAAGAATGCCTTGACAAAATCTCTATAAGAGAAATGCCAAGCAATGTCTGGAGTTGGGGTGTTATCGTTTTCATGTAAACTTTCTCAGGGTCTGCCTTGAGCTCATCATACTCGGGAGTGCCTGGCTCAGGCATGTACCTACGGCTTAGGGTAGGCCGATTTGGAAGATACCCTGCATAAGGGTATTGTCCAAAATTGACTGCAGCGTGCAGAGCAGAACCTATCCATATGATTATAGTGCATGAATCTATTAGCTCTTTGCGAGTTTGCATTTTAGGCCACCATGCTTCATTTTTCTTGTCACCATGCCCCTCTTCTTGGAGTTCCTTCCACCACAACTGAAGTTCATTGTCATTTTGAACCATTTCGTCGGTTTTGTAGTAGAAATTGCAGTATTCCTCGACCCATGTTTTGATCGCTGACCATATTTCAAGCCCATCAACTGCATATGGGTAGTCCTCAATTACTAAGCGAATGCCATGCCTAGAATTTGAGTCCTCCATTGCCATTCCTCTGAATTAAACAAAATGATCAGTGGAGTTTTATATCAGAAAAATCACAACTTTTTTGTTTCACTACTTGGTTCTTTTACAAAATTCAGATCCTAAAGTAGAATTTATGGTTTACCTTTTAATGAGGTCTGCAGGGAGTGCTTTTTCAGGAAATTTCCAATTTTTATAAACTACAGATGACATTTCCATGGCATATTGACCTGGAAAGACTGTCCTCTCTAGAATTCCACCACCATTGATGAGAATTTGTCGACCAAATGCATTTATAGTCATTGTATCGCGAAAGTGAGGTTGTAGAAGCTTATGGATTGGATGGAGCACACTTAGCTGCCTATTTGTTGCAATCACAAATGGCTCGATGACCGCGTGTGTGTTTAACCTGTGACCAAATATTCAATAGACTAATTAAAATTCATCTATATTAGAAATAGACTAATTAAACTTCTGCAATGCGAAGCACGACTCGTGAATAATAAGATTCTGTTTGAAAAATTCGTTTACCAGTGGCTGATGAGCTGATGAATACCGGAGTCATTCACTGCAACATAAGCCTTAGCCAACTGCCAAATGGAACCTTCAACACCCTCTTCAGCTGGAGTGTATACTTTGCTAACAGCACCATATTGATCTCCTTCTGGATGCGGCAAACTTAGTTCAATCACTAGTGGCTTCAATGTTCCATCCTTTTGTAAGAAGAGAATTGTTCTTGTGGCATAAATCTTTGCGGATGCTGCATTTATTCGCCTCAGGTATGGAATCAACGTATCATGATGATCTAAGATGAATAGTCGGTTCCTATGTATTGCCTGTTTGACAAAAAAGAAAAAACTCAGATATGCGCTAAAATTTGGAATCAGTTGTGATTAGATGCGTGCAAGAAGTGAATTTAAAAATTTACCTCGTCTATTGTTAATCCGTCTAGGCTATTCTGTACGTGATTTCTTGTAATTGAACTACCTTGGTTGCCATAAACTTGAGGATCTAGCATACTTGTTGGAGGGAACTCCTGCAATTGAAGAATGCATCAAATGTTAGGTGGACATAAATGGATCATAAAGTAATATAATATGCTTAAGCTTACTTGAAGAAGACTGATGCTGACAGGGTTCACTCCAGCCAACATTTCTCTTGCAAATTCTTCATCTGTCCTCCATGCAGATTTATCCTCTGTTGGAGATTGTGAAGAAAAATCATAAATAAGTTACCTTATTTGAGCTTTAATTTAAATTTATTTTGACAAAAGTGGCTGATAATTTGTACCTTTGATGACTTGTGGCAGGGGAAATTTGGCAAGTCCCTCGCCATCGGTTCGAACGAGTTCCTTGAGCATTTCCAAGGGTATATTTTCCCTAATTCTGTCGAGTAGAGGTCCTTCGGGTAGCTCTATTCCTCCTTCATAGAGTTTTAGCACATCTTGTAATGTGTCGAATTCATTAGGCGTGCTGTCACATAATGCCTCAAACTCCGGGAGAAGGAATTGAGCAATGGATTTCAATGCATAAGCAAGGAAATCTGATAACTTCAAGTGACCAAATTGCTCATCTCTCGGAACATAAATGTTTAAGCTCATAAGAAGTGGCAACCGGCTCTCGCTTTCAGGATCTGCCAAGATTACACAACAAATTGCAAGGAAATTTCAAGTTTAATTATTGTCAATCATAATTGCATGTGAACCAAAAAGGCAATGGAAAGAATATATAAGAAAGACACATAAACATACTTTGATTAGGGTACAAAAAATCTTAACAGTAATTGGGAATTAGTTAGTATGAAGTTAACTTCAGTCAATTGACTAATACAATGTTGATACGTACGCAGGCATGAAGTGATCTCTCTCTTTGTATGTCAACACTGTATTATTTAATTGACCAACTTACCATGATGAACCGGATTGTTCTTATTACATCAGTTTAGCATAACATGATTGACATGTAGTGGAGCAAATCAGGCCTAAAATGCCTAAAATATTTAGGTTGTATTTTTGTTGTAAGTTTATACTATAATGAAAAAAATAAATACCGTTTTGTGTAACAATTTATTTGGTTCAAACAAGAATTTGTTGTAAAACCGAGGGAATATATAACTAACCTATCTTTGCAGGCGGCCTGCCTGTTCTTCCTCTGCGAGGATAAGGATACTCAGAAGAGCCTCCAAGGACTGGACGGGCATACTTGGGAGCCTTATCAGGATCTCCCAAGTCATTGTAATATGCATAATCGTATACCCTATCCCATTCCTCCAGTTTTCCGCTTCCAATTCCTCTCAAATTCACCAATTCTTCGTTTCTGTATTGTAGTAATGGCGCAGGCGTTTTGCTGGGAAGGTATGTCTGCAGAAAATGTTGCAACACTTGTTTCATCAGTACATATTTCACCTAGCTTAAACAAGAATACAAGAGGATTTGAGTCGAGACCGAAATTGAGATTTCCACAACACATTTTGATATTTCCACATGAAAAAGTGTCGCTATAGATGTATAGCGACGGTAAAAACAGGATCTATAGCGACGGTTTTTATGTAAAAATATTATTTTATGTTGTGAATTTATCAGTTATTTATCTATCTGATGTTAACCTTGACCATATAAATTATGAAATGACACGATGTTCTCAAGTTTACGGTACCTGATTTGTGAAGAAGACGCGGTCTGTTTTGTACTTGTCAGCTGGATAAATCCAAGAATTGCAGACAAAGTGAATGTTACCATGTCCAGGAACATTTTCTAGCGCAAGTGTCTTGAGGTAAAATTCACTGTGGTGAAAATTTCTTACGATAAATGCTCCAGGCACTCCCATATCTTCCTCCCAGTCAAATGTAACATCAAAAACAGATTCACCAGCATTTAGAGGGGTGATTGTTGTAATCCAATCTTCCAAGTATGCTGGACTTCCAAGTTTCCCTCCCAATCCTTTTTCTGCCAATAAATAAATGCCAAGTTTAATTTTAACCTTTTTTTTATAGGCTACCAAATAATAAAAACATCTAAAAAAGAAGAATATATGAAGATAAAAGATCTTTTATAAACAGAAGAGAGAAAAAGGCAAAAGAAGGCTGCAACAATTGATATATATATATATATATATATATATATATATATATATATATATATATATATATATATCTGCTTTAAAAATATAAAATGGTATAATTGTCCTAATTGGACTTTATTATTAATATTCTTACTTCACAAAAAGAGTTGACATACAATGATAAGAGTATAAAACGAGTCTTCAACTTTGTCATTATAATTTTAATCATAACAACACACATACGTACGATTAAATAAACAACTTATTTAATTTTAATTATTAACGTGACAAAAATATTTTCTTATAATATTCGTAAATTTTTATGAATTACAGTCTTTTTATAGAATTATCAAGTAACTAACCTGCTTCAGGTTGATCATTATTTATAGCGCTAATGAGCTGCAGATGGACTTTTTTGCCAAGAAACTCATGAACCCTATCAAGAATCGACGCGTTGACGTCATTGAAATCCAATACATTCTTCTTCATCAGCACAACCCTTCCTTTGATAATCTTTTTAAGCTCACCATTAATGTCTCCATTAATGGCCTCCAAAATCTCATGAAACATTCTCTCTTTCTATTCAACCAGTTAGAAATATTGAATATATAAGGAAAATAAAATGACAGTATATATGAAATTAATTATATATATATATATATATATGGGAAAAGTTTCACCAGTGCCTCTCTCTTAATTTCTATTGCTTCTCAAAGAAAGCTATTGTTCTAATGAGTGTATATATGGTAGAAAGAGAGAAACGTTTGTTAGTATTTATATAGGTTAAGAGTTAGCTTGATATCCATGTTCCTTGAATTCCAATAAGCTTCTTTCTTCATAGCTTTCATCTAAAATAAGCCCTGCATATTGAACCCTAAAGTACAGTTGACTATGTCAATATAATAATTTTTGAAATTTTAATCCCTAATTCGAAATTGTGACACATTTTCACCCCTGACGTTATTTTTTTTAGAGTTTAAACCACGTGGTGTCTTCAGTCAAGTAGCTAAACTTGAAAACAAGGTTAAAATTAAGGGTGTAAACGAACCGAGTATTGAGTTGCTCAGATTTGGTTCACAAAATTTATCGAGTATAAAATAAAAAGTTAGATTGAAAATTTTATTTAATATCGAAATTAAAGCGCGATTACTCAATCGAGCCGAATAATTTGAATTTTTCGAACAAATATGATCCGAGTATTAATTGAAAATTACAATTTGTGGAGGTTTGAGTAATTTATCGAATTTTAAAATTTTCTCATATTTGACTTCGTTTATATTTAGTCGAAATTTCGAATCGAACTTTTAATCGGCGAGTAGATTTAATCGAAATTTCGAACTGTTTCTTTCATTTTACGAACTTTTAGTTAAAATATACGACCCCATTAATTATGCTTCAAGATTTGATTAAACAATAAAGTTGAAACTGTAATTCTATAAAAATATGAAGGCATTTTGTTGAGAACATGAAAACATGAAGGCTTATTTTGTAGTTAAGCCTCAGTTCTATTACTTTGAAAGTTTCTCAAAGACTTTTATTATACGGAGACTTTGGATAAGTTCTCCTACAGCCACATCATTATTAATTTTCGTCAGAGCTTCTTTTACATATATATTTTAATTTGGTCAATTGTGGCGGCCTCAAGTTGTGTATAATTTTTCTTTTTGGGGATCAAAAGTTAAGTCCGTAAAATGAGCAAACAGTTCGAATTCGAATTTGTTTTTAATTTGTTGTTTAAAGTTTGCTAGAGAAAGAGACCGTATATCATGGTTAAACTAAAGAATATCCTTGTCATTCTTCTCACTTTGTCTCCTTTAATTGACGATTTCTTTGATTTTGGTTAGCAGCCGTCGATGTTGATTTTGATTGTAAACGTCCCCTCTCATAATCATTTGAAATGTTAACCGAGTAAAAACAATGAAATATAAAATGAAGAAATAATTTATGTTTATAAATTTATGATAAAATTAAATTGCGACAAAAGTAAATTTTAAACGATAGTAAACTGATATTTTCATATGTTAAAATGAAATTTTCACACGAGTCTTTCATATAGAGGTGGGACACACTCACTATTAATATGAGAGGGATCATGTGAAAATATCAATTCCGTAAGGAATAATGAGATATACTTCTTATACCCTTAAAAGGATGTCCAAAACATATTTTGCACACAAATTAAAAAAAGTAAAACAAAGAAAAGAGAGCAGAAAAATGATCCACAAAATTACACTTTATATTATATTTTTATATATTAGTGTGCACTAAGTGACATATATATTTATACTTTATTTTATATATTTGTTGAAGTCTTTTTGACGACATTGAAAAATTGTACCCTAGGTCATTATATAAAAGACGGAGAGAGTTATTAACTAGGTGAGACATTGATCGTTAATTTTTACATATCACATATACACATACAATCGTATTTATTATGGACATAAATTCATCGACATATGTAACATGACTTGTACAGATACTCCTTTCGATGAACAAAAATATTTTTATTTCTAAATTTTATAGCTATTAAAAATATATTATCATTTCATGTTTACTCTTAAAAATGATAGACGTGACACTGAAATAATCATGTGACAAACTTGAAAATATTGTATCATTTATATTAATTATGTTGAAATTGTTAAATATGAAAATTGGCTAAGCAGGATTAAAGGTATGATTTCCAAACTTAAGTATTTCTAAAATTAAATAAGCACACCCCATTAGATTGCTTGTTTTCTTTGCCTAATTGATAAAATGTTATCATGCAGATAACTATATATTTCCTTTCAAGCTTTGCAGGAGTTTTGGGATGGAAACCAAATGCCTGGAATATCCTATTGTGGCATTTGTAACATTTGCAGTTCATGAATATGAAATAGGCCATTGTTATTCGTGAAAGCCCGACTTGACTTTGATTCTGAGGTGATTGTAAATTACGTTCTTATATTACATTATATAAGGAGAGGATCCTACATTGTATATATACAGTAGGATCTTGTGAGCTAGTGAAATTGATTTGTCGTGGAGTTGCTGAATCTTTGGAGGAGTCACGTGTTTGTATATTGTGCTAATATTTTTCTTTCGATTTTTTTTTGTTATTGTTTTGTTATCTTTTAACGTAAAGTGAATCATAACTTCGAAGAATTGTCATTTTTCTTTATTATTATATTTTTATAAAGAGGAGTTTCCCGGCCTTGTGACCAGATTATGTCTCTCCTCCCTTTTCAATAACAGGCTTTCACCCGCGGGCGAACTCAAGACCTCCGGGTTTACGGCTGGTCCCAAGTTTTCCCTTAAAACACTAATTCAAGCAGCGGGGTTAAACAAGAATAAAAAAAAACTGCTGTTTCAAGCTTGCTCCCAATATTGAAACCATTAACATGACAGCCAGTCCAATACAATTGAAGCACATAATATATTTAGATATAGTGTTTCTAAAATGAAAGGTTAAAAATTTCACATACCGTATAAAAATATTAGAACAAAGGTAGTAGTACAAGAAATACAATTCTGAAGAAAATAAAAAGAACTAATACACATTAGTTTGAACCTGCTAAGTTTAGAGTTCTAACTAGCAATACAACTTTGAGGTATTGTTATTTTTACAAATACTGACTTTCAGAAACACATCTATCTAAACTATGTACAAAGGCTTATATTGACACACTGTTGGGAATTCCCTTGCCGGTTATTCCGCCTTGGCTTGTAGGATATAGCAAAGTGTATGGCATATTGACAGGCCCAACCCTGTTCTTGAGTTTCTCATCATTATTCATAGCCATGATTTTCTTCTCAATCTCTACCAGCTTCTCTCCAAATCTCCCAAAGGCATTTAGCGGCTCAATGTCCTTGGTCCATTCAGCAGTGTCCCTCTGCCCGAGATACAACTCATCCGAGGAATGCCTTGACAAGATTTCTATAAGGGCGATGCCAAGCAAAGTTGGCAACTGAGCGGTGATTGTTTTCAAGAAGACGCTGTCAGGGTCTGCCTTGAGCTCATCATACTCGGGAGTACCTGGTTCAGGCATGAACCTACGGCTTAGGGTAGGCCGGTTTGGGAGGTACCCTGCATAAGGGTACTGTCCAAAATTGACTGCAGCGTGTAGAGCAGAACCTATCCATATGATTATAGTGCATGAATCTATTAGCTCTTTGCGAGTTTGCATTTTAGGCCACCATGCTTCAGTTTTCTTGTCCCCATGTCCTTGTTCGCGGAGTTCCTTCCACCACAACTGAAGCTCATTGTCATTTTGAACCATTTCGTCTGTCTTGTAGTAGAAATTGCAGTATTCATCGACCCATGTTTTGATCGCTGACCAAATTTCAAGGCCGTCGACTGCATATGGGTAGTCCTCGATCAGTAAGCGGAGGCCATGTTTAGAATTCGAGTCCTCAACTGCCATTCCTCTATAGAAAAAGAAAATGAAGATGTTTACATGAGTAAAGGCACAACTACTTTTGAAGAGTTTTTTGGGTATCACAAGTTAAAATTTCTAAGAATGCGAGGAATTATTAGTGTATATCAATAAAATGACAACTTTTGAAGAGTACTTTTGGCTTCACAACTTGGTTATTATGATGATGTCTTTACAAGTTCAAAATTCTAAGAATGGTGAGGAATTAATGGTTTACCTCTTAATGAGATCTGCAGGGAGGGCTTGCTCAGGAAAAACCCAATTCTTATAAACTATAGATGACATTTCCATCGAATACTGTCCTGGAAACACAGTTTTCTCTAGAACTCCACCACCATTGATTAGAATTTGCCGACCAAATGCATTTATATTCATTGTATCGCGGAAGTGAGGATGGAGAAGCTTATGGATTGGATGAAGCACACTTAATTGCCTATTTGTTGAAATAACAAATGGCTCGATGGATGCATGTGTATTCAACCTGTGAACAATATCCAATATATTTATTAAAAAAATAATAATAAATCACACCAATTAGAGATTAATAAAGTTCAGACAATTTTTTTTATACCAATGGCTGATGAGCTGATGAATGCCTTGGTCATTCACTGCTACATAAGCTTTAGCCAACTGCCAAATGGAACCTTTGACACCCTCTTCAGCTGGAGTGTAAACTTTGCTAACAGCACCGTATTGATCTCCTTCTGGATGTGGCACACTTAGTTCAATCACTAATGGCTTTAGTGTTCCATCATTTTGCAAAAACAGAAGAGTCCTAGTGGCATATATCTTTGTGGATGCCAGGTTTATTCGCCTCAGGTACGGCATTAATGTATCATGATGATCTAATATGAATAGCCGATTGGTATATATTGCCTGTTTGACAAAACAGGTTTTTTTTACGTTAAGATTCAATTGTAGATATTTGTCTGAAAGACTTGAATTCAACAATTTTTACCTCTTCTATAGTTAATCCATCTAGCCTATTATTGTCTATGTCATTTCTGGTAATTGAACTACCTTGGTTGCCATAGACTTTAGGGTCTAGCTTACTTGTTGGAGGGAACTCCTGCAAATAAAATGTTTTTAGTAAAGATCAAAAAGTGAATAAAACCAATATTTTCTACAAATAGTTGAGCATAAAAATGGACCACATGAAGTTTTCTTATAGTATAATTTTAAGCTTACTTGAAGAAGACGAATGCTGACAGGATTCATTCCCGCAAGCATTTCTCTTGCAAATTCTTTATCTGTCCTCCATGCAGACTTATCCCCTGTTTCCAAGATAATGAATCTAATCAAACTAATAAAGTATATTACCTTTGAATCGAAAATTGTAAATGAAACAATCCGGTCAAATCCCGAGTCCGAATCAAATCAAATCCATCCAAATAAGGCTAACCCACTGGGTCATCTTAGCCCACCACAAACTCACCCAAAAGGTCATGACTAAATGTACTATTGGTAGTTACTTAATTCGTTTAGTACAGACAAATTTTTCCCATATCTTTCGATTTGGGACTGGGGTGTTACACTAAATTTTGCAGGGAAAAAACATGAGTACCTTTGATAACTTGTGGCAGTGGGTATTTTGCGAGTCCCGCGCCATCAGTGCGAAGGAGTTCCTTCAGCAATTCCAAGGGAATGTGTTCCCTTATATTGTCGAGTAAAGGGCCTTCAGGTAGCTTGATTCCACCTTCATAAAGTTTTAATACATCTTGGAAAGTGTCAAACTCATCAGGAGTGCTGTCACATAGAGCCTCAAACTCCGGGAGAAGGAACTGAACAATGGATTTAAGGGCATAAGCAAGGAAATCCGACAGCTTCAAGTGTCCGAATCGTTCATCTCTAGGCACATAAATGTTTAGGCTCATAACAAGTGGTAACCTGCTCTCAGTTTTAGGATCTGCCAATATTACAAAAAGAAAATATATGAGGAAACAATAATAACTATTATTTTTGAAGGTTTAGTTACCATGTTCTTTCACAGTTTTTATAATTCCAAACGCACTTGAGAATCTTATTAGTATACAAATAACTTATCTTAAACACAGCTTATCGAACTCATAAACGCACCAATTGGAGCTTTAAAAAATAGTTTGGATACTCAAACGCACTAAACACTATAAACTCCGGTAACCAAACATACCCGAAGTAGATTGTCTAGGGTTAGAAACAAACTTTCTTGCTCTGAATTTCATTGTTAACTTCATTCGACTTTAAGAGAAAAGTTAGTTTATCAAACACATAAAAAACTAGTTTCTCTTAATTTCAGCTAGACTAATTTTGGGGTTCACCTACCAGATCATTGGTAATGTGAAACATTCAATTATGTCAAAACTAATGATATTGTGTTAACCTTCCTTTGTTGATGGCCTGCCTGTCCTTCCTCTTCGAGGATATGGGTACTCAGAGGAGCCCCCAAGTACTGGACGAGCATACTTTGGATCCTTATCAGGATCTCCCAAGTCATTGTAATATGCATAATCGTATACCCTGTCCCATTCCTCAAGCTTTCCAGTTCCATTTCCTCTCAAGTTCACTAAGTCTTCTTTTCTGTATTCAAGTAATGGCGCCGGCGTTTCACTAGGAAGATATGTCTGCACCAAATGTCATGAAACTTGTTTGAATACCATACACTTTAAGCTTATATATAGTACTAGTATATAACCACATTGTTAGTATATATGGCCATTTAAAAATTAAGTTCCAGCCTAGCTAGCTAGAGGAAAAAGACTAATAAAAAGTTGGAAGTACCTTATTTGAGAAGAAAACGCGATCTGTTGTATACTTGTTAGCTGGGTAAACCCAAGAATTGCAGATAAAATGGATGTGACCCTTGCCGGGAACATCTTCTAGTGTAAGCGTCCTAAGGTAGAATTCACTATGATGAAGATTTCTTATGATAAATGCCCCTGGAACTCCAATGTCTTCCTCCCAATCAAATGTGACATCAAAACCGGATTCTCCTGCATTTAGAGGGTTGATTGTTGTGATCCAATCTTCCAAATATGCAGGACTTCCAAGTTTCCCTCGCACCCCATTATCTGCAAAACACATTAGGCCAACTTTGAGCTTCATTTTGGTCTAGGACTCGACAGATTTGCTAACCAACTAGGCTACACCTCGTGACAGTGAAAAATGTATTCATATTATCTATTACTTGTACCTATATATTGCTAACAAAGGCCAATATTTTGTCCAAACAAAGAAAGGATTGTTTATGGCGATCGATCAGCGTTCAAAAAGCTAAATTTTAGGCGGACTTAGGTGGCAGAGAGACGCCTAATGAACTAGCTTTTCCCACATGATCTTATTTGTGCATCTTTTTCTAGTATATGTATTTATATGTACTAGATAAGTCCAGCTCTCTCCGGCGAAGAGAACCAAAAACGAACCGGCTATAATGACAATGACAATTTTGTCTGCCAACGACTAACAAAACTGCCGCTATAGTCGGTTCGTTTTTGGTTTGCTGGAGAGACGAATCGTAATAGATAAAACGTATATTAGATGTAAATATTCTAAAGTTTACATGAAAAATTACAATAATTAAAAAAATATAAAAAATCTTATAACGCACAACAAATTTTTCAAGCATCCTAAAGCTTGGAAGTACATTAAATGGATGTGGTAGAGGATTAACTCTGTTTAAAGGACTCTTTAATAAAATTAGATGAAAAATTCTGAATGTATAAAAGAATTTGAATGAGTTGAATGGAGTATAAGATCTAAATAAGAAATAAAATGATGTGTTTGATATTTGTCTGCCTAAAACATTCTTATTTTAAATTTATTGGTTGTTATGAACAAATTTATTATGTAATTATAAATAAACAATGTTATTTAAGAAAAATAAATATAAACTTTTGAACAATCTTTGATGGAGTATACAATTAGTAATATAATGTTAGGAATAAAACACTAAAAATATTAATAACATTTTATTCTACATAAAATGACAAAAGACTACAACAATATTCATTGAATTGGTTATTGACCAATTTGTTAATGAAAAATCAAAAAAAAAAATTGTACATAACAAAATTTGTTTACAATAGTAAACAAGATGGACATTGAATATAAATTTTAATGGTCTTTGAGAGTATAGAAGTAAAAATATCATTCAACACTACTTCTTATTGATTTAACCATAATTTTTTGGATGAATCATTCAAACACATTCAAATGCATTCAGGGTTTAAAAATCGTTAAACAAGCAGTCTTAATGACTTATTCGGTTAGATTCAGACTCATTTAGATTCATTCAGAAATAAACAAACAACCTCTAAATCCAAATTGAAGTAGTAAAGGACCGACTAGGGCCTAAACAGGACCCACAAGAAATTTTAGAACACTATGGGGATAAAATTGGAAATTTATTGGCAGATTTTGTAATTGATTAATTGAAATTTTTTCACCTGATTGTGAATACAAGTTTGGAACTTATGTGAGGCACAGATTATCTTTCTTATATATTTTTTGTTTATCAAAATAATTTAATTGTAAGTAATTAAGTAAACATGCCTTATCCCGCTAGCCCACTAAGACTTTGAATTTGGAATTAAGAATAAAGTGAGGCATCAGAAATATCAAACACGTGGTTGTTCATCTCTTCCATAATATATAACGTTTTAATTTATTCATAAATTATTTAATATTTAATATAATTTAAAATAATTAATCATAATCTTTTTAAAATTATTTTTCATAAAAAAATATTATAAAATAAGAGAGAGAATATGAGATAAGAATATGATAAAAATATTATAAACAATTAATATTATATTTAATATTATATAATTATTTCTTTTATTCTTATACATAATTTTAAAACGTTATATATTATTTCACGGGAGAATAATATTCAATACGGCATGTATTACTATCTTGCTAGGTCATGAATTTAATGTCAGACCAATATTAATCAAATATCAGAGATCTGTTGGAAAAAGTTGGACATTATAATTTTAAAAAATAAATGCAAGTGGACCACTTTTGTAGACTTTAAGCCAATGTAACATTATTATAACTTTACACAATGACATATTTACTCTTTACTTTATATATTTTAATTTATTTTTTTGAGAATAAAAAAATTGTACATTTAACAGAACAAATTCTTCTACAGTGACTGACCAGGGGCGATCAGTCTAGCGATCGGTCGGAATTTAATTTATTTTTCTTGTTATGATTCTTAAAAAATTAATGTGATTTATTAGAACTAAAATATTTATAAAAAACAGTGATTTAGGTGTTATTTGGATACATCTAAAAAATAGGGTTGCACAGACTGCACAACTTTTTTTTTATATGTATCCAAATACACTAAATCACTGTTCTTTGTAAAAATTTCAATTCTAATAAATCACATTAATTTTTTGGGAATCAAAACAAAATAAAAAATAAAAAATATTGGCCCGGTCGCCATCCACGATCCACCTAACATTTTTGTTAACAGAATGAGTATAATCAAACATATTTATACAAAAATCAAGTTTATTAAAATTGAAAAATTTTAAAATTTGTTACTAATTTCTCAATCAAATTTTATTCCTTATCCCTACACGTTTTAGAATTACAAGTGAGAATAAGAATTTCTCAAGATTTAAAAGCTTAAGGCATGAAGGCACCCCACCACAAAAATCTTTATAATATAAATCCCTAAAGAAAGGGAACAAAAACAAGAGCTTAAAATGAGAAAGCCCATTTTGAAGGCATGCATTTTTCGTACTTTAAATGAAAATATTACTTACTAAATTTAAACAATCTTATTATTTGGAACTTTACTTTAGTTTTTATCTTATTTTAAAATAAAAATAAAAAAAAATTAGACTGCCATTAGGGATGAGAAAGTATAACTTTATTAATTGGTATTAATTGGTAGTACGTTAACAGCTCAATCTACTCCCTCTGTCCCATTTGCTTTTTATTATTATTTTCACAGAATGAGTACTTCTTTATGGATAGTACTCCTTTTAATTTAAAATTTAATTATTCTAGAAAAACTATTTTTAAATATATCCCTAGGTTAGACAGAAATCTAGTAGTTGTGGCACCATTAGTAAAACACTAAAACTATCAACCAAAAATAATGAAGTGTTAAAAAAGACTAATTCACAAATAAAATGTATATTTCATTTTAAGATAAAAAAATCTTTAATTTTAAAAAAGTTTACTATCATAATTACATTATCATGTCACGTTACTAAATTAACAACTTAAAATATTAAAAATAAAATAAAATTATAGTCTATACACGAGCGGTTCGGTGTTAGGACACATCATTAATTAAATACTTGATTTAGTCAAAATTAGAAAATTATCCTTATTTTAATAATATGTAATGATTTTCACACTAATCGTATATACATATATAAAAAATTTAAATTCCAAAAAAAAAACACATTTAATCCCAAATTATGTGACTGTGGGAGAGTAGAATATTTGTTTGGGGGGGTGGGGGGGAACAAATTAAATTGATATTTGACATAAAAAAGAAGTGGAAAATTTTCCCACAAAATAGAAAAAGAAAGAAGAGAACCTGAATGGTCACCATTAACAGCACTGATAAGTTGCAGAGAGACCTTTTTTCCAAGAAACTCATGAACCCTATCAAGAATTGATGCATTGAAATCATTAAAATCCAATACATTCTTCTTCATTAACACAACCCTCCCTTTTATTTTCCTTCTCTCTTCATTTTCCCCGGTTATGGCATCCAAAATCTTATGAAACATCTCTTTTCTCTCTCCTCTCTCTCTCTCTCTCTCTAGAATTTGCTTAGTTCAAACTTCAAACTTCAAACAAAGGTATAGTTTGTATGAGAATGTGAAAAAAATGAGGAAAAGGTTGTGGGTATTTATACTATTCATAAAGAGTTCCACTTGTATCCAATAAGCTTCACTTTTTATGCAATTTGTTTTTTTAAAAAAACATTTTATTATTTTATAGTAATTTAAATGATTTTAGGTTTTGGTAAAAGTTTTGACCATGATATTGGTCAGAGCCCATGCTTTTAATTTTAATTTTAATTTTTTTGGTCAAATCCCATGCTCTTAAATGATCATGTGGTACAATATTAGTTATGATTTTCTAAATTTATTGAAGAATTTTGGCAGGTCTTAATTCTTATTTATTTCAAAAATTGCCATTTAAAGTAATTGTTATAACGTCTAAAACTAGTAAAGAATTAATTTGACAGATACCTCATTTTATCTTATTGACATAATATATATATCCTCAATTCTGAAATAAGTTGCCTCTTTTCAAAAATATCTCAAATTGATTTTTAAAAATTAATATTAATCTTATAATTTGAAGCAGGGAATATAAAATTTCTAATTATTGTTATTATTTTTAAATAATAAATCATTTGAATTTTTTTTTTTTTTAAAATTAATCGCACTATGTGTGTACGACCCACAATATTTTAGGTTTACAAATGCTCTTAAAAGATAATGTGATGTATATATGATCAGTCATGGGTTTTCTGAATTTATTGAATAATATATAAGGCACACTTTATTACTTATTAATTTCAAAAATGGCCATTAAAGTATAAAAATAATAAAATATAAAAGTATACCTTGTGACAGTAGCAAGAAAAAGATTAAAACGTGGAGAGAGATTGTGGATGAAAAAACTTGGAAACATAATAGAGAAATAGGTAATGGGAGAAGGTACTGATCAGAGAGAAAAAAATAATAGAGATAATTATGAGTAGAATTTTTAAATATGTTAAGAGGAAGCTAAAAAGGTTGAGAAAGATAAGTTTACAGATACTCCCTCTAATTCACAACAATTTTATTTATGAAATTTATTAAAAAATTTAAAAATATATTTTTAGAGGCTGATATATACTCACAAGAAAAATTAATATTTTTGCAAAACTCTCTTTACATAAATATTAAATAAAATCCATATTCATATGAGTGAGATATTATTGAAATATCAATTCCTTCTTTTGGAAATAGTAATTCTCATTTTAATCCTATATTAGTTTTAAAATATTAAATATTTAGTTTGATAATAATAATGACATGATAATGAAATTGCAAAGATAAACATAAAAATATTATAACATTTATATTATTATCAAAAGAAATGAGACTTTTTGTATGATATATAGCCAATTCATATTGAAATATGTGGAATGTGTTATCTTGTACATAAAACTTGTTCTTATTATTAAGGTTGTGTTTGATAAATCTGAATGTAAAAATGTGAAGAGTTAAGACATCTGAATAATGTAGATGAATTTTGATTCTTTTACGTTTAATTTATTGCATGATTTGTTGTGTATATGAGTTTGATAAGGTTGTTTATTGATTTCAGGATTGAAATGGAGCTTAAGCGTGGAAACGGGACGATTTGGAGCTAAGTAGATGAAATGAAAAAGAATCAAGAAACTGGCAAATCCGTCCCGACGAGCTCACAGCCTTGCATGAATCTGCCCGACGGATATGCCTCTATATTCCAAGAAAAGCTGAATTCCCCCTGACGAATTCGTTTGGCTTAGGGAATTCGCCTTAGCGAATTTGTCTTTGTTTTTATCCACCCCGGCGCGTACTTGATCTGTTCTAGTCCATTCCTCTCTGTCCCAATTCACCCCGGTGAATCCAATAAGGGAAAAGAATTCGCCCTGACGAATTGGTTGGGAAATTTCAAGAATTTTGGAAAGTCAGGTACATTTTAAATTGCCAGACTTCTAGATTGATTTGGATTACGATTTCTTATTGCTTTAGGACTGTGTTTAGGCATTATAAATACATGTAATACTCAGTATCATCGAATCGATCATCTAGAATTGGATTGCAAACCCTAGTTGGAGAATCAAAGGCATGTAAGGCTAATCTTTTCGATTCAATTCTGAAGGGATGTTGAACCTTGTTCATAATTAACGGTTTGATCAAGTTTACTTTATTTATCCATTCGTGCATGAGATTTATTCTGATAATCTACGTAAACATCTTGTATGCTATTCAATCTACTAATTTGGTTTCTGCAGGATTAAATTAGTGAATTGATATCATTTGCTAGATTAAGATATATATTAAGCAGACGATATTATATCTAATCATAAGTCGCAATTAGTGATACTTGATTGTGGACAAGTTTTTGGGTGTTATTAAGATTTTCAGGAGACAAGTTAAATAATTCATGATTGTGTAATTGCTGCTTAAAATAATCTAATGTTCATTCTTCATGCTACTATTATATTAAATCTAGACTAATAGTTCTAGATTGTATAATAGTTAGGATCTCTTGAGGCGACCGTCACATTAGATTTACACATAAGGAGAATTTCGGATAATTAGCCATCGCGGTTATTTAGGGTTATTAATCTCATTGAAGGATAAATACTGTATAACTTAATTACTCCATAATTGTGAAAATGTGATACTGAACTGAATAATTGAAACTTTAAAATCATTGTTATTTCTTCTCAGTTTACTTTTGATAATTTAGTTAATCAATTCAAAAACCCCTTTTCTTGAAAACAATTGGATAAATACAAAATAATACACTCTCTGTGGGATCGACCTTTACTTGTTACTATACTAATCTTTTGTGTTAATAGAGTAGAAGTAAGGTATTAATTTAAAAGTGTCAACGACAACTCCCAGTTGAGTATCTGTATAAAATTGTATCTGAATGCCGAAATGTTATTTGATAACTAAATTTTTTAAAATGTCTGAATAACAGTATTTTATCATTTTTAACCCTCTAAATTGTTTAAGGGAAACTCGCTTGATAATTTGAAAGGTCTGAATAATATTTTAAATACATATTTATAATATTTTGATCACAATATGATGAAAAAAAGGTACATCGTACATAATAATTCAATCATACAAATTACATTAACTTCAAACAGTTTTTAAGAGTTGAATCGCAATTTGATCACGTAGATTAACCATAAATTATATGTCTTGATCACCCCCATTGTGGTTCATCTTGTCTAGCTTCCTCATTCCCTTCATTTTGCTCCACTTCATCATTAAAATTGTTTTCTTAGTCATGTTGAGCGAACAATTCATCCTCAATGTTACACTTCCTTATGAAATTATGAACTGCAAAGCAAACGATAACTATATCTCTTTGTACTATAGAACGGAGACAATGATTATTTACAAGCGAAGGAGAGCAACAGAGGATGAAAGCAGATTAGAGGTTAGAGCAACAAAGAAGGAAAGCAGATTAGAGGTGAAGAAACGTTAGCCGGCTGGAAGCGAAGAAAATGCGAAGATTTTAGGGTTTAAATTTTATTAGTAATACAAAAGAGATTTTTTAATATTAAAGAGGTTATTTTTATTCAAAAAATATACAACTTTCGATCAAATATACTTCTAAATGCATGGTTTGGATTTATATTTTTGTTTTACCGATTAAAAGACAATAAAAGACAAATATAATTTTACCAAATAATTTTATCATCTTACTGAATCAGATGTAGATATGTTAAGAACTATTAAAAAGTAAACAAACACCACATGAAAATACTAACATTATTTCTTTTAGTGTGAAACTATGATAAGTTAAATACACTAAAATATTTTGGACTTGATTTGGATTACATAAAATATCAAGGTGTCTCATTTTCTTACTTTTAAGCGAATAAAAATGTAAACAAAAAAATTAAAAAAAACAAAAATGTGGACGTGTTTAAATTACTTCCACAGTGAGTCTTAGAGCCTGTTTATTTCACTCTGAATAAGGTTGAATGGCTCTGAATCTGAGCGATTAAGTCATTCAGTCTGTTTGTTTAAAAGTTTTAAAATCTGAATTGGGTTGAATACATCTTAGCGATTTATTTAAAAAAATTGGGCTGAATCGGCTGAATAACGAGTTTTACCCAAATAGTCTCGTTGCTCTCATTTCCATCTCCATATCTTCTCTGCATCTGCATCTCCATCTCCATCTCTTCTCTGCATCGCTGGTCCATCGCTTCTCTGACAAGTGACCCTCGTCTCTGCGTCGCTGATCCATCGCCCTAATTTGATCTCTGTTTCTTCCTGTATATGGTGGGTATGTGATTCAGATTAATAGTTATGAAGTTGCTATTAGTTTTCTTCTGTTTCTTCATGTATCTTGAATTTTAATATTGGGAACAAGGGTTACTGAATGTTAGAAATTTGTTGTTGCTGCTATTTAGCAAAAAGAACAATCCAAATCATTTTCCCAACGATTTTAAGATTTGGGTTGGTAGCTTTGTTGTAGCAACTTAAAATTTAATTCAAGTTTAGCTGTATTTTATGGGTTTTTAACAGGCCTTGCTGGAAGTTTACTGATTTTATTGTAATCTTCTGAGATTTTAATAAATAAGTTTTATTGTGTTGTTTGCATAGGGCTAAACTGAAAGTGAAGTGATAGTATGAAATGGTGAATATGGGTTATGTATGTCATTATGTTTTATTAAAAAGTACCCCTAAATTTTCTTTGCCATTACGATTTAGAGGATTGTACAGATGAGGATTGTGTTTTTGGGTGTATCTCTTGTATACCTTGTTCAATTTCTTAATAAATTCATATTGTGATCTGTTAGAAGTTTTCTTTGTTCATTTTTGTTGTGATATGGGCAAATACACAAAGCTCTTGTAGGAAACTGTTCAAAATTTTCAATGAAGTTGTTCTTTAAATAATTAGTGGTCTTATATTTTCTTCTAAATTTGGATCCATAATGCATCATTATTGCACTACTCAACTATAAAGAAGTTTTCAGGGATCAAAATTAGTTTCAAGTTAGTAATTTGCTTAGATTAGCTATCGCTTTCCCGTCTCTTGGCCGTGATGGATAAGCCTATTCAGTTAATTATTTTTGGTTCTCCCCATCTCCATTTAAGTTCTTCTTAAAGGTCAAAATCCAATTCAATCCAGTTATTGCGGGAATAGTTGAAATTGCCATTTCTAAATGCTAGATAAGATTTATTAAAATTTACAATACATGTAAATATTTAGAGCTAAACATCCATATAGTATGTGACGTCCCCAAAATAGGTATACACAACTCATTCTGAGTCGTCAAATACATGGTACAGAATACACATACAAACTTAATTATACCAATGTCGTGTAACATAAGCTGAGAGTTTTAACACGAATATTGTCTCATAGATAATATCCAAACTCAAATGAAATCCTCATTACAATTATTATCACACTATTTCACAGAATAGTGAAGACAACTATTGTGACGCCCCCAAAATAGGTATACATCACCCATTATGAGTTGTCAATACATGGTACAGAAACAACTACAACTTTATTATTACAACAGTAAAATTGTGAGTTTGAATACAAATATTATCTTCTAGACAATATCTATACTCAAATAAATCCTCATAACATTTATTGATACATTATTTTACAAAAATGGTGAGGACTACTAAACAACTCTCTCTAGAACCTTCATTCCATACCCCAGGCTGCGTACTCGCTTATATTCTCGCCTCACGAGAAGAAAAATGGAACAAAAAGGAAAAGGGTGAGCTCAACTAGCCCAAGTAAAGAATATTATGACTAAGATAATATACAACAAATTATCATTAGTCTTCAACAGGAAAAATCTAATAGAATACAATAGACAACAAGTTTTAAATCAATATTCGCAGTGAAATAATAATTCATTAGAAGAGTTAAGTAGAGAATGCAAACTACTATCTTCATGTATGAATTTAAAAGTTCATCGCTCTATCTTTTATCCCCTGTAACATCAATCAATATACATCTGAATCAAATATTCATCTTTGCACTCTGAATTTAAAGATATTCATCGATTAATCATATTCATCTAAACACCTATTCATCTTTTACTCTACGGGCGAAAGATATTCATCGAAATCATTCATCTTTTGCACTCTACTGGGCCAAAGATATTCAATAATATCATCATTTAAGGCGAGGATGATGAAAATATTTTTAAAAGCGAATCCGGTTGAAACAAAATGACAAGGATTAAGGATTAAGGATTAGGTACTTTGTTTTATCCATGTCCAAAAATACCTCAAAAATAATCATAGTGGTGTAAAATTCAAGAATGATCAAAACATGGATACAATCAAAGCTAGTATCCGAATAGATATTTTAGGCGAAAAGGAAAATTTTCATTTTTCAGATGAATAGTCTTAGATTAAGTAAATAGTGTCGATATCGTGAATAGTCTTAGTATACGTGAATAGTAACTCCAACACCAAAAGTTCCAAATTTGATAAAACTTGAGATCAATATTTCACATAATGATATTGAAGAAATAATATCATTACGAAAAAAAATAATATCCTTTACCTCGAAAAGATCAAGATTTAGTTGAAACAGAATATATAAAGCTATGATTTGAACTTGCACCAGTATAGCAATACTCAAAGTATACTCAAAATACTCACAAGAATAAACTCGATAATATAGAGAGGAAAACTTGATTTCGGGTGTGATTTTCAATTCTAACCTAAGCACCCTATTTATAGGAAAATGCTTAGAACACCAAAGTAGAAAATTTAATTTAATATTATTATTATTTTTCTAAATTTTCCTCACGCATACTAACTGAATTCAGCCATCAACCACACCCCAACAAAAAATAACAAAAACGTTTTTCTCACTTAAACCATTTAAAACTTCAAAAAAATGATAATCAATTAATCCAAACTTCAATAATTCATAATAAATAGCCCTTTTGTCAAAAGAATTGAATCTCGCGACTTTTTATAGGAAATTCAATTCTCTACAACTTTCCGGAAGAAAGTTTTTCCAAATTCAAAACAAAAATTGACCAAATCCATCCACAAGCAGACGATTTTACAAGCTATAATCAAATTTCGATCAATAAATGGGGTCCACCAAACATGTTTAACATGTTTTAAACATTTATTGCAACAAAAAACTACTCTTCCTCCTCGTATACTCATATATCCCACATTCGTTATAAAAATATCACCATTATTATATTATTAAAATATAATAATATATTTAAATAATTATTTTATCGAAAAAGATAAAATTTCAATTTTCAACAATTGTCACATTAAAAATTTTCTCCATCTATATCCACATAAAATCAATATTTTCCTCATCATATGAATCAATAATTAATTATTCACAAATAATATTACAGAATCACAATATTGACAACCGGGCGGTTCTGTGGAAGAGGGCTTTCAATAAGAATTTCTCCTTCTTGGCGCAGCAATTAGGTGACCAAACCTCTCCTTAGATGAACTTTCTAGACATTGCCAATAATGTTATCTAATAATATTATTCGAGATAATATGAATTATTGCTTCGATAATGAAAAATCTTGTGTAATGACAATTATTGAAACAACGACAATATAAAATATCAACGCGACAATTATTAAATCAATAAAATCTTTGAGCGATAATTCACATAACCATTATTGAGTAGTGCCTTCTTCACGTAAGAATCAATAATTGGTGCAATCTTTGTGTCTTCTTGTGTTTTAACCAAAGAGTATTTTAACGAGATTATTCTTGTAACAACTACTTCTGTAGTTATTTTTAAACAACTTATATTTGTCATTTTCTTCATCCAATCGCTTTTTAGTTATGGGGCCCACAAAAAGATAGCAGCAGGTTGTGCGAATATTCTCCGACAAAGAAGAATATTCCACGACCAAACGAATATTCCCCGACAACAATGAATATTTTATAACCACTTGCTTATTTTAAAATATTTGCGTATTTTACCCATAACTATCCACATTAATCAAATCAACCCTTACTATTTCAAAATAGAGAAAATTAAATTTCATTAATAATAAGTTGGGGTCTTACAACCTCCCCTTCTTATGAAATTTCGTCCTCGAAATTGACGTACGTACCTGGTGTTTCGAAAAGGTGAGGATACCTCGCTTTCATTTCCGTTTCTAACTCCCAGGTCATTTCCTCTATAGCATGATTCCTCCACAAAACTTTAACTTGTGGTATGACCTTTGCGCGTAGGACATGCTCCTTCCTATCTAAGATCTTGGCAGTACCTACTCATACGTTAAGTCTTGGCTATCTCGTCCGGTTCTAACTCTATAACGTGATTCGGTCTTTCACATATTTACTGAAGTATGGATATGTGAAACACATTATGAACACGAGACATACTCGGAGGTAACGCTTGAGTCTATAGGCTACATTTCCTACTCGGTCAAGAATTTGAAATGGACCAATAAATCGTGGATTGAGTTTTCTCTCTTTCCAAATCTTGTAACTCCTTCCATGGAGCAACTCGCATGACAATACATGATCCCCTATACTAAATTCCACGTCCTTTCGATGAAGATCCGCATAACTCTTTTGTCGATCTTGTGCTGGTTTGTATCGTTGTCGAATCATTTGGATCTTTTTAAAGTAGTCATACGTACTAACTCTCGGGTCCCAACAATGTTGCTTCACCCACCTCGTCCCCAACATCTTTGAGAGCGACATTTTCGTCCATATAATGCTTGAATGGAGCCACACCTATACTTGCGATAACTGTTGTTGTGAGGAGAATTCCACCAATGGTAAATACTTATCCCAACGCCCTTGAAGTCAGGACACGAGTCTTAATAGATCTTCAAGAGTTTGAATAGTCCTCTCTGATTGTCCATCCGTTTGAGGATGGTATCTTGCCAAATCAATCAGAATCCGCGCCCATAGCTTTTTGCAAGCTAACCCAAAATCTTGAAGTGAATCTTGGGTCACGATCCAAAACTATGGATACTGAGCATGCCATGCAACCTCACAATCTCATTCACGTACATACTAGCAAGATGTTCAAGGAATAAGTCTCTGTGTCGTCAAGAAATGAAGCGGACTTGGTTAATCTATCAACAATAACCCAAATAGCATTGATGCCTTGAGAAACCGTAGGAAGACCCGTAAAGAAATCCATGGTAATGTGTTCCCACTTCCATTTCGGAATCTCAAGTGGTTGCAACGGACCCTTAGGTACTAGATGCTCTGCCTTTACACGTTGGCAAGTTAAACACATCGAGATAAATTTTGCAATCTCTCTCTTCATATTGTTCCACCAAAATGTATGTCGAAGATCACGATACATTTTAGTCCTTCCAGGATGGATTGCAAATGGTGTATTGTGTGCCTCCATCATAATCTTGTACTTCAAATCAGAGTCGTTAGGAACACAAAGTCTAGAGTGGACTCGAAGTATTCCTTCTTCATCAATTCTCGATTCCGAAATAGCTCCTTCTTGTACTTTCTTCTTCATACGCATCAGCTCCGGGTCGGTGGCATGAGCAACCTTAACTTTTTCTATTAAAGTTGGCTCTATGCGTATACTTGACATCATCGCACTCATTCCTGCATATAATCTTCTACTCAACGCATCAGCTACCACGTTCGCTTTTCCAGGATGGTATTGAATAGTGTGGTCGTAGTCTTTCAATAGCTCGAGCCAATGTCGATGCCGCATGTTGAGTTCTTTTTGAGTGAAGAAATATTTAAGGCTTTTATGGTCTGAATATATCTCCACTTTCTCCCCATATAGATAGTGCCTCTATATCTTTAAGCGCAACGCTTATTGCTGCTAACTCTAGATCATGAGTAGGATAATTCCTCTCATATTCTTTAAGTTGTTGCAGGCATAGGCTATGACTTTCCCACGTTGCATGAGAACACATCCTAACCCTTTGCTTCAAGCATCATTTGTAGATAACAAATCCATCGAGAACCGGATGGTATTGTTAGAAACAGTCTTAAAATGAGTCTCCTCTTGAGCTCTTGAAACTCTTCTCGCATTCTTCGCTCCAAACGAATTTTGTATCCTTAGGAGTTAGTTGAGTTAATGGAGTAGCGATTAGAAAAACCCTTCTACTGAATCTCTCGATAATAACCAACTAGACCCGAAAAAGTTAAGTACTTGATCCAAACTTGGTTGCTCCCAACTTTGTATTGCTTCAATCTTGGCCGGTCCACGGATACTCCATGTTTTGACACCACGTGCCCAAGAAATGCTACTTCCTCAAGCCGAACTCGCATTTCTTCAATTTGGCATATAGTTTGTTTTCACGAAGCCTTTGAGTACCCGACTTCAAATGGTGCTCATGATCTTCACGACTTTTGGAATATATGAGGATGTCATCAATAAAGACAACAACAAAGCGATCCAAATATTCCTTGAATACTCGGTTCATCATATCCATAAAAGCGCGCGGGGAGCATTAGTCGGTCCGAAGACATGACTAAGAATTCATAATGCCCATCCGGAGTTACGAAGGCATTCTTTGGAATATCCTCGGTTCTAATCTTGGTGATGATATCCGAGCGAAGATCGATTTTTGAAAAGAATTGTGCCTTTAAATGGTCAAACAAGTCATCAATACGAGGTAGAGATACCTATTCTTGATGGTGACATGGTTCAATTCCGATAGTCAATACAAAGTCGCATACTCCGTCTTTCTTCTTTCTGAATAAAACAGGGGCACCCCAAGGAGATGTACTAGGGCGAATGAAACCGATGTTCAACAATTCTTGTAGTTGGACCTTTAACTCTGAAGTTCAATAGGAGCCATTCGATATGGGGTTTTAGAAATGGGCTTTGTACCAGGTTCAAGATCAATAAAGAATTCAACTTCACGTTACGGGGTAGGCAGGAAGTTCTTGAGAAATACGTCGGAAAGTCGATATAACAACAGAATATTATTCAAATTTGGCGTGTCTTTATTCAAATTCATAACATGGGCTAAGAAAGCATGACATCCGTTTTTCAATAAGCGAATAGCTTTATGATTAGATATGACGGTGATTGATTTTAATGGTTTAGTTGCTTGAATTAAATACAACGGGTTGGTTAGGAATATGAAAACAAACAACCTTACGAAAACAATCAATTTTGGCATGATGAGTAGTTAACTAATCAATCCCTAAAATCACATCAAAAGCAAGTATCTTTAAAGAGATAAGGTCAACGGTAGGGTGATGGTTCCAACTTGAATCAAACAAGATTTATAAACGATGGATGTGATGAAAGTTTCTCTAGCGGAGTTTCCACAGATAGGTCAAAGTCTAATTTCTCTGAGTCAAGTTTAAACGTTGAGCACAAGCAGGAGAAATAAATGAATGGGTAGCACCGGTATCAAGTAATGTTAAAACTTCGCAAGAATTTATAAATAGCTTACCCGTGATCACCTCATTTGGGTTCCTCGCATTTTGACCGATCCACAACAAACGCTCTTCTTCCGAACCGATTGACTTTGACTTTTTGGGGACGATCTTTTGAGTCACCGTCCCCAGAACTAGGTTTATCGCTACCGTCTGAATCTCGAAGATATGTCCTTCCTTTCCACATTATTATTGTGACGACCCCAAAATAGGTCCATTCCATCCAACCCATTCTCGAGTCGCCAAATACATGGTGCGAAACAACTACAACTTTATTATCACAACAATAAAACTGTGAGTTTAAATACAAATATTATCTTCTAGACAATATTTATACTCAAATAAATCCTCATCACATTTATTGATACATTATTTTACAATAATGGTGAGGACTACTAAACAACTCTCTCTAGAACCTTCATTCCATACCCAGACTAAGTACTACTCGCTACATTCTCGCCTCACGAGAAGAAAAATGGAACAACAAGGAAAAGGGTGAGCTCAACTAGCCCAATAAAGAATGTTATGACTAAGATAATATACAACAAATTATCGTTAGTCTCCAACAGGAAAAAAATCGATAGAATACAATAGACAACAAGTTTCGAGATCAATATTACATGTGAAATAATAATTCATAGAAGAGTTACGTAGAGAATGAAATCACTATAATCTATGAATTTAACGATCCATCATCAATATTTTATCCTCAACAACATCAATCAATATTCATCTCAAATCAAATATTCATCTTTTGCACTTTGCTGAGCCAAAGATATTCATCAATCGGTCATGTTCATCTCAACACTGTTCATCTTTTGCACTAAAGGCCAAAGATATTCATCGATCGGTCATGTTCATCTCAACACTGTTCATCTTTGCACTAAAGGCCAAAGATATTCATCGATCGGTCATGTTCACTTAAACACCGCTCATCTTTTACTACAGGGCCAAAGATATTCTTGAAATCATTCATCTTTGCACTACTGGGCCAAGATATTCAATAATATCATCATTTAAGGCGAGGATGATGAAAAATATTTTTAAAAGAAACGAATCCGGTGAAACAAAATGACAAGGATTAAGGATTAAGGATTAGTACTTTATTTTATCCATGTCCAACAATACCTCAAAAATAATCATAGTGGTGTAAAATTCGAGAATGATCAAAACATGGATACAATCAAAGCTAGTATCCGAAATAGATATTTTGAATGAAAAGAAGAAATTTTATTTTTTATGAATAGTCTTGGTATCATGTGAATAGTCTTGAGTATCGTGAATAGTCTTATATCGTGAATAGTAACTCAGACACCAAAAGATAGAAATTCCACAAAAAACATTTTCACGCTTCATGAATAGTACTCGTGAATAGTAACTCGTGAATAGTAACTCATGAATAGTAACTCGTGAATAGTAACTCATGAATAAGTAACCCAGACATGAAAAAGTTCCAAATTTGATAAAAGTTCCAACGAATATTTCAAAGATAATGATATTGAAGAAATAATATCATCTGAAAAAAATAATATCCTTCCTCCTCAAAGAATCGAGATGCTTGGAAGGAAAGGTCGGGAAGTGATCTTTGAATGAAACTTGTACTAAAATGAAAGAACTCTCAAAGTATCTAAATACTCACAAAATACGCTCAATAATATAGAGAGAAAGAGAAAAACTTTGTTTACGGTGTGATTTTCAATTCTAACTTAGCCCTCTATTTATAGGAAAATGTTAGCCCGTAAAAAGCGGACTTGACACTTTCTACACATGATGGCTTTACACGCTACTATTGCCACCCACCACATTTGAAATAAAATTCAGCACATTTCTTCACCAACCACAAGTGGGGCCCACTCAATTCTAGAATTTTCCACCAAAATCAATTATAAACCTAATTTTGAATCAGACACCTCTTAAAATTCACAACAAATCATTCGTGCATTTTAATTCGGTTCAAAATTTGTGGACATATACTCAACTTATGTATGTATAACATACCCAAAAATTACCACAATCCAACGGTTTGGGATTAAAAATTATAACCCCATGATATATCTCAAAACCCCGATTTAATTTTAATACCTCGAATCAAAAATCTTGATAAAACACCTCAACAATAATTTCTTCATTTATAACCACATAAATAAATCCATCATTTATATCCACATAAAATAAATATTTCTTTATCATATGAATCAATAATTAATTATTCACAAATAATATTACGAGAATCACAATTATGATGACAACCGTGTAGTTCCGGAAAGAGGGGCTTTCCGATAAGGATTTCTCCTTCTTGGCGCCAATTAGGTGACCAAACCTCTCCTTGATGAACTTTCTAGACATTGCCAATAATGCTATCTAATAATATTATTCAAATAATATGAATTATTGATCGATAATGGAGATAATGTGCGGTGACAATTATTGAACAACAATAATATAAAATATCAACGCAAAGCAATTATTGAATCAATAAAATAAAATATTGAGCAGTAACTCTTGTGAAAATTATTGAGTAGTGCCTTCTTACGTAAGGATCAATAATTCAACAATCTCAGGCAATACCGCTGTCATCAGGTGTCTTCTTTATGCAACCACGCGTATTCTTTGTATTTTAACCAAGGGTATTCCAATGGTCTTAACGGTAACAACTTCTGCCGTTATTTTTAACCAACTTATATTTGTCGTTTTCTTCATCCAATCGCTTTCCGTTATGGGGCCCCCACATGGTCATGCGTCGATACATTTAATATTCCCAAAGCGATCTGAATATTCCACGACCAAACGAATATTCCCCACAAAATGAATATTTTATAACCACTTGCTTATTTTAAAATATTTGCGTATTTAACCCTTAACTATCCACATTAATCAAATCAACCCTTACTATTTCAAAATAATAAATAAAGGAAATTCCTTTTTATTTAAAAAATTTGAGGTCTTACAACCTCCCTTCTTATGAAATTTCGTCCTCGAAATTGACGTCGATACTGGTGTTTTGAAAAGATGAGGATACCTCGCTTTCATTTCGTTTCCAATTCCTGGTCATTTCCTCTATAACATGATTCCTCCACAAAACTTTAACTTGTGGTATGACCTTTCTTGCAGTAGGACATGCTCCTTCCTATCCAAAATCTTGACAGTACCTCCTCATACGTTAAGTCTTGGCTATCTCGTCCGGTTCTAACTCTATAACGTGGTTCGGGTCTTTCACATATTTACTGAAAATGCATATATGTGAAACACATTATGAACACGAGACATACTTGGAGGTAATGCAAGTCTATAGGCTACATTTCCTACTCGGTCAAGAATTTGAAATGGACCAATAAATCGTGGATTGAGCTTTCCTCTCTTCCCAAATCTTGTAACTCCTTCCATGGAAGCAACTCGCAACAATACATGATCCCCTACATTAAATTCCACGTCCTTTCGATGAAGATCCGCATAACTCTTTTTTGTCGATCTTGAGCCGTTTGTATCGTTGTCGAATCATTTGGATCTTTTCGGTGATCATACGTACTAACTTTCGGGTCCCAACAATGTTGCTTCACCCACCTCATCCCAACATATTGGAGAACGACATTTTCGTCCATATAATGCTTGAATGGAGCCACACCTATACTTGCACGATAAGCTGTTGTTGTAGGAGAATTCCACCAATGGTAAATACTTATCCCAACCGCCTTTGAAGTCTAGGACACGAGTCTTAATAAATCTTCAAGAGTTTGAATAGTCCTCTCGATTGTCCGTCCGTTTGGGGATGGTATGCGAACTAAATCGCAAATCCGTGCCCATAGCTTTTTGCAAGCTAACCCAAAATCTTGAAGTGAATCTTGGGTCACGATCCAAACTATGGATCTGAGCATGCCATGCAACCTCACGATCTCATTTACGTACATACTAGCAAGGCGTTCAAGGAATAAGTCTCCGTGATCGGCAAGAAATGAAGCGGACTTGGTTAATCTATCAACAATAACCCAAATAGCATTGATGCCTTGAGAAACCGTAGGAAGACCCGTGTGAAATCCATGGTAATGTGTTCCCACTTCCATTCCGGAATCTCAAGTGGTTGCAACCGGACCCTTAGGTACTAGATGCTCACCTTTACGTTAGCAAGTTAAACACATCGAGATAAACTTTGCAATCTCTCTCTTCATATTATTCCACCAAAATGTATGTCAAGATCACGATACATTTTAGTACTTCGAGATGGATTGCAAATGGTGTATTGTGTGCCTCCATCATAATCTTGTACTTCAAATCGAGTCGTTAGGAACACAAAGTCTAGAGTGGACTCAAGTATTCCTTCTTCATCAATTCTCGCTTAGGAATAGCTCCTTCTTGTACTTTCTTCTTCATACGCATCGGCCCAATTGGTGGCTTGAGCAACCTTAACTTTTTCTATTAAAGTTGGCTCTGTCGTATACTTGACATCATCGCACTTTCGTTCCGCATATGATCTTCTACTCAATGCGTCACCACTACCACGTTAAACTTTACGAGATGGTATTGAATAGTGTGGTCGTAGTCTTTCAATAGCTCGAGCCAACGTCATTTACCAAGCGTGTTGAGTTCTTTTTTGAGTGAAGAAATATTTAAGGCTTTTATGATCTGAATATATCTCCACTTTCTCCCCATATAGATAGTGCCTCCATATCTTTAAGCGCAAATCATTGCGCTTAACTCTAGATCATGAGTAGGATAATTCCTCTCATACTCTTTAAGTTGTCATGAGAGGCATAGGCTATGACTTTCCCACGTTGCATGAGAACACATCCTAACCCTTTGCTCAAGCATCGTCATTGTGAGATAACAAATCCATCCGAACCGGATGGTATTGTTGTTAGAAACAGTCTTAAAATAAGTCTCCTCTTAAGCTCTTGGAAACTTTTCTCGCATTCTTCGCTCTCCAAACGAATTTTGTATCCTTCCGAGTTAGTTTGAGTTAATGGAGTAGCGATTCGAGAAAACCCTTCCACGAATCTCCGATAATAACTTATTAAGCCCAAAAAACTACGCATTTCGATTCTGAAACTTAGGTTGTTCTCAATCGTGACTCATATCCCAACCTTGGATAAAGCACGTCACAATGACACCTATCGATTTACTATCGCATCGAATATGACGTCCCTTACAGAGAGTGCGGCTTAGGTGAATTCCACAAAGGAAGTCACAAGATAAAGGCTCATGTACCAAATTCTATAGTTGAATTTTAACTCACGAAGTTCAATAGGAGCCATTCGATATGAGATTTCGAAATGAGTTTTGTCTTAGGGTTCAAAGTCGATACAAAATTTAATATCGATCTTTGGGAGTAAGCCAAATAAATTCTTGAAATACGTCGGAAAAATCAATAACAACAAGAATATTATTCAAATCGGCGTGTCTTTATTCAAATCCATAACATGGACTAAGAAAACTTGACATCCGTAATAAACGAATGACTTCATGGCTTGATATGAAAATGTTTGACTACAATGGTTTGATTGCTTGAGTTCGAATAACGAGTTTGCTTAGAATATGAAAACTAATAACCTTACAAAAGCAATCAATTTTGGCGTGATGAGTAGTTAACCAATCAATCCCCA
The DNA here is from genome assembly GCA_020205615.1 of Panax quinquefolius. Classification (NCBI taxonomy): domain Eukaryota; kingdom Viridiplantae; phylum Streptophyta; class Magnoliopsida; order Apiales; family Araliaceae; genus Panax; species Panax quinquefolius. The sequence goes on along the minus strand of CM035158.1, from coordinate 99,348,465 downwards.
AAAGCAAGTATCTTTAAAGAGATAAGGTCAATGTGTAAGGTAATGGTGCCAACTTGAATCAAGCAAGATTTTTAAACAACGGATGTAATGAAATTTTCTCTAACGAGTCTCCATAAATAGGTCAAAGTCTAATTTCTCCGTAGTCAAGTTCAAACGTTGAGCGAAAGCAAGAGAGATAAAAGAATGGGTAGAACCGGATCTAGTCTAGTAAGGTATAAACATCGCAAGAATTTATAATTAACTAACCCGTGCTAACTTCGTTCGGGTTCCTCGTATTTTGACCGGTCACGACAAACGCTCTTCCAAGAACCGTTGACTTTGACTTTTCTGGGACATCCTTTTGAGTCACCGCCCCCGCTGCACTAGGTTTCGATATCGTACAATCTCGAGCGATATGTCCTTCTTTTCCACAATTATAGCATACCTTAAACTGTTGTGGGCAGTTTGGGCTGATATGTCCCTCTTTCCCGCATTTGTAACATACTGATAGGTGGTGGTCGTTCTCCTCCCTTAAAACTAGTTGCTACTAGCGCTGACGTCTTCAAATGGTCGTTGTTGAATCTCCTCTTTTTAAAATCTCCTCCCGACTCGCTTCTTCTATTTTCATGGCCACGATTACCACCAGAGTGGTTACCGCCTTTGTCCGTATTCTTCTTTCTCCGCTGGTTATCGTTATTCTGATGACTGCTATCTTCTGTATGATCCTGGTTATGGTCCCTCGGTTGAACGTACTCGTTATCTCGCTCTAACAATCGAGCCTGTTTACAACATCTCGAATAGAGAAAAATTTATGAGAAATGAGATCTTGGCGTATCTTGGGGTTTCAAACCTCTCGAAACATCCGCGTCATACGTTCCTCATTCTCCACCAAATGAGGTGCAAACCTGGATAACTCTGCGAACTTCGCCTCGTACTGGGACACCGTCATGTTATTCTGCTCTAGTCTAATAAACTCCACTTCCTTCATATGACGAATACTTTCGGGAAGTATTTGTCATTAAATAATCTCTGAAACGTCTCCCAAGACATCTTGAGAGTCGGTTTGGATGGAGTGCACGCTTCACGAGACTCCCACCGATGAATCTGCCTCGCCACGGAACATAAAGGTGGCGAATGGAACCTTCTGTTCCTCCGTGCATCCCAAGACATCGAATATCTTGGTAATTTGTTTGACCCATGTTTCCGCCGTGATCGGATCGGCTTTCCCTTAAATTCAGTGGTCCCAACTCTTTGAATGCTTGGGCGTGACAACCCGTGAATTGCTATCATTTCCTCCTCATATTTTGAACACGAGTCTCCTCGTGCGATTTTGCATGAACTGCAAAAAGCTTCTAAACATCCCCTCGTTCATCATCTCGCTTTCGGTGGTGTTGTTCACGGGGAGGAACATTGCCAAACTGTTGCACGTTCTCCTCGTTGGTAAAGTCAGCATCTCCACGGTCTCATTTACTCCACTATTAATATTCTCGATCGACATTCTCAAATATCGCTCATAAAACAAGGGTTAATTAAGGAAATCAATATATCACATAATATCCCTATATCTTGACCAACTAACAAATAAGCTTAGGTAGGACACACTAGCGAAGGATTTACTCGTCTCTCCCTCCTAGTTCTATTCCCCGATCTCCGCCAGAGATCATATCCTAAGCTCGATACCAACTTGTGATTTACCCCAAAATAGGTCCATTCCATCCAACCCATTCTGAGTCGCCAAATACATGATACGAAACAACTACAACTTTATTATCACAACAATAAAAGCTGAGTTTAAATACAAATATTATCTTCTGAGACAATATTTATACTCAAATAAATCCTCATCACATTTATTGATACATTATTTTACAATAATGGTGAGGACTACTAAACAACTCTCTCTAGAACCTTCATTCCATACCCCGACTAGTACTACTACATTCATTCTAGCCTCCGAGAAGAAAAATGGAACAACAAGGAAAAGGGTGAGCTCAACTAGCCCGATAAAGAATGTTATGACTAAGATAATATACAACAAATTATCGTTAGTCTCCAACAGGGAAAAAATCTGATAGAATACAATAGACAACAAGTTTCAGATCAATATTCGCAGCAGAAATAATAATTCATAGAAGAGTTACGTAGAGAATGAAATCCACTATAATCTATGAATTTAACAGTCCATCATCAATATTTTATCCCTGTAACATCAATCAATATTCATCTTTGCACTACAGGCCAAAGATATTCATCAATCGGTCATGTTCATCTCAACACCTGTTCATCTTTGCACTAAAGGCCAAAGATATTCATCAGTCGGTCATGTTCATCTCAACACCTGTTCATCTTTGCACTAAAGGCCAAAGATATTCATCAGTCGGTCATGTTCACTTAAACACCGCTCATCTTTTTGCACTACTGCCAAAGATATTCTTGAAAATCATTCATCTTTGCACTTCTGAGGCCAAAGATATTCAATAATATCATCATTTAAGGTAGAGGATGATGAAAATATTTTTAAAGAAACGAATCCAAAGTGAAACAAAATGACAAGGATTAAGGATTAAGGATTCGTACTTTATTTTATCCATGTCCAACAATACCTCAAAAATAATCATAGTGGTGTAAAATTCAAGAATGATCAAAACATGGATACAATCAAAGCTAGTATCCGAATAGATATTTTGAATGAAAAGAAGAAATTTTATTTTTTATGAATAGTCCGAGTATCGTGAATAGTCTTGAGTATCGTGAATAGTCTTAGATATCGTGAATAAGTAACTCTACACCAAAAGATAGAAATTCCACAAAAAACATTTTCACGCTTCATGAATAAGTACTCGTGAATAAGAACTCGTGAATAGTAACTCATGAATAGTAACTCGTGAATAGTAACTCATGAATAAGAACCCCAGACATGAAAAAGTTCCAAATTTGATAAAAAGTTCCAACGAATATTTCAAAGATAATGATATTGAAGAAATAATATCATCCTGAAAAGAAAAAATAACATCCCTTACCTCAAAGAATCGATTTCTTGGAAGGAAGGTCGAGGAAGTGATCTTTGAATGAAACTTGTACTGAACAGCAACTCTCAAAGTATCTAAATACTCACAAAATACGCTCAATAATATAGAGAGAGAAAGAGAGAAAACTTTGTTTCTGGTGTGATTTTCAATTCTAACTTAGCCCTCTATTTATAGGAAAATGTTAGCTTGCACCAAGGCAGACTTGACCGCTTACTGATGGCTTTACCTGCTACTATTGCCACCCACCACATTTGAAATAAAATTCAGCACATTTCTTCACCAACCACAAGTGGGGCCCACTCAATTCTAGAATTTTCCACCAAAATCAATTATAAACCTAATTTTCGAATCCGACACCTCTTAAAATTCACAACAAATCATTCGTGCATTTTTAACGGTTCAAAATTTGTGGACATATACTCAACTTATGTATGTATAACATACCCAAAAATTACCACAATCCAACTATTTGATTAAAAATTATAACCCCGCAATATATATCTGAAACCCCCGATTTAATTTTAATACCTCCATCAGGTAAAATCTTGATAAAACACCTCAACAATAATTTCTTCATTTATAACCACATAAATAAATCCATCATTTATATCCACATAAAATAAATATTTCTTTATCATATGAATCAATAATTAATTATTCACAAATAATATTACAGAATCACAATTATGACAACCAGTAGTTCCCAGAAGAGGGGCTTTCAGATAAGGATTTCTCCTTCTTGGCCGCAATTAGGTGACCAAACCTCTCCTCGATGAACTTTCTAGACATTGCCAATAATGCTATCTAATAATATTATTCAAATAATATGAATTATTGATCGATAATGGAGATAATGTGCGATGACAATTATTGAACAACAATAATATAAAATATCAACGCAGACAATTATTGAATCAATAAAATAAAATATTGAGCAATAACTCATCGTGAAAATTATTGAGTAGTGCCTTCTTACGTAAGGATCAATAATTCAACAATACTTTGTGCAATACCGTGTCTCTTTGTGCTGACCACAGCGTATTCATCAGTATTTTAACCACCGGGTATTCAATGATCTTAATCTGGTAACAACTACGTAGTTATTTTTAACCAACTTATATTTGTCGTTTTCTTCATCCAATCGCTTTCAGTTATGGGGCCCACACATGGTCTGCGTAAATCGATACGAATATTCCCCGACAAAGATCTAATATTCCACGACCAAACGAATATTCTCCTAAACAAAATGAATATTTTATAACCACTTGCTTATTTTAAAATATTTATGTATTTAACCCTTAACTATCCACATTAATCAAATCAACCCTTACTATTTCAAAATAATAAATAAAGGAAATTCCTTTTATTTAAAAAAATTTGAGGGTCTTACAATTATAGCATACCTTGAATCGTTATGGACAGGTTTGGTGATATGTCCCTCTTTCCATCATTTATAGCATATGAATGGTGGTGGTCGTTCTCCTCCCTTAGAACCCGATTCTTTGCTTAAGACCTTGTCTTCTTCACACGGTCGTTGTTAAATCTCCTCTTTTAAAATCTCCTCCCGACTCGCTTCTTCTATTTTCATGGCCATGATTACCACCAGAGTAGTTACCATTTTGTCCGTCTGTTTCTTTCTCCGTTGGTTATTATTATTACGTTGATTTGCTATCTCTGGTATGATCCTGGTTATGGTCCTCGTTGAACATACTCGTTATCTCGCTTCTAACAATTGAGCCCTCGCTAACAACATCTGAATAGAGAGAAAATTTATGAGAAATGAGATCTTTGACGTATGCTGGGTTTCAAACCTCTAAGAAACATCCAAGTCATACGTTCCTCATTCTCCACCAAATGAGTCTGCAAACTGGATAACTCTTGCAAACTTTGCCTCGTCTTTGAGACAATCGTCATGTTGTTTTGTTCTAATCGATGAACTCCACTTCCTTCATATGACGAACACTTTCGGAAAGTATTTGTCATTAAATAGTTCTCAAACGTCTCCCAAGAGATCATCTTGAGTCGGGTTGGATGGGTACGCTTCACGACTCTCCACTAGTAGTCCGCCTCGCCACGAAACATAAAGGTGGCGAATGGAACCTTCATTCCTCCGTGCATCCCAAGACATCGAATATCTTGGTAATTTGCTTGACCCATATTTCCGCCATGATCGGATCGGCTTTCCCTTAAATTCGTGTGGTCCCAACTCTTTGAATCGCTTGGTTGTGACAACCCGTGAATTGCTATCATTTCCTCCCGTATTTTGAACACAAGTCTCCCTCGTTTGATTTTGCATGAATTGCAAAAAGCTTCTAAACATCCCTCGTTCATCATCTCGCTCGATTGGTGTTGTTCACAGAGGAACATTGCCCGACTGTTGCACGTTCTCCTCGTTGGTGAGTAAAGGCGTCTCCGGTCTCATTTCCATTGTTAATATTTTCATTCGACATTCTCAAATCTTGTCATAAAATAAGGGTTAATTAAGGAAATCAATATATCACATAATATCCCTTTATCTTGACTAACTAACAAATAAGCTTAGGTAGGACACACTAGCGAAGGATTTACTCGTCTCTCCCTCCTAGTTCTATTCCCCGATCTCTCGCCAGAGATCATATCCCTAAGCTCGATACCAACCTGGCGACGCCCCCAAAATAGGTATACATCACCCATTCTAAGTTGTCAATCGTACGTGCATGTAAACAACTACAACTTTATTATTACAACAAGAAAATTGTGAGTTTGGATACAAATATTATCTTCTGCATAATATCTATACTCAAATAAATCCTCATAACATTTATTGATACATTATTTTACAAAAATGGTGAGGGCTACTAAACAACTCTCTCTAGAACCTTCATTCCATACCCCAGGACTCAGTACTCGCTTATATTCTCGCCTCTTGAGAAGAAAAATGGAACAAAAAGGAAAAGGGTGAGCTCAACTAGCCCAGTAAAGAATATTATGACTAAGATAATATACAACAAATTATCATTAGTCTTCAACAGGGGAAAAATCTAATAGAATACAATAGACAACAAGTTTTAAATCAATATTCGCAGCGAAAATAATAATTCATTAGAAGAGTTAAGTAGAGAATGCAAACTACTATCTTCTACGTATGAATTTAAAAGTTCATCGTCTATCTTTTATCCTGTAACATCAATCAATATACATCTGGAATCAAATATTCATCTTTGCACTCTGAGCCAAAGATATTCATCGATTAATCATGTTCATCTAAACACCTATTCATCTTTGCACTACGGGCCAAAGATATTCATCAGAAATCATTCATCTTTGCACTACAGGCCAAAGATATTCAATAATATCATCATTTAAGACTGAGGATGATGAAAAATATTTTTAAAGAAACGAATCCAATGAAACAAAATGACAAGGATTAAGGATTAAGGATTTGTACTTTGTTTTATCCACGTCCAAAAATACCTCAAAAATAATCATAGTGGTGTAAAATTCAAGAATGATCAAAACATGGATACAATCAAAGCTAGTATCCGAATAGATATTTTAGACGAAAAGGAAAATTTTCATTTTTCGATGAATAGTCTTAGATTAAGAAATAAGTGTCGATATCGTGAATAGTGGCCGTATCGTGAATAGTAACTCAACACCAAAAGTTCCAAATTTGATAAAAACTTCAGATCAATATTTCAAAGATAATGATATTGAAGAAATAATATCATTACGGAAAACAATAATATCCCTTACCTCGAAAGATCAGTACTTCTAGCTGAAACACCGAATATAGGCTATGACTTGAACTTGCACCGTATAGCAATACTCAAAGTATACTCAAAATACTCACAAGAATACGCTCGATAATATAGAGAGAAAAACTTCAGATTTACGGTGTAATTTTCAATTCTAACCTAAGCACCTATTTATAGGAAAATGCTTAGAACACCAAAGTAGAAAATTTAATTTAATATTATTATTATTTTTTCTAAATTTTCCTACGCATACTAACTGAATTCTGCCATCAACCACACCCCAACAAAAATAACAAAAATGTTTTTCCCACTTAAACCATTTAAAACTTCAAAAAAATGATAATCAATTAATCCGAAACTTCAATAATTCATAATAAATAGTTCTTTTGTCAAAGAATTCGAATCTCGCGACTTTTTATAGGAAATTCAATTCTCTACAACTTTGCAGAAGAAAGTTTTTCCAAATTCCAAACGAAATTAACCGAAATCCATAAACAGGGCGATTTTACATGCTATAATCAAATTTCAGTCAATAAATGGGGTCCACCGACATGTTTAACATGTTTTAAACATTTATTGCAACAAAAATACTCTTCCTCCTTGTATACTCATATATCCCACATTCGTTGTAAAAATATCACCATTATTATATTATTAAAATATAATAATATATTTAAATGAATTATTTTATCAAAAAAAGATAAAATTTCAATTTTCAACAATTGTCACATTAAAAATTTTCTCCATCTATATCCACATAAAATCAATATTTTCCTCATCATATGAATCAATAATTAATTATTCATAAATAATATTACAGAATCACAATATTGACAACCAGGCAGTTCCCAGAAAAAAGGGGGCTTTCCAATAAGAATTTCTCCTTACTGGCGCGCAATTAGGTGACCAAACCTCTCCTTAGACAGAACTTTCTAGACATTGCCAATAATGTTATCTAATAATATTATTCAGATAATATGAATTATTTCTTCGATAATGAAAATCTTGTGTAATGGCAATTATTGAAACAACAAAGAATATAAAATATCAACGCAAAAGAATTATTAAATCAATAAAATCTTGAGCAAAGAATTACGTAACCATTATTGAGTAGTGCCTTCTTACGTAAGAATCAATAATTGGTGCAATACCAGGTGCTACCTTGTGTTTTAACCACCGAGTATTTTAACAAAGATTAACGGTAACAACTTCGCCAGTTATTTTTAAACAACTTATATTTGTCGTTTTCTTCATCCATCGCTTTCACATGGGGCCCATTAAAAGATCAAGGCCGTCGTCATTTAATATTCTCCGACGGTAAAGAATATTCCACGACCAAACGAATATTCCCAAATGACAATGAATATTTTATAACCACTTGCTTATTTTAAAATATTTGCGTATTTTACCCATAACTATCCACATTAATCAAATCAACCCTTACTATTTCAAAATAGAGAAAATTAAATTTCATTAATAATAAGTTGGGGTCTTACAACTATAGCAACCATCTGGACCATCACTCCATTCCCCGACTAGCCCCAGCTATATTCTTATTTCCTGAAAAGAACAATGAAAGAAAAGGGTGAGCTCAACTAGCCTAGTAAAGAACATTATAATTGAGATAATGTAGAATAAATTATTGTTTGCCTTCAACAGTGTTAAACTGATAGAATACAATAGACAACAAGTTTAACTGCAGCGGAATAAACAATCCATTAGAAGAGTCAAGTAGAGCATGATATCTACTATCTCCTATGATTTAAAAGTTCATCATCAATATTTTATCGCTGTAACACAATTCAATAAATAATCCACATCAGTGAATTATCCATGCACTACGGGCCAAGGATATTCGTTAGTATCACATTCATGAATTATCCATGCACTACAGGCCAAGGATATTCATTATTATCACATACATGAATTATCCATGCACTACGGGGCAAGAATATTTGTTAGTATCACCAGTGGTCATGATCATGCCAACAACTATCCATCAATACACTACGGGCCAATGAAGACTTTTACCACATCATTTGTAATATTACAGGTCATGATTATACCGATACATAGTCATAATCATACCAATCAATAGTCTATCTATGCACTACGAGCCAAAGATGACTTTCATCACAATTTAAGCATGAGGATGATGACAATGATATAAAAATTCAATTAAGTAAGAGCAAGGATAAATTTTAAAGATTTATAAATCAATTTATCCAGAATTCAAGAATGTCCAAATTGTCAACATGATAACTTCTTTGTGGAGTAAATTTCAAAAATTATATTCATGTATCAAAATAATTTGGACAGAAAAAAAATCAATTTTTGTCATGAATAGTGCCCCGGGTGAATAGTACCCGAGTGAATAGTACCCCATGAATAGTACTCCGGTATGAAAAGATTAAAATTTAACAAGAATATTCAAATAAAAATATTCTTGTGAAACGATACTAGATGAAGCGCAAATTTCAAGGATATTCTACTAATTTCAAGGAGTATAGAAGCAATACTTATGAAAATGAGTGTAGAATTTGGAATCTAAAACGAAATAATATTACTTACAAACTACAGAGTATGAAAGAAAATACTATTTCATACGAATATTAAAAAAAAAATATCCCTTACCTTAAAAGGAGAGTATTTCTGACTGATAGGGCGAAGATATTTTTGAAGAAAACTTATATTGTTTTCTACGTTCAAAGCTTCCTTAAACTCAAAAGAAATACACTCAATGTTATAGAAGAAGAATTCTCTGATTCTAGTGTGATTTTCATTTCTAAACTAAGCATCTTATTTATAAGAGAATGGAAGGATACTATTTGAATTTAGAAAATCACGGGTGAACATGAAAATTTTTACAGGCGCTTTTTCGGCTGAAACTTTAAAAAAAATTAATTTTACTATCCTGCACTATGCAGCACTGTGCACACACTATGCAGTATTATACAAATAAAATAAAATATATTTTATTTTATATAAAAATCAAAACTTATAATATATATATATATATATATATATATATAACTGAGATAACTTTCTCCCGATGATTTTGAAAAATGGGTAAGTGGGGGTCCATATAATAAGCCAAATTTATAACAAATACTTCATAAAAATCCTCTCTATTTATCTCAATTCACTTGGCTTCAGAAAATACATTTTTAATAACATTTATTCATCATTAATATTATAACTCACAATATTAACAACTAGATCATTTTCAGAAAAGAGGGGACTTTCCGATAAGGATTTCTCCTTATTGGTGCGCAATTAAGTGACCAAACCCCTTTCCTCGATAGAACTTTTTACACATCATCAATAATGCAAATAATAATATGAATAATTGTGTCATCTAAATTATTGTTTTAATAACATAAAATATTGTGCAGATGATACTATGACAATAATTAAATCAATAATATGAGATACTATGCATCAATTACTGTTACAATAATTGAGTAAAACTGAGTGACCTCTCACGTAAGCATCAATAATCAAATATATTGTACAATACCATGTGCTACTATGCAACCACGCGTATTACTGTACTTTTATCACCGAGTATTTCAACAGTTAACGGTAAAACTTTTGCCGTTATTTTCATAAAAATTTATTTATGTCATTTTCTAACTTCGATAGTAATTCCGTTGTGGGGTCCACCAATGATTGTGCCGTCGTACGAATATTCCCTGATAAAATGAATATTCCCCGACCAAACGAATATTTTATGACAACTTACTTACTTTGCAAAATTTATAAATATTACCCACAACTATAACATTATATCAAATCAACACCTTAATACTCAAAATGATATTTAGAGAAAAATTAATCTTTATTCATAAAAGTTGGGGTCTTACAACCTCCCCTTCTTATGAAATTTCTTCCTCGAAATTGGTATACGTACCTGGTATATCGAAGAGGTGAGGATACCTTGATTTCATTTTAGATTCTAAGTCCTAGATCATTTCCTCAATATCGTGGTTTCTTCACAAAACTTTGACTTGAGGTATAACCTTGGAGCATAGAATATGTTCTTTCTTATCCAAGATTTCAACAGGTACTTCTTCATATGTTAAATCTTCTGCTATCTCGTCTGGTTCTAACTCAATAATGTGGTTTGGGTCTTCCATATATTTACGTAACATAGATATGTTAAAAATGTTATGAACACGAGACATACTTGGCGGTAAGGCGAGTCTATAGGCCACAGTTCCTACTCGATCGAGGATTTAAAATGGGCCAATGAATCGAGGATTGAGTTTTCCTCTCTTTTCAAATCTCGTAACTCCTTTCCATAGAGCAACACATAACAACACATGATCTTCGACATTGAATTCCACGTCCCTTCGATGAAGATCAACATAACTCTTTTGTCGATCTTGTAAGGTTTTTATATGTTACCGGATCATTTGAATCTTTTTCATAGTCATGCATACCAATTCCAGTCCCAACAACTTTGCTTCACCCACCTCATCCCAGCATACTAGAGAACGACACTTTCGTCCACACAACGCCTCGAATGGAGCCATGCCTATACTTGCTTGATAAATGTTGTTGTAGGAGAATTTCACTAATGGAAAGAACTTGTCCCAACTTCCTTTGAAGTCAAGGACACAGAGTCTTAATAGATCTTCAAGAGTTTGAATAGACCTCTCAAACTGCCCGTCCGTCTGAGGATGATATGCAGAGCTGAATCGTAAATCCGTGCCCATAGCTTTCTGCAAACTAACCCAAAATTTTGAAGTGAATCTTGGGTCTCGATCAGAAACTATGGATACTAGCATACCATGCAGTCTTACAATCTCATTTATGTATATACGAGCAAGACGTTCAAGTGAATAAGTTCCTCGTATAGGTAAAAAATGAGCAGACTTGGTTAATCTATCAACAATGACCCAAATTGCATCTATACCTTGAGTAACCTTGGGAAGACCAGTAACGAAATCTATGGTAATGTGCTCTCACTTCTATTCTGGAATTTCAAGTGGTTGCAATGGATCTTTTGGCACTTGATGCTCTACCTTGACACGTTGACAAGTTAAACACCTAGAGATAAAACTACGCGATCTCTCTCTTCATATTGCTATACTAAAATGTATATCGGAGATCACGATACATTTTGGTACTCCTAGGATGGATTACAAATGGTGTGTGGTGTGCCTTTATTATGATTTTATACTTCAAATTAGAGTCGTTAGGAACATAAAGTCTGGAGTTGACTCGAAGTTTTCCTTCTTCATCGATTCTTTCTTCTGGAATAGCACCTTTTTGTTCTTTCTTCCTCATATGCATCAGCTCCGGGTCTATAGCTTGAGCAACTTTAACTTTATCGATTAAATTCGGTTCTACTCATATATTTGACATCATCACGTGGGTCCTGGAGTCTTTAACTCTATCTCCATCCTTTGTAAGTCATACCAAATGGGCCTTTGTGTTGACAATATCGCACTCGTACCCGTATATAATCTTCTACTCAACGCGTCAGCTACCACGTTTGCTTTTTCATGATGGTATTGAATGGTATAATCATAATCTTTCAACAGCTCGATCTAACATCGTTGACGCATGTTGAGTTCCTTTTGGGTGAAAAAATATTTGAGGCTTTTATGATCCGTATAGATCTCCACCATCTCCTTATAAAGGTAATGCCTCCAGATTTTTAGCACAAAAAAGACTGCTGCCAATCCTAAATTATGAGTTGGATAATTTCTCTTATATTCTTTGAGTTGTCGCGAGGCATAGGCTATGAGTTTCCCATGTTACATGAGAACACATCCTAACCCTCTGTCTGAAGCATCGTTGTATATGAAAAATCCCTCCAAACCAAATGATATTATCAAAACAGGTACTGAAATGAGTCTCCTCTTGAGTTCTTGAAAATTCTTCTCACATTCCTCGCTTCAACCGAATTTTGTATCTTTTCGAGTCAGCTGATTTAACAAAGTGGCGATTCGAGAAAACCCTTCCACGAATCTCCGATAATAACCAGCTAACAGAAAGCTACATACTTCGATCACTGACTTAGGTTGCTCCCAGCTTTGAATTGCTTTAATCTTTGTCGGGTCAACAAATATTCCATGATTTGATATCACGTGCCCAAGGAATACTACTTCCTCAAGCCAGAACTCGTATTTCTTCAACTTGGCATATAACTTATTTTCATAAAGCTTTTGGAGTATCAGCCTCAAGTGTTGCTCATGATCTTCACGGCTTTTGGAGTATATGAGGATGTCATCAATAAAGACAACCACAAAATGATCCAAATATTCCTTAAATAGTCGGTTCATTATATCCGTGAAGGCAGCAGGAGCATTAGTCAATCCAAAAGATATGACTAGGAATTCATAATGCCCATACCGAGTTCTGAAAGTCGTCTTTGGAATGTTATCAGTTTTAATCTTTAACTGATGATATCCGGAACGAAGATCGATCTTTGAAAAGAATTTAACGCCTTGTAACTGGTCAAACAGGTCATCAATGTGAGGCAACGGGTACCTATTTTTTACGGTGGCATGATTCAATTCCCGATAATCAATACAAAGTTGCATACTCCCATCTTTCTTTTTTACGAATAAAATAGGAGCACCCCAAGGAGACATACTAGGACGAATGAAACTGATGTCTAATAATTGATAAGTGGATTTTACACCTACTTATTGGATATTAATTCATGCGAACTATGCCCATCTCAAGTACATTTTAGTGTGTTTTTAGTTGCATTTCATGTTATTTTGCATTGCATTAACTTAAAACTCCTTTGGTGTAAAAGTGTAGGATATGGCGTAACTAGGCGATGGTGAAGGGCATGTGAGCAATGAAGCCACAACATAAGGGTCAAGTGGAGCAAGGAGACTAAGCATGGATGGACAAAGGAATGAGCAGCAGAACCAGAACTCAAAGTTACAGGAGCAGCGTGGCCGCGTGGCTATACATGCCAAGCTACTACTTGCAGCATACCACGCACCACACACAGACCGGGCCAAAATTAATATGTGGCCCAGCACAGAATTACTAAAAGCGGTAGCGCCATGCCGCGATGTTAATCTTCTTGAAATTGTTTATTTTAATTTTTAATTTTTAATTTTAAGGGTTGTAATGAATTAAAAACAATTCTGACTGGTGTCAGAAGGGGGATTAATCAGTTTTTACGTATTTTTTATATTGGTAACTAGGGTTTACACTCGGAGAGAGATTCCAATGTAGAACGAAGCCTAAACTCCATCTTTTCTAATTCTTCTTGGGATTTTCTATCATTGTGGATAACTATTAGTATTTTGCTGGATTTATATGAGGATTTGAACGTTACTAGTGGATTATAATCAGCAATTGGGTTTGATCATTTCTATCCTTTCTCTTTCAATTGTTTGCTTATTAGCCATGTTTAGCTTTGATCCCATGATGGCTTTTGGTTCAGTCATGAACTAAACTCCATTATGGGATTCTAACGGATTTTAGTATGTAGTTTAATTGCATACTTGATTGCTGGGTTGTTTTACATATTAAAAGGAATTTCTATCATGGTTGTTTTGCATGCATGAATGACTGATCACCATTCATTTTCAGTACTTGTATGGAATTGAAAGATAACATGCGAGTGTAGATTGTAATCATGATAGCATGCGTATATGGGGCTGTTTTGGGTAGCTTTGTATTTCGTGAATCAGATAGACATATACTGTTTCACCGTATGAGTTAAAATAAGGGCTTGTGCTTAAATTCAATATGGTTGCAATTTCACGTAGACATATAGTGAATTTAGTTATATTGATGATTACATGGTGTCTATCGCATGTGGATTCTATGTAAGTAGGTCATAGTACATTGAAAAATGGCTATGTCTATATTAGTGCTCTTGGCTACTTTCCTGTGATATGTGAACTTTCTTGCATGATGGTGGTAATTAGATGAAGTATTAAATGAAGTTATGATCCCATTATTTCCAAATTTGATATATTTCGTTATTATTCTTATTTTAGTTATTATTTGCATTTAGAGTAATTCACAATTATAATATTTAGTTTAAGCATATAAAAATAGTGATTTAGTTGATGCATAGTGGTTTAAATTAAACAACTTTCTCTGTGGGACGATACTCTACTTACTCTGTATTACTTGTTGACACATGTATGCTTGCATGAGTTAGAGCTCTTTTGTTAAAACTAAAAAAAAAAAGGCAACAACAATTCCTGAAGTTGGATTTTTAACTCCTGAAGTTCAATATGAACCATTCGATATGGGGTTTTGGAAATGGGTTTTGTACCAGGTTCAAGGTCAATACAAAACTCGATTTCACGCTTTGGGGGTAGGCCAAGAAGTTCTTCAGGGAATGCGTCAAGAAATTCATTAATAATAGAAATATCGTTCAAATTTGACGTATTTTTGTTTAAATATGTGACATGGGCTAAGAAAGCTTTGTAGGGGTTTTGGCACATAAAAGCAGCGAAAATTAAAATATTCAAAGACAATTATGAAACCCTAAAACAGGATCCATTCGAAAATATATTAATTCAATGGTTTAGATTTTATACCGATTATAGAAAAATCTTTGAAACGACTTCGAATCTCCAACGCAATCCAACAGAACTGCGCCTTTACGGTATCCACATGAACGCCTAGCAAATCGTCATATGATCTGCAATAAAGAGAACTGCAGTACTAACCACCAAAGATCAGGATTTTCAAAATTTTCTCTCTAGTCTCTCTCTAAGAGTGGCTAGGGTTTTTTAGGTTATGAGATGATTCCTAAAATGGTTGATATATCATATATATAGCAGTCAAAAGGAATTAATCAAAACCTAATCTAATTAAAAATAAAATATGAATTTATATATATTATATCTTAATTAAGTTTTACTTAATTAATATACATATATATAAATTATCCTATTAATTTAAATTTGTAATTTAAATACTATCAATCATATTGACATATTTAAATCCTTACAATTTAAATTAATTACCTTTTAATTACATTCTATGTGTGTGACCCTATAGGTTATTATTACGTTGGCAATAATTTTAAAATCATATTATAAAATTATAAACAATGAGCGACATCTAGTAATGCATTACTGCTACCCAAGTAATAATAAGATCGATGATTCAATGCAACCTTTTCGTAACCAATGTTTCAATGTAATTTAATCCTTTTAACATTGACATCCTAGATTAAACTCGAGTCATGGAATGTGTCATACTCTTCATAATTTAATCTAAGTTTTCTTGATCAATGAGTAGACTATATGAAACAAATCACTATTTGAGCATGGCCATGCATTTCATAGTCCTACTCAATCAAGAGTCCTACGGATATCACCCTTAATATATAGGAGTGTTAAATTCCATCTAGATCACTCATATTCCTCACACGATTCATGATGTACCCAATAATTACCTTTATTGTCTACCCTATTAAAGGTGACTTTTGATGATATCAAAATACAAAAATTCCCATGTAATAATATAGTGATTTCAGGTTGGAGGATCATTACATCATTGTCACTATGAGAATCGCTAATGCACTTTGCATAATGCTCCATATAGAATTCTCATGGTGGGTCTGTCCAGTACATCGTTCTCTAATATGTACCTATACATTGACTCAATATCTCATATATTTATGACCAATGAGATTTGGTCATCAGTCAATCCACATACTAATATCAATGTATCATTGTTGTCCCATCAACAATGATACTCGACTAGGGACATTTAAGAGCAATGATACTAATTTTAATTATATAATCTCATGTTCAAGTCACATACTTGAAACTATATAATGTGTATCACTATTCTAAGGAATTTTATTATATTAACATTTATATAACGCAATAAATAAAACCATAATAAAATCATTCATTTATTCAATAAAATATAATATCAAAATGTTAAGCTATTATATTAAATAATTGGCCTCTAGGGCATAAACTCTAACAAGTTTGACATCTGTTTTTCAATAAACGAATGGTTTTATGGCTTGATATGATCGTGATTGAATTTAGTGGTTTGATTTTTTGAATTCGCATAATAGGTTGGTTAGGAATATTAAAGCTAACAACCTTATGAAAACAATCAATTTTAGCATGATGAGTAGTTAACCAATCAATCCCTAAAATCACGTTAAATACAAGTATTTTTAAAGAGATAAGATCGACAGGTAACGTGAGGGTGCCGATTTGAATCAAACAAGATTTATAAACATTGAATGTAATGAAGGTTTCTCCCAACGGAGTTTTAACAGATAAGTCAAAGTCTAATTTCTCTGGAGTTAAATTTAAACGTTGACTGCAAGTAGGAGAAATAAAAGAATGGGTAGAACCGGTATCAAATAAGGTATAGTGTAAGACCCCAATTTTTTATGAATAAAGATTTAATTTCTCTAATTATTATTTTGAATAATATGGTGTTGATTTGATATAATACTTTAGTTATGGGTGAAATGTGCAAATTTTGCAAAGTAAGCAAGTGATCATAAAATATTCGTTTGGTTGGAGAATATTCTTTTTGTCGGGAAATATCCGTACGACGGCGCCATCATTGGTGGACCACATAACAGAATAACTTTCGGATATAGAAAGCGACAGAAATAACCTTTTTATAAAAATAATGTCAAAACTTTTACCGTTAACTGTTAAAATACCCGATGATAAAAAGTACAGTAATACGCGTGGTTGCACAGTAGCATACGGTATTGCACAATATTTTTGGATTATTGATTCTTACGTAAGAAGTCACTCAGTTTCATATAATAATTGCCACATTAATTGTTGCACGGTATCTCATATTATTGATTCAATTACGGTCACAGTATCATATGTATAATATTTTATATTATTAAATCAATAATTGACAGGACACAATTATTCATATTATTAGTTAACATTATTGGCAATGTCTAGAAAATTCTGTCGAGGTAAGGGGTTAGGTTATCTAATTGCGTGCCAATAAGAATAAATTCTTATCGGAAAACCCCCTCTTTCCTGGGAATGATTTGGTTGTTAATATTGTGAGCTTATAATATTAATTATGAATAATTATTATGTGGTGGATATTGGTTCAATTTTGATATAAATGAGGGAATTTAGCATGAAATATTTGTTGAAAGTTTAGCAATTATTTTCTCTGATAAAATATTCATTCAAATATATTATTATAATATTAAAATTTTTTATAATTTAAATGGTAATATTATTAGAATAATATGTAATTTTTAGCATGTGAATAAAAGTGGAATGAAAGTTATCATTTTATTTTTCCTTCCGTGCACCTCTGCTCATTCTTTTCTTTTTGGCGGCTTGTTAATTTTGCCTGCAAAGTTGGTTTTCTCAAAAGTGGGCCCTCAATCTTGGAATTGGATGGTTAGGCAAAGAAAGTGATGGTTAGGCAAGGAAAAGAGAAAGAAATGGGATGTTAGGCATGTTAGGCGGAGGAGGAAAGAAAAAACAAGTTAGGTAGTGATTTTTAACTTTTCTCCCTCCATTGCGCTATAAATAGGGGGTAACCCCTCCTTCCTAAAACACACCTTCAATATCAGAAATTTTATTCTATAGTATTGTGAGTATTTTTCTTGAGTATAAGAATACTTTGAGTGTAGCTTTTTGTGTAAGATTTTCTCAGAATATTCTAGTCAAATCTAGTTTCTACTAAGGTAAAGGATGTTATTTTTTTGCAATACTCGTAAGAAATATTATATTCTTTCATAGTCCATATTCTGAAAGGGATATTATTTTATTTTGTTTTCCTAAATTTAAACTTACTATGGTAAGTATTACTTCTATAATTCCTGAAACTAGTAGAATATCTTTGAAATTTGTTCTTCATCTAGTATCGTTTTACAAAAATATTTTTCTGAACATTCTTGTTAAGTTTTAATCTTTTCATATCGGGGTACTATTCACTCGGGTACTATTCACCCGGGGTACTATTCACGATAAAAATTGATTAAATTATAATTCCCTAATATTTATCCTTTATCTCACTTGATTGAATATTTATATCACTGTTATCATCCTCATGCTTATATTGTACTGGAAGTCATCTTTAGCCCGTAGTGCAAATATGGACTGTTTATTGGTATGATTATGACCAGGAATTGTATATTGGTATAATCATAACATTTAATGCTATCGATAAGGTTTGTGGTGAAAGTCCTCTTTGAGCCGTAGTGCATAGATGGATAGGTGTTTGGCATGATCAGGACCATTGATGATACGAATGAATATCCTTGGCCCGTAGTGCATGGATAATTCGTTGATTTGAAATATTTATTGAATGATGTTACAGGGATAAAATATTGGTGATGGACTTTTAAATCATAGAAGATAGTAGATATCATGCTCTACTTGACTCTTCTAATGGATTGTTGTTTCTGCTGCGGTTGTTGATCTAAAACTTGTTGTTTATTGTATTCTATCAGTTTTTTCCTATTGAGGACTAAGGATAATTTGTTCTACATTATCTTAGTCATAATATTCTTTACTGAGCTAGTTGAGCTCACCCTTTTCCTTTTTGTTCTATTGTTCTTCTCAGGAGGCGAGAATATAGTTGGGACTAGTCGGGGTGTGGAGTGATGGTTTAAGATAGTTATTATAGTAGTCCTCATTATTTTGTAAAATAGTGTATCAATAATTATAATTAATGAGGATTTTATTTAAGTTTGGATATTGTCTACAAGATAATATTTGTACTAAAACTCACAACACATGTGTTGTCATAATTTGCACGATAATTTTATTAATGACGTTTGTATTTGGTTTTTGTACCATATATTTGGCGACTCAGAATAATTTGTGTGGACCTTTTTTGGGGGCTTCACTGTTGGTATCAGAGCTTAGGGATATGATCTCTGATGGAGATCTGGGGTTAGAACTAGGAAGGGAGTGACGAGTAAATCCTTCGCTAGTGTGTCCTAACTAAGCTTATTTGTTATTTGTTATTGGCCAGTCAGAATATGGGGTTAATATGTGGCATGTGAATTTCTTTATTTAACCCTTATTTTGTGGTAGTATTTGAGAATGACATCTAAAAATTTTGAGATGATCAATGGTGCACATGCGACCATTGAGACACCGAAAATCAACAACCAGGATAATGTGCATCAAGAGGGAAATAATCCTCCTATAAACAACAACACTGACCAAATAATGAATGATGGGAATAATCCTCATGTTCAAAATGCAGGTGGAAATAATGGTAACTCACGGTTTGTCACTACCAAGCAATTCAAGGAGTTGGGATCGCCAGAGTTTTTGGGAAAGCCTGAGCCACTTAAGGCAGAGACATGGATTAAGCAGATTACTAAGATATTTGATGTCTTGGGATGCACTAAAGAGCGAAAGGTTCCATTCGTCACCTTTATGTTGCGTAGAGAGGCAGATTACTGGTAGGAATCTATAAAACGTACTCATTTGTCCGCACTTAAGATGTCTTGGGAGAGGTTCCAATAATTATTCAACGACAAGTACTTTCCAAAAAGTATTCGTCACATGAAGGAGGTGGAATTCATAAAACTGGAGCAGAATAATATGACTGTATCGCAATACGAGGCAAATTTTGCGGAGTTATCCCGGTTTTCATCTCATTTGGTAGATAACGAGGAGCGAATGACGTGAATATTTCTAAGAGGTTTGAATTCCGAAATTCATCAACATCTTATCTCTCATAAAATTTGCTTGTATTTAGATGTAGTGAATAGGGCTCCAGTTATTGGAGTGGGATTATGAGTAAGCTCAACCAAAAGACAGCAACCGGTAGCACGAGAATAGTCATACCAGTGGCAACAATCATCAAAGCAGTGATAGCCAACGTTCTAGAAATGGTAACCACTTCGGTGGTAATCATAGCCAAGATAATAGAAGAAATGATTCAAGTGGAAATTTCAAGAAGAGAAGATTTAACAATGACTAAAAGACATCGACAGCAGCACCAGCAACAACAACAGTTTCTAAGGGAGGAGAATGAGTGCCAGTTAAATGCTACAGATGCGGAGAGGAGGGACACATAAGTCCAAACTGTTCACAGCATTCCAAGGTGTGTTTCAGTTGTGGAAATGATGGTCATATAGCCCGATTTTGTCATGAAACGAAGTCAAGTTCAGCTGGGATGGTGGCATCAAAGGCGGCTACGGACAAAACAAAGTCAGTGGTTCAAGGGAGAGCATTTTTTGTGACGTCCCAAAAGGCGAGGAACCCGAAAGAAGTTATCACGGGTAAGCTAATCGTAACCTCTTGTGAAGTATATACCCTATTAGATACTTGTTCTACCCATTCTTTTATTTCTCCTTTTTATGCTCAACGTTTGAACTTGACCCCTGAGAAATTAGACTTTGACATATTTGTTGAAACTCCATTAGGAAAAACCTTCATTACACCCACTGTTTATAAATCTTGTTTGATTGAAATTGGCACCCTCACATTACCTGTTGATCATATCTCTTTAAAAATACTTGCATTTGATGTGATTTTAGGGATTGATTGGTTAACTACTCATCATGCTAAAATTGATTATTTTTGTAAGGTTGTTAGTTTTCATATTTTTAACCAACCTGTTATGCGAATTCAAGCAACCAAACCACTAAGGTCAATCACTTTCATATCAAGCCATAAATCCATTCGTTTATTGAAAAATGGATGTCAAGCTTTCTTAGCCCATGTCATGGACTTGAACAAAAATACGTCAGATTTGAATAATATTTCTGTTGCTAATGAATTATTGACGTGTTTCCTGAAGAACTTTTTGTCCTACTCCAGAGCATGATATTGAATTTTTTATTGACCTTGAACCCGGTACAAAACCCATTTCTAAAATCCCATATCGAAAGGCTCTTATTGAACTTCAAGAGTTAAAAACCAAACTATAGTAGTTGTTAGATATTGGTTTCATTTTTCCTAGTACATCTGCTTGGGGTGCTCCTGTGTTATTCGTAAATAAGAAAGATGGGAGTATGCGACTTTGCATTGACTATCGGGAGTTGAACCATGTCACCATCAAAAATAAGTACCCGTTACCTCGCATTGATGACCTATTTGACCAGTTTCAAGTTGGTAAATAATTCTCAAAGATCGATCTTCATTCCGGATATCATCAGTTAAAGATTAAAACTGATGACATTCCAAAGACTGCTTTCAGAACTTGGTACAGGCATTACGAATTCCTAGTCATGTCTTTTGGATTGACAAATGCTCCTGAGGCTTTCATGGATATGATGAAACGAGTATTCAATGAATATTTGGATCATTTTGTGGTGGTTTTTATTGATGACATCCTCATCTACTCCAAAAGCCGTGAAGTTCTTGAGCAACACTTGAAGTTGATACTCTAAAAGCTTCGTGAAAACAAGTTATACGCAAAGTGGAAGAAATGTGAGTTTTGGCTTGAGGAAGTAGCATTCCTTGGGCATGTGATATCAAAGTATGGAATATCAGTGGACCTGGCAAATATTGAAGCAATACAAAGTTGGGAGCAACCTAAGTTAGTAACCAAAGTACTTAGCTTTCTGGGCTTAACTAGTTATTCTCGGAGATTCGTGGAAGGATTTTCTCGAATCTCTACTCTATTAACTCAGCTGACTCGAAAAGATACAAAATTTGGATGGAGCGAGGAATGTGAGAAGAGCTTCTAAGAACTCAAGAGGAGACTTATTTCAGCACATATTCTGACAATACCATCAGGTTTGGAGGGATTTTTCATCTACATCGATGCTTCTGGCAGAGGTTTAGGATGTGTTCTCATGCAACATGGGAAATTCATAGCCTATGCCTCAAGACAACTCAAAGAATATGAGAGGAATTATCCTATTCATGATCTAGAGTTCGCAGCAGTCGTTTTCGCGCTAAAGATCTGGAGGCACTACCTCTATGGGGATTAAGTGGAGATCTATACATATCATAAAAGCCTCAAATATTTCTTTTAACGATCCAAAATTTCAAATTATAATTTTAAATATTTATTGAAATATATAAATATTTATTTGAGGTGTTTATTGTTGAATAAATAATTATTGATGTGATGGTCGTTAATAAATATTTGTAAATTTGAATTTATTAGAGAATTTTCTAAATTAAATTAATTTATAATTTAGAGATGTGTATTATAACACGAGGTGTGTTATATTGTGATTAATAATTTAATATGGTATGATATATTAAATTATCAAATAAAATTATAACATGAAATTATAATTTTGTGGTATTTGATAAAGGGGAAATATTTATCTAAAATATATTATGTAATTATAATCATAAACTAAAGTGTTTATTAAAATAAATTAAAAGGGTTTAATTTAGTTTTTGCCAAACAAGGCTTAAAAGTATTTTAATTCTTTAAAATTTAAATGGTTTGCCAAAAAATCCTTATGGCTTTTGAGATTTCTAGTTTTTGAAAATCAAATCAAATAAATAAAATAAATTAGAATAATAATTATAATATATATACGTTAGTTTTGTAACTGCCATTTTAATTAAGTTGGCATATTAAGACTATCAGTTTATTTCTTACGCTGGCTATCAGTTTTGTATTTTGGTTAATACGCATATTGGTTATCAGAGTTTTCATTCTAGTTGCTAGCCTAGAGAGCTTCAGAGAAAATTGAGAGAGAAGTTGTGAGGGAATTGAGAGAGAGTCTCAAGAATTTTCACGGCAAATTCTAGTGAGATAACAAGGATTGCAAGCAAATTCAAGGTATTTTTACACAACATTAGTATTATATATATATATATATATGTTTATGAGTATTACGGCAAACTTTTATATAATCTGTGAATTTCAATTGTTGAATTGTTGCTATACAATGGGATTACTTGTGATTATATGAGTATATGATGACTGGAGGTTGTGCTAATATGAGAAATTTATGCTAATTTCGGATATGAGTAGAAATTTTGTCAGTATATAGGTATGTTTTCATATGTAGCTATGTAAGTACCAATTTTGATGGTCAAATTGCATGCTAAGATGTTAATTGAGTTTTGTTTATGTTACTTTCTTGAGATACGAACATAACGTAATTTGAATGAGATGATTTGATCATGTATTGAATTCGCAGTGATGATTTTTAGGATGATTGTCAAGAAAATTGAGTTTTTCATGAAAACATGAAAATTGAGAAATTAAAATAGTTTTAGTGGTTGTAAAATTGTGTTAAGTGGTTGTATGTGTTAGCAACCATGTCTATGATAGTTGTATATTTATTTTACGTGTTAATATCACTGTTTGATGGGTGAAATTCGTGTTAGTTAGCTTACGAAAAGTGCCAAAGCTCTGTTCTAAAAAGCGAGTTCTCAGAAGTCGTGCGACCACGAGAGGCCTTGAAGCGCAAGGCATGGCCCCCCCATACAAAACTCATGGCATCAAGAGTGCCCATTTTAAACACCAAGTTTATTTGTTCTGCAGACTTTGGTCGTTCTTTGTAGGTTAGCCTAAGGTTATGGTATTGTGAGAATCATGTAACAACAAGGTTAATTAGAGTCATGTGACGTGGATTAGGAATTCAAAATTTTAAAAAAATGATTAGTAAATCGAGAACGCATTATGTGATGTTTTAGTATACACATTGAATGTTAGACAAGTGTTGCGAAGTAAACACTTGGAATTTCTGAAATGTAAATGATAAAGAAAGACTTGTGCTAAAATGGTAAGTTTAGCTAGAAATGTACATGTTATAGTATGTTAGCATATCTAATAGATAATGTGGTTTTAAACCAATGTGTAGGTGAACGTTAGTTTAATATTGTAGCTTACGTTTGAGGCAAGTTTTTAAACCCTATCGTTTTACATTGAGAAAGTTTCTAACTCTGTACTTTCGTTGAGTTAGTTCTATTACTATATTGTGTAACTTTATTCTTTTGATTAAGTAAGCTTTCTATCTTAGCTATTGTTAAATAAGTCAATTGTTCCTAACATTTATTCAAGTAAACTTTAACTCTAACGTTATTTGAAATTCTCATTTGGTTGATTCATTCTAACTTGTTTATAGTTAAGCAAGTTTCTTAAGTTACATTCTTGTGTAATGAACACAACTTGAACTCTCGTCTCTATTATTGAACTGTTCTTAATCCTTGCATGAATTAATACCATGTTGGGCAAGTTTTTAGTTTCCAGCTTGCAGTAATTTCATTTCTAATGTTATAAGACTCTAACTTTAGCTTATTTACTGTTCAAGCAAAGGTTTACCACTTTATTCATTTTGTTGAGTACTTATGCTCTATAGTTATTTCAAACATGAGTTTAATATGTATAATCAGTTCATTTATTATTCTCAATTATTCTATGTTATGTTGTAATTATCAAACACTATTGATTCAACTAGTCCTCTAGTTGATGTTCGTTAAACTTCAAATTACCCTTGAAAGCTTATCCAAACCAAACTTTCTTTGGTACGGACTTGTACTCTAAATACTGAGATGAACAACCCTACTATTATTAGGGGATAACTTACGCGTAGTGTTAAAATGTTTGTGCACAATACATTGTACGAAGGGCTGATCCCCCTAAGTACGAGGAGTCCTTATACTCTTATGACTGTTAAAGTTGGAGTTGAAAGATTACTCGCAACTACGGACATAGTTCATGGTCTTATGACCCTCAGTTATGTATATTCCGTATTTTGGATTCCAGTTCCTGATTATCATTGATAGAGTACTATTCAGTTTTGATGAGCCTATTCGTTAGCAGTTATTATTGTTATTTTCATGTTGATTCTTGTTATATCCAATGAGCAATTGTTTTGCTCACTCTTGCATATTTATATACTCATTGCAGCCAAAGTGGAGAAGGTAGATGAACCTTCAACTAGCAAAGGAAAGGGAAAATTGTACAAGTGATGCTGATTTGTACTTTTATTTATTATGGTGATTTTAGACTTTTTAATAATGATGTGATGTAATAAATTTTATTTCCGCACTTGAATGATGTTTAAAGGTTAGATAACCTGGGATTAATTTTGAATGTAACCCTATTTAAGGGAAGGGTTTATGATTTAAATATTATTTATTTGGGGTAGATAATATGAATGTTTGGATAGTGAGCACCAAATCTTGTGGGAATGAAGTACCTAGATTTGGGGGTGTCACATTTCTTCACCCAAAAGGAGCTCAACATGCGACAATGACATTGGCTCGAGCTGTTGAAAGATTATGACCATACCATTCAATACCATCCTGGAAAAGCGAACGTGGTAGCTGACGCATTGAGTAGAAGATCATATGCGGGTACGAGTGCGATATTGTCAACACAAAGGCCCATTTTATATGACTTATAAAGTATGGAGATAGAGTTAAAGACTCCAAGTACCCACGTGATGATGGCAAATATATGAGTAGAACCGACTTTAATCAATAAAGTTAAAGGTGCTCAAGCTACAGAACTGGAGCTAATGAGTATGAAGAAGAAAGTACAAGAAGGTGCTATTCCATAAGAATTGACGAAGAAGGAATACTTCGAATCAACTCAAGACTTTGTGTTCCTAACGAATCTGATTTGAAATACAAAAATCATAATGGAGGCACACCACACACCGTTTTCAATCTATCCTGGAAGTAATAAGATGTATCGTGATCTTCGACATACATTTTGGTGGAGCAATATGAAGAGAGAGATTGTAGAGTTTATCTCAAGGTGTTTATCGTGTCAACGTGTCAAGGCAGAGCATCAAGTACCAAAAGATCCATTGCAACCACTTGAAATTCCAGAATGGAAGTGGGAAAACATCTGTGATGCCCCAAAAATAGGTATACATCGCCCATTCTGAGTCGCCAAATACATGGTACAGAAAATAAATACAAACTTAATTATACAACATGAGCTGAGAGTTTTAACACGAATATTGTCTTCTAGACAATAACTAAACTCAAATGGAGTCCTCATTACAATTATTATCACACTATTTTATAAAATAGTGAGGACTACTACAACCACCATCTCGGACCGTCACAACATTCCCCGACTAGTCCCGGCTACGTTCTCATTTTCTGAAGAGAACAATGAAAGCAAAAGGGTGAGCTCAACTAGCCCAGTAAGAAATATTATGACTAAGATAATGCAGAATAAATTATCGTTAGCCTTCAACAGTGTTAAACTGATAGAATACAATAAACAAAAAATTTAACTGTAGAGGAACAAGCAATCCATTAGAAGAGTCAAGTAGAGCATGATATCTACTATCTTCTATGATTTAAAAAGTTTATCATCAATTTTATCGCTGAGACTCAGCTTAATAAATATTCCACATCACTAAATTATCCATGCACTACGGGCCAAGGATATTCATTAGTATCACATTCACGAATTATCCATGCACTACGGGCCAAAGATAATCGTGTTATCAGCAATGGTCATGATCATGCCAACAACTATTCATCAATGCACTACGGGCCAATGAGGACTTTTATCACATCATTTATAATATTACAGGTCATGATTATACCGAATAATCCATGGTCATAATCATACCAATCAACAGTCCATCTATGCACTACGGGCCAAAGATGACTTTTATCACAATATAAACATGATAATGATGACAATGATATAAGCATTAATCAACGAAATCAAGGATAAATATTAAAGATTTTTAATTTATCCAAAGTTTAAAAATATCCAAATTGTCAACATGATAATTACTTTGTGGAGTAAAATTCAAAAATCATATTCATGTATCAAAATAATTTAGACTGAAAAGAAATTAAATTTTGTCATGAATAGTACCCTGGGTGAATAGTACCCGAGTGAATAGTGCCCCATGAAAATTGCTTCATGAATAGTATTCTGTGAATAGTACCCCGGCATGAAAAGATTAAAATTTAACAAGAATGTTCAGAAAAATATCCTTGTGAAACGATAATAGATGAAGCGCAAATTTCAAGGATATTCTATTAATTTCAAGGAGTATAGAAGCAATACTTAACAAAATGAGTGTAGAATTCGGAATCTAAAACGAAATAATATTACTTACATACTACAGAGTATGGAAGAAAATATTATTTCATAAGAATATGGAACAAAAATAATATCCCTTACCTTAAAAGGAGAGTACTTCTGACCGGTATAGCGGGGATATTCTTGAAGAAAACTTGCACTGTTTTCTACACTCAAAACTTCCTTAAACTCTAAAGAAATACGCTCAATATTATAGAAGAAGAATTCTCTAATTCTGGTGTGATTTTAAATTCTAAACTAAGCACTCTATTTATAGGATAATGGAAGGATACTATTTAGAAAAGGATGCACAGTAGAAAGGATCACGGGCAAAACTTTTTCATGGGCAAAATTTTAAAATTTCACATGATTTATTATGCAAACATTATGAAGACACTATGTAAACACTATACATAATAAAATATAATATATTTTATTTTTCATAAAAACAAAACTAATTATAATATATATATAATAATAATAATAAAAATAATAATAATAATTTAGTACTCCCAGTGACAAAACATGTTCCCCCACCACCACCAAAAAATCAATTAATATATATATAACTGAGATAACTTCTTCCGACAGTTTTGAAAAATGGGTAAATGGAGGTCCAAATAATAAGACAAATTTATAACAAATACTTCATAAAAATCCCCTCTATTTATCTCAATTTACTTGGCTTCACAAAACATATTTTTGTAACAATAATTATTCATCATTTATAACTTGCAATATTAACAACCAGATCATTCCTAGGAAAGAGGGGCTTTCCGAAAAGGATTTCTCCCTATTGGCGCGTAATTAGGTGACCAAACCCTTTTCCTCGATAGAACTTTCTAGACATTGTCAATAATACAAATAATAATATAAATAACTTTTTTGTTTCAATTATTGAATTAATATAAAATATTGTGACAATAATTGAATAAATAACGTGAGATATTATGCAGCAATTACGTAGTAATAATTGAATATAACTGAGTGACTTCTAACGTAAGCATCAATAATCAATACCGTGTGCTATTATGCAACCACGCGTATTACTGTACTTTTCATCACCGGGTATTTCGACAGTTAATGGTAAAACTTTTGCCGTTATTTTTATAAAAAGATATTTCTGTCATTTTCTAACTCCGAAAATAATTCCGTTATGGGGTCCAACAATGATTGTGTCATCGTACGAATATTCTATGTTAAAACGAATATTTCTAAACCAATCGAATATTTTATAACAACTTGTTTTACTTTGCAAAATTTATAAATATTACCCACAACTATAACATTATATCAAATCCACACCATAATATTCAAAAATATATCTCGAGAAATTAAATCTTTATTCATAAAAGTTGGGGTCTTACAACATCACCATGAATTTCGTTACCGGTGTTCCCAAGGTTTCTCAAGGCATAGATGCAATTTGGGTCATTATCGATAGATTAACCAAGTCTGCTCATTTCTTGCTTATACGAGAAACTTATTCACTTGAACGCCTTGCTCGTATGTACATAAATGAGATTGTGAGATTGCATGGTATGCCAGTATCCATAGTTTTTGATTGAGACCCAAGATTCACTTCATGATTTTGGGTTAGCTTGCAAAAAGCTATGGGCACTGATTTACGATTTAGTTCTGAATATCATCCTCAGACAGACGGGCAATCAGAGAGGACTATTCAAACTCTTGAAGATCTATTAAGACTCTATGTCCTAGAATTCAAAGGAATTTGGGACAAGTACTTGTCATTGGTGGAATTTTCCTACAAAAACAGTTATCAAGCAAGTATAGGCATTGCTCCATTCGAGGCATTGTATAGACGAATGTAAGACCCCAGCTTTTATAAATAAAGATGAATTTTTCTATAAATATTATTTTTGAATATTATGGAATAAATTTGATATAATGTTATAGTTGTGGGTAATATTTATAAATTTTGCAAAGTATGCAAGTTGTTATAAAATATTTGTTTGGTCGGGGAATATTCTTTTTGTTAGGGAATATTAAATACAATGGCTCAATCATTGGTGGACCCCACAATGTAATTATTGTCGGATTGAGAAAACGACAAAAATATTTTATAAAAATAACTACGGAGGTGTTACTGATTAAAGCTGTTGAACTACCCGGTGGTAAAAAATACAAGATGTCTGGCGTGGTTGCGTAGTAGAGCACTACGGTATTGATTATTGATGCTTACGTGAGAAGTCACTCGGCTATGCTCAATTATTGCTACGATAATTCTTTGCATCATATCTCTTATATTATTGATTCAATTATTGTCACGATATCATCATATAATATGTTATAGTATTAAATCAATAATTGAGACGACAAGTTATAAATGATTAATAATTGTTGAAAGATTAAATATGTGTTGATGAAAAAAATGATTTGTGGTAAGTTTGATTATTTTATGGGGGCTCATATGTCATCATCTAAGAGTCTCTTCATTAATAGTATTTACCTTCGTCGATAATAGTAATTACCTTCGTCAATAGTAATTACCCTTGTGAATAGTATTTACCTTCGTCGATAAGTAATTACCTTCGTCAATAAGTAATTACCCTTGTGAATAGTATTTACCTTCGTCGATAGTATTTACCTTCGTTAATAGTAAATACCTTTACCGACGTCGAACCACTTGTCGTTTCATATTACGAGCGTCGAACCACTTGTCGTTTCACATTACAAGCGTCAAACCACTTTTCTTTTCACATCATTAGTCGTCAAGCCACTTGCCTTTTCACACTAAGGTGCTTAAAGCTAGAACTCTTCTATAAATAGAGGCCTAGGGCTTCATTATTTTTCACGAATTCATTCAAGCTATAGAGAGAAAGTATAGAGAGAATAAGAGAAAGAAGAAGAGTATTTTGTTACTACACTCTTTGCGATATTCAATCTCCTACCAAATGTAAGGGTGTTATTCTTTCTTATTCATGAAGAGAATGTTGTTATTCCATTATTTATTATTACATTGGAATAACTTTTGTATCGTGGTTTACCCTATACTTGGTGACATTCTTCTATTATTACATTTGGAACATCCTGCTGCATGTGTTTTACAGGACTGGTTCCGTCTTTATTATTTTGTTGGAACATCACATGCGTGTGTTTTACATCGGACTGGTTTCCGTCTTTATTATTCTGTTGGAACATCCATGCATGTGTTTTACACCGGACCGGTTCCGCTCTTTATCATTCTCATTGGAATATCCTATCGTGTGTTTTACACCTGATCAGTTCCATCTTTATTATTACATTGGAACATCCGCAGCCGGTGTGAATTTCACGACACAGTTCCGTTTTTTATTATTACATTGGAATAACACATGCATGCGATCTATCGCATGCATGGTGATTTCTTTTGTTATTCCATTCTTTATTATACCCAAATTGGTTAAAACTTTGACTTCTATACTCCATGAAATTAGTGGAATATCCTTGATATTTGCGTTTCATCCATATCTTTTCATGAAAATATTCTTGATCATTCTTGAATTTTACTCTACAAAACAAAGTATCATTTGGGCGTTAATAGTTCTGGATAAAATAATTCTTGAACTTGTTTTATTGAGTTCTTATATCATTGTCATCATCCTCATGTTTATATTTTTAAAGTCATCTACGTGGCACATAGTGCATAGATGGACTTGGTATGATTATGACCGAGAGACTATTCGGTGTAATCATAACCGTAATGTTACAAATGATGTGGTAAAAATCCTCGATGGTAGTAGTGCATTGATGGACGCGATTGTTGGCATGATCATGACCATTAATGAATACACAAATATTCTTGGCCGTAGTGCATGAATAATTGTGGTCGTGATACTAAAGAATATCCTTGGCGTCAGTCTGAGTGGGTGATTCGATGATGTGAAATATTTATTAAAGTTTGAGTCTCAAATATATAACAATGATGAAAAAAACTTTTAAAACCTAAAAGATGTGAGACTTTATTTTCTACTGACTCTTTTAATGGATTGCATATTCATTGCATTTAAACCGGTTGTTTATCATTGTATTTTATCGGTTTAACATTGTTGAAGACTATTGATAATTTATTACGCATTATCTTAGTCATAATATTTCTTCTTGGGCTAGTTGAGCTCACCCTTTCTTTCACTTTTTCTTCAAGAAATGAGAATATAGTTTGGGGACGAGTCGGGAAGCGAGTGATGGTCCCGAAGATAGCATTAGTAGTCCTCACTATTCAGTGAAATAAAGTGATAATAATTGTAATGAGGACTCCTTTTTGAGTTTGTATAATATCTAGTAGATTTATATTTGTATTTAAACTCACGATTTATGTCGTATTATACCACAGCAGTTATGTTAGTAAGTTGTATTTAAATTCTGTACCATGTAAGTGGCGACCCAAGATGGGTGATGTATACCTAATTTTGGGGGCGTCACACGAAAGTGTCGTTCTCTAGTATGCTGAGACGAGATGGGTGAAGCAACGTTGTTGGGACCAGAAATGGTATGCATGACTATGAAAAAGATTCAAATGATCCGACAACGTATACAAACCTCACAAGATCGACAAAAGAGTTATGCTGATCTTCATCAAAGGGACGTAGAATTCAATGTTGGAGATCATGTATTGTTATGTGTTGCTCCATGGAAAGGAGTTACGAGATTTTGAAAAAGGTGAAAGCTCAATCCTCGATTCATTGGTCCATTTAAAATCCTCGACCGAGTAGGAACTGTAGCCTATAGACTCGTTTTACTGCCAATTATGTCTCGTGTTCATAACGTTTTTCACATATCCATGCTACGTAAATATGTGAAAGACCCGAACCAAATTATTAAATTAGAACCAGATGAGATAACAGAAGATTTAACTTACAAAGAGGTACCTGTTAAAATCTTGGATAAGAAGGAACATATTCTACGCTCAAAGGTTATACCTCAAGTCAAAGTTTTATGGAGAAACCACGATATTGAGGAAATAACTTGGGAGTTAGAATTTGATATGAAAATAAGGTATCCTCACCTCTTCGACATACCAGGAGGGGAGGTTGTAAGACCCCAACTTTTTATGAATAAATATTTAATTTCTCTAATTATTATTTTTAATAATATGGTGTTGATTTGATATAATACTTTAGTTATGGGTGAAATGTGCAAATTTTACAAAGTAAGCAAGTGTAAGACCCTGACTTTTATGAATAAAGATTATTTTTTTCTTGAAATATATTTTTGAATATTATGGTGTGGATTTGATATAATATTATAGTTGTGGGTAATATTTATAAATTTTGTAAAGTAGGCAAGTTGTCATAAAATATTCGATTGGTTGGGGAATATTCATTTTATCCAGAAATATTCGTACGACGGCACAATCATTGGTGGACCCCACAACAGAATAACTGTCAGAGTTAGAAAATGACAGAAATATCTTTTTATAAAAATAATGGTGAAAGTTTTACTATTAAACTGCTGAAATACCCAATAGTAAAAGTATAGTAATACGCGTGGTTGAATAGTAGCACACGGTATTGTACAGTATCTTTGATTATTGATGCTTACGTGAGAAGTCACTCAGTTTTATTCAATTATTTCCATAGTAATTGATGCATAGTATCTCTCATCACTACAACAAAAAGGCCTATCGGTGACCGATTATCGTGACCGCTTTTCGATCATGAGATAATATCTGCTGACAAAGTCTGCGGTCGACGATAATCGTCAGATAAAAATCTGGTCATTTGAGATGCACATCAATGACTTTACTATTAGCTGACCGCTATATCTCTGCGATCGCAATGATGATGCGTCGAAATGACAAATGCGGTCATTTGAAATGAAATCGACATGGTCCAGGCCAAAGTCGACGTGGTCCATCGCGTGTCGGCCGACCATTATCGTGCCGATCAAGTCGTCGTCCGATACTATCTTGCGTCATCTAATAACTTTCAAATGACCGTATCACGGTCATTGATATATAAAAAAATTACTGACCCATTTTTTTTGTTTTTTGAAATTCCCAAAAACTGTACTGCTTTCTACCCGCTTTATCCCAACACACATACACACCAAGATAAACAACATACAAAAACAATATAAACATCCATCGTCCACCAACACATACACCAAAACTAGTATATAAACCTTTAAAACCAATATGATTTGAATAAATATAATAACATTTCAAAACTTGTTTAAGTAACATATATACAAACATCCAAATAATGAATATACAAGTACAAGGTTATGTCAAGCGTCATCCCTCCTTGATCACCTGTAAATTAACAAAATAATAAAATAGTTTAGTACATAAACATGACAAAGTTGATATAAACATGTATATATATGAATATAAAATGACAATAAACAAAAGTTGCATTTAAATAGTTTAGTACATAAACATGACAATGATATAAAAACATGTATTGCTAAACATACATTTCATGAGTTCAAGTGTCGATGTCGATTCGAATCATCTTGTATCGTGTTGCAGATTCATAACCATCATCCGCTTGATTACATGTCGTGATTCGATCAATAACTCTTCCTCCTCGATGATCAATGTCATCGACACAAGTATTGACTCGAGATCTAATTCATGTGGTTCATCTCCACCATCTAATCGGATTACTTCATTGTCGTCCTCCATATTTATTATAGTCGACTATGAAGCATCTTCTCTTAGTAAATCTCCCCATCAACTAATTCTACACGACTACGCAGCGGGAGTATAAATTACAACTTGCCAATCAGTGGCGGTCTATCCCTTTCCTAACAGGACTAGGAGTGTAGTATACTTGTCTTTGTTTGAGTTGGTAAAACAAACGGTTCGTTGGAGTACGCAGACCTATGGAGGTCAATATCGGCGATTCCATATCCATCAACACGTATCCTTTTTTCCGAATCAAACTAACGGCACTTGAACAAGTGAATATGACCCCGTCGTGCCGCTCTCATTTACAACTCTACGATTTCCTCCAACTCCCCATAAAAGGCACGACCAAGCTCATTATAACAATCTCCTTGGACACACACTCCGAGTTCGTTGTTGTTTTACTTACGCCCATATGCCTTTGTGTGAAATTCACAACCATTTATTTTGTAACCATTGCGACTGACTTGATCCTTGTCTGGTCCCATAGCTAGGACTTGTACATTAGCCGGAATCGTTAATAGGTTTCTCTCTGCCTTGCTCCCAATCAAAATCTGGCCCTGCAATATCATGGACCATTTCATTCATACGATGAGTACTACTGCCCGAATTGTGTCCTTGTGTGATGTCACCATCTCTTCTCTGCCCATGTGCCCACCAGCATTCTTCGTAATTTCTCATGAACCCAGAAACAAGAAAATGATAGTTTACCATGTCTCTGTCCATATAATTTACATTCTTACACTTTAAACATGGACATCGTATCTGCGACTTACCTTTCATACATTCTGGGTGACTATACGCATACTCCAAAAACACTTGGCAACCAGCTCTAAATTCAACTGTAGCACCTATATGGGCACTTGACTTTAAATCGTGCCATCCAACTCTGATGCGAATAGAGGTCCATGATTCCACGGTACCTACTACAAACAACATTATAAATGTTAATTAACATATGACTTGAGCATACTTGTAACCATATGACTTGAGCATACTTGTAAGCATGCATAACTTGGTTGAGCAATTTATAGCTTCTATAACATTTTGTAGCTTTATTCTTATATACATAAGTGTTAAATACCCTTGTTAAAAAGATAAACAGTCTCTTTATTGACCATGTGTGTCCAGATTACCTTCTCTGTTGCACTAATGGGTTCCCTAAGATCGCTTATTTTGACTTAATGAAATTTCAATAGTGACCATGCTAACAACCAAGCTTGGCTTGGCCCCGTGAGGCTTGGCTAAGCTTGGCGTGGCCTCGTGTGGCCTCGTTGCCCCAAGCCCAGCCCATCAACTCTAATAGCCCCTTAATAGGCTCTAGTGGATCAACAATAGGCTCGTTAATAGTATAAATGTTCGCAACTACCCTACTAATAAAAAAATTCGCCGAGTCTCCCCATAATATGGACTAGCCACATGCACGTGACAAAGATGTATATAAAGTCATTTCTAGGCACCCAAGACACAAACCAAGAGAAATATACAAATTCCCAATATAATAATGCAAATTAAACTAGTATACTCAAAACAGCTTAATTGGAAGTATATATGAACTTCTCCAACAAAATCAGTTACTATCAAAATAAGAATTTCTTCATATCGACTACCCAAAGTCGATTACTAACAAAATATGAATTTTTTCCTATTCATAAGGAAATATGAACTTCTCCAACAAAATCGGGTCTCCAACAAAATATGAGCTACCCATAATATACCCATAATTTTGGAGCGAATATACCCATAACATACAATAAAGTAAATCGGTCTTCATATCGATTACCCATAATTTTGGAGCGAAGAAAGTAAAAAATTGATAAAGGAAGATTGTAATATACAATAAATTATGAAAGGAAGATTAAAGGGGTTCTGAAGCGGGTGAATGCGGTGATGGTGAAGGCGTCGGCCTACCGAATGTTGGTGGTTCCTCTTCTCTTCTCCCCTACTCCCTCTTCTCCCCTCGTCTCGAGTTTTCTCCTCTTTTTTTTTCCTTGTCGACTGTTCGAACGAATGCCCGAATCGATTGAGTTATAAGAATCGGCGATATACCATCGGCTGACGCGTGCGGTCGCTAGTTTTAATGATGTGGACATATTAGCGACCGCTAGCGGTCACCGATATAGATTGTTCTTGCCACCAAAGTTTCGCCCCAAATTTTTGGGGAAATTCTTCTCGGCGACCGTCGGTGACGCGTCGATCATTGATCTCTACTAGCGACTAGATTTCTTTTCGGTCGCAGATAGCGGTCGCTAATACTATTATCAGCGACCAGATAGGGCGGTCGCTGATATCATTGGTCGCAGATGGCCCTTTTTCTTGTAGTGCATATTATTGATAAAATTATTATCACAGTATCATCTGCATAATATTTTATATTATTCAATCAATAATTGAGACGACAAAGTTATTCATATTATTATTTGCATTATTGATGAAGTCTAGAAATTTCTGTCGAGGAAAGGGGTTTGATGACCTAATTGCGCGCCAATAGGGAGAAATCCTTATCGGAAAGCCCCCTCTTTCCTGGGAATGATCTGATTGTTAATATTGTGAGTTATAATATTAATGATGAATAAGTTCGTGTTGATTAAAGATAAGAATAATAATTAATGAGTGAAAGATGTTTGTTCATTTAGTTTTTTTTAATTCTTCCGTGACCCAATTACCCTCAAAGGAGATAATTCTTTGATTGGCTGGTTTTGTTATTTTTGACCAAACGGGTAATTAATCGGATACATAAGCAATTAATTGCTATTAGTTCATATGAAAATAAATATTTGTTCACATGCATGGAACTATTGGTTCGCATACATGTACTATTAGGGGAGGTTGTCCAAGATTGATAATACTTGAAGGACTAAATTAAAAAGGGAGGCAAAGATGAAGGTATTAAACTGTAATAATTCGAGCTCCTAAACATGTAATTATCGAAACTATGTTTTGCTATAAATAGAAGCTCATTTCTTGTTTCATTCTCACCAATTCACTAAGACTCACAAGAGAAACTATATAGAGGAAGAAGAAGAGTATTCTGCTACTTCGCTATTGCAGTATCCAGTCTTCTACTAAGGTAAGGGATATTATTTATTTCATATTCGCTTACGATATTATTTTTCATATTCGTAGTAAATTTTATTTTCGTGCAATATTCGTAAGAAATATTATTTTCGTTCAATATTCATAAGGATTATTATCTTCGTTCAATATTCGTAGGAATATTATTTACGTTCAACAGTTGTAAGGGATGTTATTTTTGTTCAATATTCGTAAGAAATAATATTTTCTTCCAAACTCTGTAGTATATAAGTAATATTATTTCGTTTTAGATTCTGAATTCTACACTCATTTTGTTAAGTATTGCTTCTATACTCCTTGAAATTAGTATAATATCCTTGAAATTTGCGCTTCCTCTAGTATCTTTTCATGAAAATATTATTCTAAGAATTCTTGATAAATTTTAATCTTTTCATGTGGGGGTATTATTTACGGGGTACTATTCTCGAAGTACTATTCACGGGGTACTTTTCACTCAGGTACAATTCACCCGGGGTACTATTCATGACAAAAAATGATTTCTTTTTTGTCCAAATCATTTTTGATACAATATTATTCTTGAATTTTACTCCACAAAGAAGCATCATGTTGACAATTTGGACATTATTGAATTCTAGATAAATTGAATTATAAATCTTTAAAATTTATCATTGCTCTCATTTAATTGAATTCATATATCATTGTCATCATCCTCATGCTTATATTGTGATAAAAGTCATCTTTGGCCCATAGTGCATAGATGGACTGTTGATTGGTATGCTTATGACCAGAGATTATTCAGTATAATCATGACCTGTAATTTTACAAATGATGTGGTAAAAGTACTCATTGGCCCGTAATGAATTGATGAACAGTTGTTGGCATGATCATGACTATTGGTGATTACACGAATATCCTTTGCCCATAGTACATGAATAATTTGTGGATGATAGATGTATAATTAAGTTGTATTTATATTCAGTATCATGTATTTGACGACTCAGAATGGGTGATGTATAACTATTTTTAGGGGCGTCACAACAAGTAGTCATAAAATATTCGTTTGGTCGGGAAATATTCTTTTTGTCGAGGAATTTCTATACGATGGTGCAATCATTGGTGGACCACATAACAGAATAATTGTCGGATATAGAAAGCGACAAAAATAACCTTTTTATAAAAATAACGGAAGAACTTTTACCGTTAACTATTGGAATACCCGGTGATAAAAAGTACAGTAATACACGTGCTTGCACAGTAGCACACGATATTGCACAGTATTTTTGGATTATTGATTTTAACGTAAGAAGACACTTAGTTTCATTTAATAATTGCCACAGTAATTGTTGCACGGTATCTCATATTATTGATTCAATTATTGTCACAGTATCATCTGCGTAATATTTATATTATTAAATCAATAATTGACACGACACAATTATTCATATTATTAGTTAGCATTATTGGCAATGTCTAGAAAATTTTGTTAAGAAAAGGGGTTAAGTTATCTAATTGCTCGCCAATAAGGATAAATCCTTATCGGAAAGCCCCCTCTTTCCTGGAAATAATCTGGTTGTTAATATTGTGAGCTTATAATATTAATTATGAATAATTATTATGTGGTGGATATTGGTTCAATTTTGATATAAATGAGGGAATTTAGCATGAAATATTTGTTGAAAGTTTGGCAATTATTTTCTTTGATAAAATATTCATTCAAATATATTATTATAATATTACAATTTTTTTATATTTTAAATGGTAATATTATTATAATAATATATAATTTTTAGCATGTGAATAAAAGTGGAGTGAATGTTATCATTTTATTTTTTCTTCCGTGCACCTTTGCGCATCCTTTTCTTTTTGGTGTCTTGTTAATTTTGCCTGCAAAGTTGGTTCTCTCAAAAGTGGACCCTCAATCTTGGAATTGGGTGGTTAGGCAGAGAAAGTGATGGTTAGGCAAGGAAAAGAGAAAGAAATGGGATGTTAGGCATGTTAGGTAGAGAAGGAAAGAAAAAAAAAGTTAGGCAGTTGTTTTTAACTTTTCTCCCTCTGTTGCGCTATAAATAGGGGGTAACCCCTCCTTCCTAAAACACACCTTCAATATCAGAAATTTTATTCTATAGTATTGTGAGTATCTTTCTTGAGTATAAGAATACTTTGAGCGTAACTTTTTGTGCAAGATTTTCTCAAAATAATATCAGATATTCCAGTCAAATTCAGTTGCTACTAAGGTAAAGGATGTTATTTTTTTGCAATACTCGTAAGAAATATTATTTTCTTTCATACTCCATATTATGAAAGGGATATTATTTTATTTTGTATTCCTAAATTTAAACTTACTATGGTAAGTATTACTTCTATAATTCCTGAAATTAGTAGAATATCCTTGAAATTTGCGCTTCATCTAGTATTGTTTCACAAAACTATTTTTCTGAACATTCTTGTTAAGTTTTAATTTTTTCATGATGGGGTACTATTCACAGGGTACTATTCACGAAGTACTATTCATGGGGTACTACTCACTCGGGTACTATTCACCAGGGTACTATTCATGATAAAAATTGATTTCTTTTATGTCCAAATTATTTTTGATACATGAATATTTTTCTTGAATTTTACTCCACAAAGCAGTTATCATGTTGACAATTTGGACATATTTGAACTCTGGATAAATTGAATTAGAATTCCCTAATATTTATAATTTATCTCACTTGATTCAATCTTTATATCATTGTTATCATCCTCATGCTTATATTGTACTGGAAGTAATCTTTGGCCCGTAGTGCAAAGATGGACTGTTGATTGGTATGATTATGATCAAGAATTGTGTATTGGTATAATCATAACCTTTAATGTTAGAGATAAGGTTTGTGGTGAAAGTCCTCTTTGGCCCGTAGTGCATAGATGGACAGGTGTTTGGCATGATCATGACCACTGGTGATACGAATGAATATCCTTGGCCCGTAGTGCATGGATAATTCGTTGATTTGAAATATTTATTGAATGATGTTACAGGGATAAAATATTGATGATGAACTTTTAAATCATAGAAGATAGTAGATATCATGCTCTACTTGACTCTCCCAATGGATTGTTGTTTCCGCTGCAGTTGTTGATCTAAAGCTTGTTATCTATTGTATTCTATTAGTTTTTCCCTATTGAGGACTAAGGATAATTTTTTTTCTACATTATCTTAGTCATAATATTCTTTACTGGGCGAGTTGAGCTCACCCTTTTCCTTTTTGTTCCATTGTTCTTCTCAGGAGGCGTGAATATAGCTGGGACTAGTCGGGGTGTGGAGTGATGGTTCAAGACAGTTATTATAGTAGTCCTCACTAT
Source organism: Panax quinquefolius (assembly GCA_020205615.1). Taxonomy (NCBI): domain Eukaryota; kingdom Viridiplantae; phylum Streptophyta; class Magnoliopsida; order Apiales; family Araliaceae; genus Panax; species Panax quinquefolius. The sequence continues at coordinate 99,307,792 of CM035158.1, read as the reverse complement.
TTTGTAAAATAGTGTATCAATAATTGTAATAAGGATTTTATTTGAGTTTGGATATTGTCTACAAGATAATATTTGTACTAAAACTCACAACACATGTGTTGTCGTATTTTGCACGATAATTGTATTAATGAAGTTTATATTTGGTTTCTGTATCATGTATTTGACGACTCGGAATTGGTTATATGGACCTATTTTGGGGGCGTCACATATAGACTTCGCAAGAGTTTATGATTAGCTTACCCGTGATAACCTCGTTCGGCTTCTTCACTTTTTGGGAGGTCACGACAAACGCTCCCCCTTCAACTATCGACTTTGACTTGTCTGGGACGGCCTTCGGTGTCTCCATACCAGCTGGACTTGACTTCCATACACGAAAAAATCGGGCTAGGTGACCTTCTCTTCCGTAATTGTAACACACTTTGGATTGCCGTGTATAGTTTGGACTGCTATGTCCCTCCCCTCCACATTTGTAGCATATGATCTATGGCTGTTCTCCTTCCTTGAAAATGGGTGCTGGTGCTGCTGTCTTTCCATCATTATTGAACCTTATCTTCTTGAAATTTCAACTTGACTCATTTCTTCTATTATCATACCAATCAACAGTCCATCTATGCACTACGGGCTAAAGATGACTTTCATCACAATATAAGCATGAGGATGATGACAATGATATAAAAATTCAATTAAGTAAGAGTAAGGATAAATTTTAAAGATTTATAAATCAATTTATCCATAATTCAAAAATGTCCAAATTGTCAACATGATAACTGCTTTGTGGAGTAAAATTTAAAAATCATATTCATGTATTAAAATAATTTGGACAGAAAAGAAATAATTTTTTTGTCATGAATAGTTCCCCGGGTGAATAGTACCCGAGTGAATAGTACTCCGGCATGAAAAGATTAAAATTTAACAAGAATGTTCAGAAAAATATTCTTGTGAAATGATACTAGATGAAGCGTAAATTTCAAGGATATTCTACTAATTTCAAGGAGTATAGATACAATACTTATCAAAATGAGTGTAGAATTCAGAATCTGAAACGAAATAATATTACTTACATACTACAGAGTATGGAAGAAAATATTATTTCATACGAATATTGAACAAAAATAATATCCCTTACCTTAAAAGGAGAGTATTTCTGACTGGTAGGGTGGTGATATTCTTGAAGAAAATTTATACTGTTTTCTACGCTCAAAGTTCCCTTAAACTCAAACGAAATACGCTCAATATTATAGAAGAAGAATTCTCTGATTCTGGTGTGATTTTTATTTCTAAACTAAGCATCCTATTTATAAAAGAATGGCAGGATACTATTTGAATTTAGAAAATCATGGGTGAACACAAAAATTTTCACGGGCGCTTCTTTGGCTGAAACTTTAATTTTTTTTTGATTTTACTATGCAGTACTATGCAACACTATACAGTACTATGCAAATAAAATATAATATATTCTACTTTATATAAATAAAAACTTATAGTATATATATATATATATATATATATATATATATATATATATAACACTACACACACACACACACTCACGGGTTTACACTCGTGATAAATATATATATTATATACACACACCTTATGTGACGCCCCCAAAACATGTATACATCACCCATCTTGAGTCGCCAAATACATGGTATATAATACAAATACAAACTTAATTATACAAACGTCGTGTAATATACGAAAAAATATATGCTATGAGTTTTAATACAAATATTGTCATCTAGACAATATCCACACTCAATGGAGTTCTCATTATATTTATTATCACAATATTTAACAGAATAGTGAGGACTAGTAATGCTATCATCTGGACCGTCACTCTGTTCCTCGACTCGTCCCAGCTATATTCTCATTTCCTGAAGAGAACAGTGAAAGAAAGGGTGAGCTCAACTAGCCCAGTAAGAAATATTATGACTAAGATAATGCAGAATAAATTATCATTAGTCTTCAACAATGTTAAACTGATAAAATACAATAGAAATCAAGTTTAACTGCAGCGGAATAAAAAATCCATTAGAAGAGTCAAGTAGAGCATGATATCTACAATCTTCTATGATTTAAAATGTTTTCATCAATTTTATCGTTGAGACTCAGCTTAATAAATAAACCACATCATCGAATCTTTCCTGCACTACGGGCCAAGGATATTCATTAAATCATCAATGGTCATGACTATATCGAATAATCCCTAGTCATAATCATACCAAAAACTGTTCATCAATGCACTTCAGGACATTGAGGACTTTCACCACATCATTCGTCACATTACGGTCATGATTATACCGAATAATAATCCTCATCATAATCATACCAAGTCCATCTATGACGTAAGCCAAAGATGACTTTCATCACAATATAAGCATGAGGATGATGACAATGATATAAGCATTAATCAACGGAAATAAGGATAAATATTAAAGACTTTAAATTTATCCAAATATTATCAATCACTTAATAAACTCATAATTTAATATTATTAATATTATAACAATATTTTAATCACTACTTAAATTTATAAACAATTTATTTTAATTATTTACACTTTACCAAATAATGCATTTAATCATTCAAAAATGTCATACTCATAAGATTTCATCACCAATGATCAAAACCCTCATCAAAAAATCTGCATATACCCTATATAGGATTCCCAAGCCATAAAATCCTATTTTCTAATTTTGTTACTTCACATAACATATTTAATTCATTTACTCATAACTAGTTCATTTTCATGAAAAATACAAAATTAGTCCCAAAAATATTTCTTTTCTAGGATTTAGCAGAATATAGTCCCATATTAAACATATATTTTTCTCAAAATTTTTAAAATTCATTTACTATTTTTCATATATACCAAAACTCGCCGAATATTTAGACATTTATCATAAATTGTACTTTTGTCCAAAAATTCAAAAATTACTGAGGTATACTCTGTTATATACATGTACTCCCAATAAAATTTCACCAATTTTGGAGTTAACCACAAAGAGTTATAAGGGTTTACTTTTAAAATAGTCTTTTTCCATAAAATCCATAACTCTTAATCTATACATCCAAAAATTGTCATTTTTAGACACAATCTAGAAAACTCGTCAAGTTATCATTTCAAATTTTTCCAGAATTTTTGAGGTTCAAAAAAATTACGAAACTGCCCATGGCAGAAACCCTTTTTGAATGAAAATACTATACATATGAATACAAAGGATCAATTACCATGTATGCGGTAATCCACATAGACAGGTTATTCCAACAAAATAATAAAGAATGAAATAACAGAAGAATTCACCATGCATGCGATAGACCGCACAGACAGGTTATTCTCAACAGAATAATAAAGAATAGAACCAGGTCATGCGTAAACTTCATAGACAGGATATTCCAACAGAATAATAAAGAATGGAACCAGGTCATGCGTAAACCATACAGACATGATATTTCAATAGAAGAATTTCACCATGCATGCGATAGACCGCACAGACAGGTTATTACAACAGAATAATAAATAATAGAACCGAATTCAATGCGTGTCACATTACATCTGAGGATATTCCAACATAATAATAAAGAATGGAATAACAGAAGAATTTCACCATGTATGCGGTACTTCGCATAGACAGGTTATTCCAACATAATAATAGGGAATAGAATAACAATAGCTCTTCATGAAGATGAAAGAAATAATACCCTTTACCTCAAAAGAAGACTAGATACTGGAATAGTGAGGTAACAGACTTCTCTTCTTCTTTCTCTCTATAATTTCTCTATATAATAATTGCTCTATAGCTTAGTGAATTGGTGATAAATGAAAGAAGAATTAGCTTCTATTTATAGGAAAATATAGTTTAGATAATTGCACATTTTGGGGCTCGAAATATTACACATACCTTCATCTTTTCCTTCATTTTTAATTTAGTCCTGCAAGTATTATCAAACTTGCACCACCTCTCTTAATAGTAAATCATGTGAATTAATAGTAAATCATGTGACTCAATAGTTCTAAACATGTGAAAAAATTAATTATAGTATAATACCTTCATCTATACCTCTATTTTTAATTTAGTCATGCAAGTATTATCAATCTTGCACCAACTCCCCTAATAGTAAATTATGTGAATCAATAGTATACACATGTGAACACATAGTTATAAGCATGTGAATTAATAGCAATTAATTGCTCATTTATTTGGTGAATTACCTGATTGATCAATATAACTTCCAGACATCAATTATTATCGAAATAAATGTCAATTTCCACTAACACTAATAATTCCAACACAATGGAACTATCAATTTCATCTTTAATCAACACGAACTTATTCATCATTAATATTATAACTCACAATATTTAACAACCGTGTCGTTCCGGAAAGAGGGCTTTCAGATAAGGATTTCTCCTTATTGGCGCCAAGCAATTAGGTGACCAAACCTCTCCTTGACAGAACTTCTAGACATTGTCAATATTGCAAATAATAATATGAATAACTTTGTCGTCTCAATTATTGATTTAATAATATAAAATATTGTGACAATAATTGAATAAAACTGAGTGATTTCTCACGTAAGCATTAATAATCAATACGGTGTGCTACTATACAACCACACATATTACTGTACCTTTATCACCGATTATTTATGACAACTTGCTTACTTTGAAATTTTTTCAAATATCACCCTTAACTTTAACCTTTTATCAATTTAACCATTTGCGAAATAAGAAAATTGAATACTTTCATTTCATAAAATTCAGGGTCTAACAATCTCCCCTCCTTATGAATTTTCTCCCTCGAAATTTACATACCTGGTAGTTCGAAGAGATGAGAATACCTTCCCGGTTATTTTCTCTGTATCATGATTTTCCCATTGCTCATCTCCTGTATTTCAAATATCATTCTAAATTACATCTTCAAAACAAAGGTTAATTGACATATCACATATTATCCCTATACTCTGACCGACCAATTAAATATCAAATAAACTTAGGTAGGTCATACTAGCGAAGGAATTCCCCGTCTCTCCCCTCCTAGTTCTTGTCTCACATCTCAGCCAGAAATCATATCCCTAAGCTTTGATACCAACTGTGACGCCCCCAAAACAGGTATACATCACCCATCTTGAGTCGCCAGATACATGGTACATAATACAAATACAAATTTAATTATACAAACGTCGTGTAATATACGATAAAACATATGCTATGAGTTTTAATACAAATATTGTCATTTAGACAATATCCACACACAATAGAGTCCTCATTACATTTATTATCACACTATTTAACAGAATAGTGATGACTAATAATGCTATCATCTGGACCATCACTCCGTTTTCCGACTCGTCCCAGCTATATTCTCATTTCCTGAAGAGAACAGTGAAATAAAGGGTGAGCTCAACTATCCCAGTAAGAAATATTATGACTAAGATAATACAGAATAAATTATCATTAGTCTTCAACAATGTTAAACTGATAAAATACAATAGACATCAAGTTTAAGCTGCGGTGAATAAAAATCCATTAGAAGAGTCAAGTAGAGCATGATATCTACAATCTTCTATGATTTAAAATGTTTTCATCAATTTTATCGTTGAGACTCACTCGACAATAAATAAACCACATCATCGAATGTTCCCACACTACGGGCCAAGGATATTCATTAAATCATCAATGGTCATGACTATACCGAATAATCCTCTAATCATAATCATACCAAAAATCGCTCATCAACGCACTTCAAGCCATTGAGGACTTTCACCACATCATTCGTCACATTACGGTTATGATTATTATACCGAATAATCCTCGGTCATAATCATACCAAGTCCATCTACGCACGTAAGCCAAAGATGACTTTCATCACAATATAAGCATGAGGATGATGACAATGATATAAGCATTAATCAAGCGAAAATAAGGATAAATATTAAAGACTTTAAATTTATCCAAATATTATCAATCACTTAATAAACTCATAATCTAATATTATTAATATTATAACAATATTTTAATCACTACTTAAACTTATAAATAATTTATTTTAATTGTTTACACTTTACCAAATAATGAATTTAATCATTCAAAAATGCCATACTCACAAGATTTCATCACTAATGATCAAAACCCTCATCAAAAATCTGCATATACCCTATATAGGATTCCCAAGCCATAAAATTCTATTTTCCAATTTTGTTACTTCACATAACATATTTAATTCATTTACTCATAACTAGTTCATTTTCATGAAAAATACCAAATCAAATCCCAAAAATATTTCTTTTTTAGGGATTTAGCGAATATAGTCCCATATTGAACATATATTTTTCTCAGAATTTTTAAAATTCATTTACTATTTTTCATATAGCCAAAACTGTCAAATATTTAGACATTTATCATAAATTGTACTTTTGTCCAAAAATTCCGAAATTTACAGGGTATACTTCTGTGATATACATGTACTCCCAATAAAGATTTCACCAATTTTGGAGTTAACCACAAAGAGTTATAAGGTTTATTTTTAAAATAGTCTTTTTTCATAAAATCCATAACTCTTAATCTATACATCCAAAAATTGTCATTTTTGGACACAATATAGAAAACTCATCAAATTATCATTTCAAATTTTCCCAAAATTTTTGAGGGTCAGAAAAATTACAAAACTGCCCCTAGCAGAAACCCCTTTTGAATGAAAATACTATTCATATAAATACAAAGGATCAATTACCATGCATGCGGTAATCCACATAGACGGGTTATTCCAACAGAATAATAAAGAATGAAATAATAGAAGAATTCACCATACATGACCACACAGACAGGTTATTATCAACAGAATAATAAAGAATGGAATCAGGTCATGCGTAAACCGCATAGACAAGATATTCCAAAAGAATAATAAAGAATGAAACCAGGTCATGCGTAAACCGCATAGACAGGATATTCCAATAGAATAATAAAGAATGGAATAACAGAAGAATTTTACCATGCATGCGATAGGCCAAATGCATGACGGGTTATTCCAATGAATAATAAATAATGGAACCGAATCAAATGCGTGTCTACGCAGATGTGTATATTCTAACAGAATAATAAAGAATGGAATAACAGAAAAATTTCACCATGTATGCGGTACTTCGCATAGACAGGTTATTCCAACATAATAATAGGGAATAACAATAGCTCTCTTCATGAAGATGAAAGAAATAATACCCCGTACCTCAAAAGAAGACTGGATACTGGAATAGTGAGGTAGCAGACTTCTCTTCTTCTTTCTCTCTATAATAATTACTCTATAGCTTAGTGAATTGGTGAGAAATGAAGGAAGAATGAGCTTCTATTTATAGGAAAATATAGTTTTAATAATTGCATATTTTGGGACTCAAAATATTACAATATAATACCTACATCTTTTCCTTCATTTTTAATTTAGTCCTGCAAGTATTATCAAACTTGCACCACCTCCCCTAATAGTAAATCATGTGAATCAATAGTAAATCATGTGACTCAATAGTTCTAAACATGTGAAAAAATTAATTATAGTATAGTACCTTCATCTATACCTCCATTTTTAATTTAGTCATGAAAGTATTATCAATCTTGCACCAACTCCCCTAATAGTAAATCATGTGAATCAATAGTACACACATGTGAACACATAGTTATAAGCATGTGAACTAATAGCAATTAATTGCTCATTTATCCGGTGAATTACCCGATTGATCAATATAACTTCCAGACATCAATTATTATCGAAATAAATATCGATTTCCACTAACACTAATAATTCCAACAAAATGGAACTATCAATTTCATCTTTAATCAACACGAACTTATTCATCATTAATATTATAACTCACAATATTTAACAACCAGGTCGTTCCCAGGAAAGAGGGGGCTTTCCGATAAGGATTTCTCCTTATTCACGCGCAATTAGGTGACCAAACCTCTCCTTGACAGAACTTCTAAACATTGTCAATATTGCAAATAATAATATGAATAACTTTGTCATCTCAATTATTAATTTAATAATATAAAATATTGTGACAATAATTGAATAAAACTGAGTTATTTCTCACGTAAGTATTAATAATCAATACCGTGTGCTACTATGCAACCACGCATTTTATTGTACCTTTATCACCGATTATTTATAACAACTTGCTTACTTTAAAAAAATTTCAAATATCACCCTTAACTTTAACCTTTTATCAATTTAACCATTTACGAAATAAAAAAATTGAATACTTTCATTTCATAAAATTCGGGGTCTCACACCTTATATATATATATATATATATATATATATATATATATAAACAAAATTGAGATAACTTTCTCCCGATAATTTTGAAAAATGGGTAAGTGGGGGTCCATATAATAAGCCAAATTTATAATAAATACTTCATAAAAATCCCCTCTATTTATCTCAATTCACTTGGATTCACAAAATACATTTTTAATAACAATTATTCATCATTAATATTATAACTCGCAATATTAACAACTAGATCATTTCCAGGAAAGAGGGGTTTTTCGATAAGGATTTCTCCTTATTGGCGCGCAATTAGGTGACCAAACCCCTTTCCTCGACAGAACTTTCTAGACATCGTCAATAATGCAAATAATAATATGAATAACTGTGTCATCTAAATTATTGATTTATTAACATAAAATGTTGTGCAGATGATACTGTGATAATAATTGAATCAATAATATGAGATCTTGTACGCAAAGAAATTCTTTATTGCAATAATTGAGTAAAATTGAGTGACTTCTCACGTAAGCATCAATAATCAAAGATACTGTACAAAACTGTGTGCTACTATGCAACCAAGCATATTACTGTACTTTTATCACTGAGTATTTCAACAGTTAACGATAAAACTTTTATCGTTATTTTTATAAAAATTTATTTCTGTCATTTTCTTACTCCGACAGTAATTCCGTTGTGGGGTCCACCAATAATTATGCCGTCGTACGAATATTCCCTGATAAAACGAATATTTCCCGACCAAACGAATATTTTATGATAACTTGCTTACTTTGCAAAATTTGTAAATACCCACAACTATAACATTATATTAAATTCACACCTTAATACTCAAAAATGATATTTAGAGAGAAATTAATCTTTATTCATAAAAGTTAGGGTCTTACATAGTACTTTATAAAAGAATGGTAGATTGTATTCAAAGAACTATTTGCAAGCCTAGCTATGGGTAAAACAAGTATAGTTAGTTTATTGTAAGGGGAAGACCTATAAAAAGGGGCAACACCACATCTGCATCCTCACAAGCTATAAAGATATTAGCTAATAGTATTAAAACTTTGCAAAATAAAGGGAGGGTTATGATTTGAAGAAGGATGTAGATTATCACAAACTTTGTTTTGTAATGGTTCTTGGTATCTCTAGTGTGTATCTGAATATTTCTTACCCAGTATGTAAGACCCCAACTTATTATAAATAAAATTGAATTTCTCTATTTATTATCTTGAAATAATAAGGTGATAATTTGATATAATACTTTGGTTATGGGTGAAATGTGCAAATTTTGCAAAATAAGTAAGTGGTTATAAAATTTTTATTTTTGTCGGGGAATATTCGTTTGGTCATGGAATATTCTTGTTGTCGGGAATATTAAATGCGACAGTACAAGACCAATTGTGGGCCATAACGTAATAACTGTCGAATGAAGAAAATGACAAGTTTGAGTTTTATAAATAACAACAGTAGTTATTCTGAATTAACCTTCGTGGAATACCCCCGTGGTTAAAATACAATAATACGCGTGGTTGCATAGTAGCACACGGTATTACACAGTATTTTTGAATTATTGATTCTTACGTAAGAAGGCACTACCCAATAATTTTTACAGTAATTACTGTTCAATATTTTATTTTATTGATTCAACAATTGTTAAGTTGATATTTTATATTATTGTTGTTTCAATAATTTTCACTGCACAGTATTTCCCATTGTCAGATCAATAATTCATATTATTTGAATAATATTATTAGATAGCACTATTGGCAATGTCTAGAAAGTTCTATCAAGGAGAGATTTGGTCACCTGATTGCGCCTTAGTAAAGAGAAATTCTTATCGGAAAGCCCCCTCTTTCCTGGGAACGGCCTGATTGTCATTATTGTAATTTTGTAATATTATTTGTGAATAATTATTTATTGATTTATATGATAAGGAAATATTTATTTTATGTGGATATAATTGAAGAAAATAATGTTGAGGTGTTTTATCAGTATTTTTGCCGGAATGGAGGTATTAAAAATCAAATCAGTGTTCTTAAAGCTCTATAGCGTGAGTTATATTTTTAATCCGACCGTTGGATCGTTGTGATTTTTGGATTTGGTATACATATATAAGTTGAGTATATGTCCACAAATTTTGAACCGTTAAAAATTAACGTATGATTTGTTATGAATTTTATGAGGTATTGAAAATCATCCGTTTGTGGATCGGATATTTTCTGTTTGGAATTTGGAAAAAGTTTCTTCTACAAAGTTGTAGAGAATTTGATTTCGTATGGAATGGACATAAAATTCGTATTTTTCTGATAAAGGGGCTATTTTTTTATGAATTATTGAAGTTTTGGAAATTAAAATATTTTTATTAAAATTAGGTGGGACCCACTTTTGTTTTTAAAACATGTGGGCTGTTATTTTTTTGTTCCAAGATGGCTGGCTTGAAAAGGAGGAGGCGTAGGAAGAAAGAAAGAATATATAATATATTATTTTATTAATGTAGTCTGCTTTGGCGTTCTAGCATTTTCCTATAAATAGGCGCTTAAGTTAGAATTGAAAATCACACCAGAAACATAAGTTTTCTCTCTCTATATTGTTGAGCGTATTTTTTTGAGTATTTAGATATTTTGAGAGTTTCTATTCAGTGTAAGTTTCCTTCGGCTTTACATCCGATATTCCAATCAAAAATATTGTTATTTTGAGGTAAGACATGTTATTTTCTTCGTAAATGATATTATTTTCTTCAATATCATTATGCTGAAATATTGATATAAATTTTATTGTAGAATTTCTACCTTTTTTGTGTCGTAGTTCTTTGTTCACGTATATAGCCTTTATTCACGAATCATTTACAACTATTCATAGAAAAATAAAATTTTCTCTTTTTTGTCTCAGATGTCTTTTATGGTTACTATCTTTGATTGTATCCATATTTTGATCTTTATTTTTGAATTCTACTTCACAATTGGTTATTATGGAGTATTATTGAATTTGGATAAACAAATACGAATCCCTACTATTTGTCCTTACATCTCATTGGATTCGTTCTCTAAAATATTTTTCATCATCCTCAGTCCTTAATGGTGATACTTGATGAATATCTTTGGCATGTAGTGCAAAGATGTATGATTACCTGATAAATATCTTTGGCCCGTAGTGTAAAGATGAACAGGTGTTGAGATGAACATGACCAACCCAAGATACTGATGAATATCTTTGGCTAGTGAGTGCAAAGATGAATATGTGATTCAAGATGTATATTGATTGATGTTACAAGGATAAAATATTGATGATGGACTTTTAAATTCATAGATGATATTAGATTTCATTCTCTACTTAACTCTTCTAATGAATTGTTGTTTCCGCTACAGTTGTTGATCTAAAACTTGTTGTCTATTATATTCTATCAGATTTTTCCCTGTTGAAGACTAAGGATAATTTGTTGTATATTATCTTAGTCATAATATTCTTTACTGGGCTAGTTGAGCTCACCCTTTTCCTTTTTGTTCTATTTTTCTTCTCAAGAAGCGAGAATATAGCAGGAACCAGTTGGGGTATAAAGTGATGGTCCTAGACAGTTGTTTTAGCAGTTCTCACTATTTTTGTAAAATAGTGCATCAATAATTGTAATGAGAACTTTATTTGGGTGTAGATATTGTCTAGAAGACAATATATGTATTTAAACTCACAGTATGTGTTGTCTTATTTTGCACGACAATTGTAATAATAAAGTTGTAGTTATTTTCTGTACCATGTATTTGGCGACTCAAAATGGGTGATGTATACCTATTTTGGAGGCATCACAGTTGGTATCAGAGCTTAGAGATATGGTCTCTGGCGGAGATCGAGGAATAGAACTAGGAGGGGAGAGACGAGTAAATCATTCGCTAGTGTATCCTACCTAATCTTATTTGTTGGTCGGTCATAATATAGGGATATTATGTGATATGTTAATTTATGTAATTAACCCTTGTTTTATGGAAGTTTTTAAGAATGGCAGCTGAGAATGTTAACAATGGAGTGTATGAGACTGTGGAACAACCTTTAGTCACAAACCAGGAGAACGTGCAACGGGAAGGAAATATTCCTCCTGTAAACAATGCTACCGAGCAAACGATGAATGATGGAATGTTTAGGAGCTTTTTGCAGTTCATGCAAAATAAGACGAGGGAGACTCGTGTACAAAATATGGGTGGAAATGATGGCAACGCGCGGTTTGTCACGGCGAAACAGTTCAAGGAGTTGGGACCACCAGATTTCTGAGGAAAGCCCGATCCGATTAAGGCAAAAACGTGGGTCAAGCAAATTACCAAGATATTCGATGTCTTGGGATGCACGGAAGAACAGAAGGTTCCATTCGCAACCTTTATGTTTCGTGGTGAGGTAGATTACTAGTGGGAATCTGTGAAGCGTACGCAGCCAGCCGCACTCAACATGTCTTGGGAAAGATTTTAGAAATTGTTTAATGACATGTACTTTCCTGAAAGTATTCGTCATATGAAGGAGGTAGAGTATTTTATTAGATTGGAACATAACAACATGACGGTGTCCCAGTATGAGGCGAAGTTCGCAGAGTTATCCAGGTTTGCACCTCATTTGGTAGAGAATGAGGAACGTATGACGCGGATGTTTCTGAGAGGTTTAAAACCCGAGATTCGTCAATACCTTATCTCTCACAAATTTTCTCTTTATTCAGATGTTGTCAACAGGGCTCAATTATTAGAGCAAGATAATGAGTATGTTCAACCAAAGGACCACAACCAGGTCATCTGGGTGGCAAAGTGATCATCGGAGCGATGATAACCAGCGAGGAGGGAAAAATACGGACAAAAGTGGTAACCACTCTGGTGGTAATCGTGGCCATAATAATAGGAGAGGTGAGTCAAGTGGAAATTTCCAAAAGAGGAGATTCAACAATGACAGGAAGACATCAGCACCAACAATAAATTCTAGGGGAGGAGAACGACCACCAGTTAGATGCTACAAATGCGGAGAGGAGGGACACATAAGTCCAAACTGTTCACAGCCTTCTAAGGTGTGTTTCAATTATGGAAAAGACTGTCATATTGCCCAATTTTGTCCGATAGCGAAGTCAAGTCCAACTGGGACGACGACACCAAAGGCGAATACGGACAAAACAAAGTCGGTGGTTCAAGGAAATGCGCTTGTCGTGACTGGCAAAAATGCGAGAAACCCGAACGAGATGATCACGAGTAAGCTAATTTTGAACTCTTGGGAAGTTTATACCTTACTAGATACCGGTTCTACCCATTCTTTTATCTCTCCTTCTTGTGCTCAACGTTTAAACTTGACTCCGGAGAAATTAGACTTTGACTTATCTGTGGAGACTCCGTTAGGAGAAACCTTTATCACATCCACTGTTTATAAATCTTGCTTGATCCAAGTTGGCACAATCACATTACCTGTTGATCTTATCTCTTTAAAAATACTTGCATTTGATGTGATTTTAGGGATTGATTGGTTAACCACTCATCATGCCAAAATTGATTGTTTTTGTAAGGTTGTTAGTTTTCATATTCCTAACCAACCTGTTATACAAATTCAAACAACTAAACCACTAAAATCAGTCACTGTCATATCAAGCCATAAAGCTATTCGTTTATTGAAAAATGGATGTCAAGCTTTCTTAGCCCATATTATGGACTTGAACAAAAATACGTCAGATTTGAATAATATTTCTGTTGTTAGTGAATTTCCTGACGTATTTCTTGAAGAACTTCCTGGTCTACCCCAGAACGTGAAGTTGAATTCTTTATTAATCTTGAACCGGGTACAAAGCCCATTTCTAAAACCTCATATCGAATGACTCCTATTGAACTTCAGGAGTTAAAAGTCCAACTACAGGAATTGTTAGACATCAGTTTCATTCGTCCTAGTACATCTCCTTGGAGTGCTCCTGTTTTATTTGTAAAGAAGAAAGACGGGAGTATGTAACTTTGTATTGACTACCAAGAATTAAACCATGTCACCATCAAGAATAGGTATCTCCTACCTCGTATTGATGACCTATTCGACCAGTTGCAAGGAGCATAATTCTTTTTAAAGATCAATCTTCGTTCTGGATATCATCAGCTAAATATTAAAATTGAGGATTTTCCAAAGACTGCCTTCAGAACTCGGTACGGGCATTATGAATTCTTAGTCATGTCTTTTGGATTGACTAATGCTCCTACTGCTTTCATGGATATGATGAACCGTGTATTCAAGGAATATTTGGATCAGTTCGTTGTTGTCTTTATTGATGACATCCTAATATATTCCAAAAGCCGTGAAGATCATGACCACCATTTGAAGCTGGTACTTCAAAGACTTCGTGACAACAAGCTATATGCCAAGCTGAAGAAATACGAGTTCTGGCTTAAGGAAGTAGCATTCCTTGGACACATGGTGTTAAAACATGGAGTATCTATTGACCCGACAAAGATTGAAGCGATACAAAGTTGGGAGCAACCAAAGTCGATGACCGAAGTGCGTAGCTTTTTGGGCTTAGCTGGTTATTATCGGAGATTTGTGGAAGGATTTTCTCGAATTGCTACTCCGTTAACTCAGCTAACTCAGAAAGATACAAAATTCGTATGGAGCTAGGAATGCGAGAAGAGTTTCCAAGAGCTTAAGATGAGACTCATTTTGGCACCTGTTCTAACAATACCATCTAGTTCGGATGGATTTGTTATCTACAGTGATGCTTCAGGCAAAGGGTTAGGATGTGTTCTCATGCAACATGGGAAAGTCATAGCCTATGCCTCGCGATGACTCGAAAGAATATGAGAGAATTATCCCTACTCATGATTTGGAGTTGGCAGCAGTCGTTTTTGCGTTAAAAATATGGAGACACTACCTGTATGGGGAGAAAGTGGAGATTTATACGGATCATAAAAGCCTTAAATATTTCTTCACAGAAAAAGAACTCAACATATGGCAACGACGTTGGCTCAAGCTGTTGAAGGATTACGACCATAGCATTCAATATCATCCTGGAAAAACAAACGTTGTAACTGACGCATTAAGTAGAAGATCGTATACGGGTATGAGTGCGATGTTGTTAACACAAAGACCCATTTTGTACGACTTACAAAGGATGGAGATAGAGTTAAAGACTCCAGGGACCCACGTAATGATGGCAAATATTCGAGTAGAACCGACTTTAATCGATAAAGTTAAAGCTGCTCAAGCCATGGACCCAGAGATGATACGTATGAAGAAGAAAGTACAAGAAGGTGTTATTCCAGAAGCAGGAATCGATGAAGAAGAAATACTTCGAGTCAACTCCAGACTTTGCGTTCCTAATAATTCTGATTTAAAGCATAGAATTATGATGGAGGCACACAACACACCATTTGCAATTCATCCTGGGAGTACCAAAATGTTTCACGATCTTCAACATACATTTTGGTGAAGCAATATGAAGAGAGAGATCATGGAGTTTATCTCGAGGTGTTTAAACTGTTAATGTGTAAAGGCAGAGCATCAAGTACCAAAGGGTCCATTGCAACCACTTGAGATTTCTAAATGGAAGTGGGAACACATTACCATGGATTTTATTACAGGTCTTCCCAAAGTTTCTCAAGGCATAGATGCGATTTGGGTTATTGTTGATAGATTAACCAAGTCTGCTCATTTCTTGCCTATACGTGAGACTTATTCCCTAGAACGTCTTGCTCGTATGTACATGAATGAGATTATGAGATTGCATGGCATGCCAGTATCTATAGTTTCGGATCATGAGCCAAGATTCACTTCACGATTTTGGGTTCACTTGCAAAAAGCTATGGGCACGGATTTACGATTCAGTTCGACATACCATCCTCAAATGGACGGGTAATCAGAAAGGACTATTCAAACCCTTGAAGATCTATTAAGACTCTGTGTCCTAGATTTCAAATGAAGTTGGGATAAGTACTTGCCATTGGTGGAATTCTCATACAACAACAGTTATCAAGCCAGAATAGGCATGGCTCCATTCAAGGCGTTGTATGGACGAAAATGTCGTTCTCCAGTATATTGGGATGAGGTGGGAGAAGTAACGTTGTTGGGACCAGAATTGGTACGCATAACTACATAAAAGATTCAAACGATCCGATAACGTATAAAGACCTCACAAGATCGATAAAAGAGTTATGCTGATCTTCATCGAAAGGACGTGGAATTTAATATTGGAGATCATGTACTGTTACTTATTACTCCATGGAAGGGAGTTACAAGATTTGGGAAGAGAGGAAAGCTCAATCCATGATTTGTTGGTCCATTTGAGATTCTTGACCGAATAGGAAATGTGGCCTATAGACTCACATTACCTCCAAGCATGTCTCGTGTTCATAATGTTTTTCATATATCTATGCTTCGTAAATATATGAAAGATCTGAACCACATTATTGCGTTAGAACTAGATGAGATAACCGAAGATTTAACATACGAGGAGGTACTGTGAGACCCCGAATTTTATGAAATAAAAGTATTTAATTTTTTTATTTTGGTAAATAGTTAAATTTATAAAAGTTTAAAGTTAAGGGTGATATGTGAAATTTTTTTCAAAGTAAGCAAGTTGTCATAAAATACCCTATTAGTAAAAGTACAAAGAATATGTATCGTGGTTGCATAGTAGTAATACAGTATTAATTATTGATGCTCACGTGAGAAGTCACTCGATTATACTCAATTATTACTACTGATAATTCTTTGCATAATATTTCTCATATTATTGATTCAATTATTGTCACAGATATCATCTGCGTAATATTTTATATTATTAAATCAATAATTGAGAAGACAAAGTTATTCATATTATTAATTACAATATTGATGATGTCTGAAGTTACATCGAGGAGAGTTTGGTCACCCAATCAATGCGCCAATAAGGAAAAATCTTTATCGGAAAGCCCCTCTTTCACAGGAACGACTGGTTGTTAAATATTATGAGTTATAATATTAATGATGAATAAGTTCGTGTTGATTAAAAATAAAATTGATAATTCCATTGTGTGAGAATTATTAGTGTTAGTGGAAATCGACATTTATTTCGATGATAATTAATGTCTAGAAATTATATTGACCAATCGGGTAATTAATCGGATAAATGAGCAATTAATTGCTATTAATTCACATGCTTATAACTATGTGTTCACATGTGTGTACTATTGATTCACATGATTTACTATTAGGGGAGTTGGTGCAAGATTGATAATACTTGCATTAAATTAAATTAAAAATAGAGGTATAGTTGAAGGTCTTATCTTGTAATTAATTTTTCACATGTTTAGAACTATTGAGTCACATGATTTACTATTGATTCACATGATTTACTATTAGGGAGGTGGTGCAAGTTTGATAATACTTGCAGAACTAAATTAAAAATGAAGAAAAAGAGGAAGGTATTATACTGTAATATTTTGAGCTCCAAAATGTGCAATTATTGAAACTATATTTTTCTATAAATAGAAGCTCATTCTTTCTTCATTTCTCACCAATTCACTAAGTCTCACAAGAGCAATTATAGAGATAGAAGCTATAGAGAGAAGCTATAGAGAGAAGCTATAGAGAGAAAGAAGAAGAGTAGTCTACTATTTCACTACTCCAGTATCCAGTCTTCATCTGATGTAAGGATTATTATTTTTTTATATTCTTAAGAGATATTATTTTTCGTATTCGTATGAATATTATTATCGTTCAATATTCATTATATTCGTTTAATATTCGTAAGGAATATTATTTTCGTTCAATATTTGTAAGGAATATTATTTTCGTTCAACCGTTTTAAGTAAGGGGTTTCTTCCAGGGGCAGTGTAACAATCCAGAATTTTATTTATAATTTCAAATATTTATTGAATTAAATAAATATTTTTAATTAATGTGTTTGTTGTTTAGTAGATATTTGTTGGATTATTTATTAGTAAGTAAATAATTCGTGAGTTATAAAAATTAACTTAATTAAGATAAAGAGTGATGAATTAAATTTATGAGATAATACTCTAATTTAACTCAATAACTAAATTAGAGAGTTATTAAGGATTATATGGTTTGTTATAATGTTATTCAATTTGATTTTTGTAATTAAAGTGATGTGTTAATTTATTAAATAAAATTATAATTATAATGAAAATTATAATTTTATTGTATTTATTTATGTGGTAAATGGATTTAATAAATTGTTATTAGATCTAATTTAATTTGAGTATGAGAATTTATTTAAATAAAGTGTGACAATAAATATGACTTATGAAAATAGATTAAAAGAGTTTTAATTTGGCTTTACCAAACAAAGCCTTAGAGTTTTTTTTAAATTCTTATTTTAATCTTGTTTTGCCAAATAAGGCTTAAGGAATAATTAAGTCATTATTTTAATAGGTTTTACCAAACAAGGCCTTATGTCTTTTAAGTTTAAAATAAAAAATAACTGATAGGTATTTAGTAGCCTTATTATTATACGTCAGTTTTTTTTTATGTTAGCGTCTGTTTTAGTTTTAAGTTGTCTTAAGCCTAAGAAAGAACAAAAGGAAGAAAGAAGAGAGGAAGAGAAGATGTAATATCCGAGATTTCTATGTAATTTAACAATTTCAATAAACAAACTTATGTGAAATTCTTATGTGACAAATTATTCATAAATGAATTATTTAATTTCATTATATGTTATGTGATAAGATGTATTGGAATGGTTGTTACAGTTGAGTCAACTATTCAATTTGGCTAAGTATGAAATTAATTCTAATTAATTTCGTGGGATGACTTCAAAACATGACTTTGAGTTCGGAGTGGAATTTAGTGACGCCACAAACAGATTTTGAGTCCGTAATCGTCAAATTAGTCGAGATAGATCAGAATCACTAAAATACGCCACAATTGACTTTTTTTTCAAAGTCAACCGGATGACTTTATCGGGGGAAAAGTCAACTACAAATTTTGAAGTTGAGTTTGATGAAACGGAGAGTTCCATGACGTCCGGGACGTCGACTTTAGTAGGAATCGATATAAGTATCGACACGTTTGACTACGGAGGGCAAAAGTGTCAAAATGACTTGTTAATTGATTAAATGATTATTATGTTAATTTTATACAAGTCAGCAGCTGGTGGGTCACACGTGACAAGTATATTGGGACAAGGAGGGAGTGTATATACGTATAATATAGAGTGTGAGGAAGGAGGAGGTTATAATTGTTTGACAAAGGCTTTTCATGTTCTTAACTCCCTCCCTTATGACCATTAACTAGTGTATAATGATCCATGAATACATAACTGATGGTTGGAGAGGTGAAGGGGCTGAGCATATCAGTCCTAATAATATATACATATACACCCAACTCAAGCATTCATTCACTTTGTAACATTACAACTAAGAGAGCAAAAATAGAGAAGAAAGGATTATAGTTTAAGAGTGGGTCAAGGCTGTCTACGAATTTGAGGAGCATAATCAAGTAAGCAAGAAGGGAGAGATCAGTAGCTATCTCTATCTATAAGAAGAAATTCGCAGTAAGAGGTAAGCCATGACCCATGTATATGTTTTTAGAAACTAGAAAGAAAATGCTTGAGTGGCCATTGGAACTACTTTGTGTTGATGCTATGATGCCATGCTACTGCTTGTGGATGATATGTGGGTATGAAGAACAAAAGTTCTGATTTGAACAAGTAGCAATTGCTTAGAGAATTAAAGAGTTCATGTATGTATGCTAAGTGTTTGATAAAATGCCTCTAACATGCTAATTTGATCAAAACATGAAAAGTTAGAGAAATGAATTGTTGTAACATGTATATATATGTTATTAGAAGTGGTCTGGATAATAGGAATTAAACCCATGCATGCTAGAATCACAATCATGATTTTCTCAAAAGTTGGGTTAAACTAGTTTGCATGATTTTTCGTGGATTTTGGTCACTCAAATCATGTCTTAGATAATCCATTTGTTGCATGTAATAATTTTGTAAAATAGTATGTAGCATGAGGTATAACATGTCCAAATTTCATTCGGATCGAAGCTATATTGAGTGAGATATGAAAATCATAAGGTCGCGAAATAAACATGTTAGAAATCAAAAAAAATTATGAACTGCTGACCCTAAGGACAAATTCGAGGCTAGCTACAGTTTCCAGAAAATTTTGGGCTTTTGGGTTATTATAGTACACTGAATAAGCTTTCCATAGACTCTAGAACGGACTAATTCCGACTTCGGAGCAAGGAGTTATGACTTTTCAAAGTAGTTGCGTCAAATCTGTCCAACAAATTCGGAGCAGTCCCCTTGCACGGATTTTCTGGAATTTTGTGCTTGAAATTTGAAGATGGTCCATGAACGAAAGTTGTAGCCCCAGAAGTTAGCTTCGCGTGGGCGCAAGAATCGCTCAAAAATGTTTTAAAACGAATTAATTATGACTGTTTTAGCGAGATATGGTAAAGCTGAGAAAAAAAATGTAAAAACTGTTATGTTTGGGCATTTTTAAGTTCATTTTGGTCATTTATGATGTCTAAAATGGGTGGCATATATTTTCTAAATATATTCTCTTATGATGTTTATAGCATATCCAATAGGAGACCCCTTATACTTCAAACTAGATTGTGTATGAATGGTAATTAACGAGACACGTGTGATTAGGTTATGTGAAGGTTAATTGCTTAGCGTTAATCAGCAGAGCTTATCGTGCAAGTTTTCTAACCCTAATTTCTTTTGGGTATTTATTAAATCCTTACTAATATTATCGCAGTGAAGGGTAAGTATTGACTTGTGTTAGTTATTTATTCGCATGTTTCTTCGTTGGAAAGTCATACAAACTTCAATTATCTTGCAAGCTTTATCGATGATTATTCGCTTATTATTTTAATCGCCATATGTTTAAATTTCATTTCATTATCGAATCGTTTCTAAGTATGTTCATGGCCTTTGTTTCCTGGCTAGTTATTATTGATGGAAAAAATGATTTAAAACAAATCTTTCGGTTATTAAATGTTTACCAATCCAAATTGCTTTGAAGCGGTTCTCACATGATTACTAAGATGAACAACCCGAATAAACGGGCAAACAGATGTCGTGCAAATAGTCCCATTTCGCTTACATGCAAACAAAAACTTAATACTTGTGCACTGGCGTAAGGTACAATAGGCTGATCACCTGGCGTACTTGCAGAGACCGTTTACAGTCTATTGGATTGTTAAACCGTCTGATGAATTTTGATGAAAGAAAATATGTTCAAGGTATTTTACACCCCTTAGTATGATATTGAAAATTCTTAAATTTCCATTCTTGATGTTCCTATTTAACGCTTGATAATCATTTCAACTGTTGAGGTTTAGCTATTCAACTGCTTTCACTACTGATGTATGTTTTCAAATTTCGCTATACTTGGCTGGGCAATTCGTTCTCATTCTTGCTTAAACCTTTTAGTTAAGGGTGAGAAGGTCGAGGGTTCGCAAAGCGAGGACGAGGAAAGTCTAAGATGAAGTGATGCTAATGGTTATGTAATAAGTTAATTATTTCAAGATATGTGTAATGTAGCGATAAACGCTAAGACTAAGTTCTAGTATGTTTTAAGGTTGTAAAGACTTGGGATTTTATTTCACTATTTATGTAATGGGTAATATAATATTATTATTATTGTTAAAGTTTACTTAGATAGATGATGTTGTATGTCAGATCGTGAGCACCAAGTCCTCAGAAATTGATGTTACACTGATTTGGGAGCATGGATACGTGAAAAACGCATGAACACGAGACATACTTACTTCAGGTAAAGCGAGTTTAGCTCCATAGCTACGCTCCTACCGATCGAGGATTAAAATGGGCCAATGAATCGAGGATCGAGCTTTCCTCTTTCCAAATCTTGTAACTCCTTTCCACGGAGCAACACGTAACAACATTATGATCTCCTATATCGAATTCCACGCCCTTTCGGATGAAGATCAACATAACTCTTTGTCGATCTTGAGGTTTTTATACGCTGCTTGATCGTTTCAATCTTTTCCGTAGTCATACGTATCAACTCCGGCTCCAACAACGCTGTTTCACCCACCTCATCCCAATATACCGGAGAACGACACTTTTCTTCCATACAACGCCTCAATGGAGCCATGCCAATACCTTTCGATAATCGCTGTCAGAGGAAAACTCCACCAATGGTAAGAACTTGTCCCAACTTCCTCAAGTCAAGGACACATAGTCTTAATAAATCTTCCGAGTTTGAATAGTCCTCTCCATTGTCTCATCTGCTTGAGGATGATACGCCAACTAAATCATAACCGCGCTCCATAGCTTTTTGCAAACTAATCCAAAATCGTGAAGTGAATCTTGGATCTCATCGTAAACTATGGATACTAGAATACCATGCGTACTTACAATCTCGCTTATGTATATACGAGCAAGACGCTCAAGTGTATAAGTTTCAGATTAGTGCGAAATGAGCGATTTGGTCAATCTATCAACAATGACCCAAATCAGCATCTACGCCTTGAGAAACCTTGGGAAGACCAAGAATCTAAATCTATGGTAATGTGCTCCCACTTCCATTCCGAATTTCAAGTGGTTGTAATGGACCTTTTGGTACTTGATGTCTCGCTTGATTCGCTGACAAGTTAGACACCTTAAGATAAACAACGCTATCTCTCTCTTCATATTGCTTCCACCAAAATATACGACGTAAGATCACGATACATTTTAGTACTTCTGTGATGGATTGCAATCTGCAAGTCAGTAGCGCTCCATCATGATTTTATACTTTAACTCAAGATCGCTAGAACACAAAGTCCGGAGTCGACTCAAGTATTCCTTCATTATCGATTCTTGCTTCCCAAGATAAAGACCTTCAGACTTTCTTCCTCATACGCATCAGCCCAGTCCTGTAGTTCGAGCAAATTTTAACTTTATCAATTAAAGCCTGCTCTACTCAGATATTCGCCATCATCACGGGGTCCCCGAGTCTTTATCTCTATCTCCATTCTTTTGCAAGTCACACAAATGGGCCTTCATATGACAATATCGCACTCGCATCTCGCATACGATCTTCTACTCAATGCGCCGCCTACCACGCTCGCTTCCAGATGGTATCGATGGTACGATCATAATCTTTCAATAGTTCGATCCAACGTCATTGTCGATGTCGAGTTCCTTTGAGTGAAGAAATATTTGAGGCTTTTACGATCCGTGAAGATCTCCACTTTCTCCCCATACAAGTAATGCCTCCAAATCTTAAAGGCGAAGATAATAAATGCCAACTCTAGATCATGAGTAGGATAATTCCTCTCATATTCTTTTCGAGTCACGTGAGAGGCATAAGCTATTACTTTCCCATGTCGCATGAGAACACATCCTAACCTTTCGCCCAAGCATCATCAGAGATGACAAATCCTCCGAACAAGATGGTATCACGTAACAAAAAGCAAATGAGTCTCCTCTCGAGTTCTGAAAACTCTTCTCATATTCCTCGCCCAACCGAACTTTCAGATCTTTCCGAGTCACCGAAGTTAAGTGGAGTAGCGATTCGAGAAAATCCTTCCACGAATCTCCGATAATAACCAAATTAAACCGAGAAAGCTACGATTTCGGTCATCGATTTAGGTTGTTCCCACTTTGAATAGCTTCAATCTTCACTGGTCAATGAGATATTCCACGACTTGATACCACGCGCTCCAAGAAATGCTACTTCCTCAAGCCAAAACTCGTGATTTTTTTCAACTCGCATAAAGCTTATATTCACGTAAGCTTTCGAGTATCGCCTCAAATGTCATTTCACGATCTTCACGGTTTTGAATATATGAGGATGTCATCAATAAAGATTTACCACAAAGTGATCCAAATATTCCTTAAATACTTTGCTCATCATATCCATGAAGGCAAAGAGAGCATTAGTCAATCCAAAGGACACGACTAGGAATTCATAATGCCCGCATTGAAGTTCTGAAAGTCGCCTTTGAATGTCATCGCTCTAATCTTCAATCGGTGATATCCTAACGAAGATCAATCTTTGAAAAGAATTTCCGTGCCTTTGCAACGGGTCAAACAGGTCATCAATACGCGGTAACGGGTACCTATTTTTGATGGTGACATGATTCAACTCCCGATAATCAATACAAAGTCACATACTCCCATCTTTCTTTTTCACGAATGTAATGTGAGCACCCCAAGGAGAAGTACTAGACTAATAAAGCCAATGTCTAACAATTCCTCGCATTGGTCTTTAACTCCTCAAGTTCAATAGAGCCATTCGACATGGGCTTTGGAAATGGGTTTTGTACCATGTTCAAGGTCGATACAAAATTCAATTTCACGCCTGGGGTAGGCCAGAAGTTCTTCAGTGAATACGCCAAAAATTCATTAACAATAGAGATATCATTCAAAACCGATTTATTTTTGTTTAGATCCGTGATACGAGCTAAGAAAGCTTAACATCCATTTTTCAATAAACGAATAACTTTATGGCTTGAGATGACAAAGGATTGATTTTAATGGTTTGGTTTGTTTGAATTCGCATAATAGGTCAATTAGAATATGAAAGCTAACAACCTCACGAAAACAATCAATTTTTGTATGATGTGTAGTTAACCAATCAACCTTAGAATTACATCAAATGCAAGTATTTTCAATGAAATAAGATCGACAGTAATGTAAGGGTGCCGATTTGAACTAAACAAGACTTATAAACCGTGGAGGTAATGAAGGTTTCTCCCAACGAGTTTCAACAGATAAATCAAAGTCCAATCTCTCCTGAGTCAAATTTAAACGCTGAGCGTAAGTAGAGAAATGAAAGAGTGGGTAGAACCAGTATCAAATAAAGTATAAACTTCGCTAGAGTTTATGATAAGCTTACCCGTGATGACCTCGATTCGTTCCTTTCTTTCTCGAGAGGTCACAACAAACGCCTCCCTCAGACTACCGGGCTTGACTTTTCTCTGACGACCTTTCGTGCTTCCATCCTAGCTAACTTGTTTTCGTGAACGCACAAATTGGGCTAGGTGACCTTCTTCCATAATTATAACATGCTTTGACGGCATCGCGCCACAGCTTGAACCGATGTGCCCCTCCCTCCACATTCAAGCATATAATAGTGGTCGCTCTCCTTCCTTCAACAACGGTGTAGCAATGCCGACGCTTTTCCATCATTATCAATCTCCTTCTTGAAATGTCCATTCTACTGCTTTAGGCCTTGATTACCACCAAGTGGTTACCATTTCTAGCCTCGTTGATTCCTCCACGCTTGTTGCCACCGCTTCAATGATCGCTTTCACCGGTATTATCATTTTGCTTACCGCTTCTTTTTCGTTGGGTCGACCATTATCACGCCCAATAATCGAGCCCTATTAACAACATCCTAATACAAACATAGTTTATGAGAGATAAGATATCGACGATCTCGTGTTTCAAACCTCTTAAAACATTCGTGGCCATTCTCTCTCTCATTATCAACCAAATGGGACGCAAACCCGACAACTCTACAAACTTGGCTTCAGATCGCGACACCTGGCCATGTTATTTTGCTCCAACTTGATGAACTCTACCTCTTTCATGTGACGAATACTTTCGAAAGTACTTGTCATTGAATGCTTCCTCGAACTTCTCCCAAGACATCTTCAAGCAGCAGTCGAGTACGCTTTTTACGATTCCCACCAAGAATCCGCTCTCGACGCAAATACATGAAGGTGGCAAAGGGAACCTTTGCCTTCTCGAGCATCCCAAGACATCAAATATCTTGTTGATCCGCTTAATCCATGTTTCCGCCTTTAAGTGGTTTTGGCTCTCCAAAGAACTCCTAGTCCCAGCCTCCTTAAACTGCTTGCGCCGACTATCCGAGAGTCACAAAGAGTTTCCAC
Organism: Panax quinquefolius; assembly: GCA_020205615.1. Classification (NCBI taxonomy): domain Eukaryota; kingdom Viridiplantae; phylum Streptophyta; class Magnoliopsida; order Apiales; family Araliaceae; genus Panax; species Panax quinquefolius. The sequence goes on along the minus strand of CM035158.1, from coordinate 99,281,723 downwards.
CGCATTTTGGACAGAGCCGCCTCACCGATGTCGCATGAATCAGATGAAGCCTCTAAACATTCCATCGCTCATCATTTGGTCGTTGTTGTTTTCAGGATTGTCATTCGTCCCTTCGATGCACATTATCCTCGACTATCGATCCGTGGAGACTCAACTGGCCTCCTCGTGCTCCATCGATGTTCTCAACATTCTTTGATGCCATTTTCAGACATCGCCACAAAACAAGGGTTAATAAACGATCACATATTATCCCTATACTCTAACCAACCAATTAAATAACAAATAAACTTAGTAGGTCATACTAGCTAAAGAATTCTGCCTCTCCCTCCTAGTTCTTATCTCACATCTTAGCCAGTGATCATATCCCTAAGCTTTGATACCAACCGTGACGCCCCCAAAATAGGTATACATCACCCATCTTGAGTCGCCAAATACATGGTACAAAATTCAAATACAACTTAATTATACAACAAATGTAAAGTACGACAAAATACATGTCATGAGTTTTAATACAAATATCGCTTTCTGTATAATATCCACTTTAATAATTCCTCAATATATTTATTGTCACACTATTTAATGTAATAGTGAGGACTACTAGCTAACACTATCATCCGACCCGTCACTCCGCTCCTCGACTAGTCCTCGCCACGCTCTCATTTCCTCAAGAGAATAAAGGAAAGAAAGGGTGAGCTCAACTAGCCCAAAGAAGAAATATTACGACTAAGATAATGCGTAATAAATTATCATTAGTCTTCAACAATGTTAAACTGATAAAATACAATGACATCAAGTTTAACTGCAATGAACAAACAATCCATTAAAAGAGTCAAGTAGGGAATAAAATCTACTATCTTTTATGTTTTAAAAGGTTTTTCATCACTTTTATCACCGACTCAAATTAATAAATAATCCACATCATCCCCGCACTACTACCAAGGATATTCATTAGTATTCACGACCACAAATTCCATGACCACGGGCCAAGGATATTCGTGGTATTCATCAATGGTCATGATCATGCCAACAATCGTTCCATCAATGCACTACTAGCCAACGAGGACTTTTATCACATCATTTATAACATTACTACTACATGATTACACCAATAATCCTCGGTCATAATCATACCAAGTCCATCTATGCACTACAGCCATGATGACTTTAAAAAAAATATAAACATGAGGATGATGACAATGATATAAGAATTCAATAAAACAAGTTCAAGAATTAATTTATTCAGAACTAATAACGCCCAAATTGTCAACACGATACCGATTTGTAGAGTAAAATTCAAGAATGCTCGTAAGAATATTTCCATGAAAGATACCGGATGAAGCGCAAATATCAAGGATATTCCACTAATTTCATGGAGTATAGAAGTCAAAACTTTAACCAACCGAGTATAATAACGAATGGAATAACAAAAGAAATCACCATGCATGCAGACGTCGATGTATACAAAGTTATTCCAATGTAATAATAAGTAATCTAATCAGTCAAAGTAAAATTCGACCGATGTGATGTTCCAAATGTAATAATAAAGAATGGAATAACAATGTAAATCACCATGCATGCGGTACTTCATGTAGATAAAGTTATTCCAACAAAATATTAATAAAGATTTTAACTGTGTCCTACCAGAAACGCACAAACATGATATTCCAATCCAAATAATAATAATAAAGATTTTTAACCAGTCCGTGTAAAACACATGCATGTGATATTCCAACAAAATAATAAAGAAAGAATAATAATGTAAATGTCACCAAGTATAGGTAGTACTCACATGATACAAAAGTTATTCCAATGTAATAATAAAGAATGGAATAATGTAAGTTCTCTTCATGAATACAAAAGAATAATATCCTCACCGTAAAAAAGAAATCGAGATAAAGAAAAGAAAGAAGGAGCATTTCTTCTTATTTCTCTCTTATAACTTTCTCTCTAGAGTTCAAGAGAATTGTAAGAAAATAATGAAGGAACGAGCTTCTATTTATGTAAGAATGGTCTCCGATAAGAATTAATTCATGAATCTGCTCAGATTGATTTACTTTTTAATCTGGACAATCCATATTTAAAGCAAAATCTTTTAAATAAAATATATTATATATATATATATATATATATATATATATATATATATATATAATAATACTCCTCCGTATAAACCAAAAAAACTTCCACCCAAAATAACAACTTTCCTAAAAACTTCCAACCATTCAATTTTCAATACTAATAATCCTACATGTTCCCTCCCCCAACATGTCATAATCATAGGGTCCCATTATATTTAAATAACTTTCACCAATAATGTTGAAAAATAGGTAAATGGGGGTCTAAATAATACGCCAAATTTACAACAACTACCTCATAAAAATCCTTCAATATTTTTAACAACATTTATCATCACTATTATAATTCACAATATTAATCCACTGTGTCATTCCTGTGAAAGAGGGGGCTTTCCAATAAGGATTTCTCCTATCATGCGCCGCAATTAGTGTGACCAAACCTCTCCTCGCGTAACTTCTAGACATCGTTATATTGCAATTTATAATATTAATAACTCGCTATTTCAATTATCGATTAAATAATATATAAAATATCGAAAATAATCAATCAAATAACGTGAGATATTATGCAACAATTACTACATCAATAATTGAACAAAACCGAGTGACTTCTCACGTAAGCATTAATAATCAATACCGTAGCTACTACGCAACTAATGCCAGACATCGTATTTTTTACTACCGAAGTAGTTCAACAAGATAATCAGAAAAACTTCCGCCGTTATTTTCATAAAATATTTTTGTCATTTTCTTAATCCGACAATAATTTCGCTAGGGTCCACTAAATGATCGTGTCGCTGCATTTAATATTCCCCGAAAAAGAATATTCCCCGACCAATCTAATATAATATAACAACTTGCATACTTTGCAAAATTTATAAATATTACCCACAACTATAACATTATATCAAATTCTTCCATAATATAAAAAATATATTTTGAGAAAATTAAATATTTATTCATAAAAATCGGGGTCTCACATTAGCTATCTTCCATGGTCATGAGATCGTCAAAGGATCTCTCTCGATCCTACAAATGTAAAAGTCTGACTAAGGCAATTCAAACAATACGATTGTTTTGAAGAAGATCATCGACAACCAAGATCAATCTAAGGAAAAACTCCTAACCGGAAGGCCCATTTGTTGTCAAGGAGGTATCGATGTGAGGTGCTCTCAAATTGCAAGAAATGGATGGCGATGAATTTCCACAAATTTTATTAACTCTGTAGACACTCGTGAAACTGCATTACGTCCTGGGTTACCATCAAACAAACATCCGTGTTTTGATCATCATTTCACCACCATTCCGGCTTTGAACCCTCTCTTTTGAATACTTTCTTCCTCGTGGAAACATACACTTCAAACCAAAGAAATTTCGGTATCACTTCATTTCAAACCTTCTATACAATTTCTACGCTATCCTAAAGACGGATTTAACCTTTCACAATTTTGCTTATCCTAAAGACGGATTAAACTTTTCACACTCATAGCTTATCCTCAAGACTCGGATTAAACTTTTCACGCCAGAGCTTTGTCCCGAGGACTGGGATCAAACTTTTTCCACACTTGCAGCTTTATCCCCATTATGGATCAAACTTTCTTCTCCCCCGCAAAGATAGCCCGCATACGGGATTCACGCTTTTCTTCGGGTTCATGATTCGGCCCCGAGGGGCTAACTACATCGATCTGATCTCCCCGACACCCGGGTACGAGGCAACCATATTCTATATGGCCCTATCACAATAAAGAAAAACAACAAAAAATTTTTCGCTTTTCTATACAAAAACAACAAAAAAAATTTCTACACCCACCGCTTTTCACATTCAAAGATTGAACCTCTTACACCAAAGTTCGAACTACACGCAGACTTGATCTCCTCTTCAATAGAGTACGTAGTACCATTTATGGTTCGGGCCTAACCCCTACTGAACAAAAATTTTGTCACACTAAGATCGGGATCAACCTTCAATTCGCCACATTTCATCGATTTCATCAAAGGATGGAATTACCCAACCTCTTCTCATAAATAAAGATTAGTGACCATCTAAGTCATGATCGACTTCTCAAAGAGCAATACCAACCCATAAGAGATGGAATTAAATAGTCTTCTCACAAATAGAAGTACCGACGACCATCCGTGGTGTGGTCAATCTTAGAGAGGAAGAAACCACCCTCTTCTCCACTTTTCCATACGTATACCAATCCCAAGACACCAAAGATGGTAGGGATTTACAAAATCAATGATCCATTCTAAGAGATCTCATGACGCCTCAATGTCCATCTATCAAGGATAAGTTCGTAATGCATCAAGATCACAAGGCCCCAAGAAACAGTAAAAATATTAAGCAAGTATTAAGGCATAACTAAAAGGAAGTTGAATCAAAATATATTTCCCCGCCATACATAATAATCGCTTGATATATACATACGTGTTGTATATGACAAAATGGCTAAGCTTAGTCTGCAAGGCAGAAAATACAAAGCTATCTACGTGATCTCAGATGTATACGCATATCAATCTAACATAGCATACCTCTCTCAAGACGGAGGTAGCACCGCAAGCTCCCCGCCAAGGGTATCTACACGAGCTAGCGATCGTGAGGCTAATCGCATGGTAAAGATAATGCTCATCAATGTAAGCACTCATGTCAAGAAGACTAATAGTCATCCTCGATCTAATCTAAGTACTATCTCGCAATGGCCACATCCCTAGCAGATAAGCAAGATCCCGCCTCCCAATCAATGCATCCCCGGCCGATATAGCCTCATCCTCTCTAATATAATGCATGCCTCTCTCATCAAGAGTTGTCAACATCGCGGCCCTAGCCTCGATCTCTATCATAGGTCATCGATGTAAGCTCGCGCCCAAATGTTGTACCAATAATCGAGTAACAAAGGGAACTCTGGTGGAGAATCCATCACATATGCCGGCAACTTTCAAAGATTCAAGTCATCGATGGAATGTCACCTCTCTATAGTTCCTCATCGTCCGTAATCAATCCCCTCAGACCGTGGATACTACCGCAGCCCAATCCATTTTTGTTCCATCCATGCGAAATACTCAGAATAACCCGGATAATCGATGAAAACTCACCAAATTTCACTGATCCCAACAGCATACAACCCGTGATTTGTCCTTCACCGATAAAACAAGTGGAAGCGGCATCGACTCATCGCCTCTTTAAAAGGATGAACATCCTAAACCGTCAAACCGACACATCACTACCAATGGGTGGTAAGTAATCATACCCCTCAATCCAGCCTGAGGGAGATAATCCATGCCCGAGTACGAGTTATGAAGTCAGGGGTGAGCTAAGCCCCAACACTGCAATACGGCAAATGGATCTCTAATCCCCGCCAAAAAGCTCACCACAATGCAAAGATTCGTGACACTCCGCAGTCGAAAAGGAGTACGACATGGCTATATCATGGGTGAAACAAAACCCCGCTTTCTAAATGTGCCAATTTGCCTCAAGCGTGACATAAACCACACATACAAAGATTTACCGAAGCACTGTGAACACTCCTCCGGATAAGGCAAAGAGTATGTAGTCACCTCGTAGTCTCGCAATGATCATCTAGACAATGGTATGACCTCCCTTAGAGCTCTCATTGCCATAATGACACCGATATCCGCCTTCATCCATGTACCGCGCAAGCATAAAGACGCATTTAATAACACACATAAAAGCAAAGACATCTACTCGATGAACGCCAATGGTCCTCCGGCAGGTGAAATCTTTAATGCCGCAGGTATAACTATCCTCAGAGCCAAATCACAAACAGAAAACACTAGGATATCATGTGGACGGACAATCTCTCGCCCCGCACTCACTCTACGCCTCAATCTGTGAGGGTCATGAACCGCCCTGCCATGTCTCCAATAGCCATATACACGCAAGGTCTGGCCCAATGGCAAAGATCGCCAACTGCTCATACCCTCCAAAGTAGGAGTCAACTCACGGGTCCCACACCTCCCGGGCCGCTTCCAACTTATGGTTGCAAAGGAGGTCTCACAAGTCAAAAGGCCAAATCAAAATAAAATGCTACGTGAATCGAAATTTTAATATCCCGAATCTCGGTTTTCGATGGTTTGGCCGAGTTCAACTCCCGCCGCCTCAACGGTATTCGCTCAATGCGTGGTATACTATACCAATGAGCTCAACTTTCACAGATCTGCTCGCCAATACCCCACAAAGGTCTCGATGTCGCCATTTGCGTGGTCACAACCCTAAACCTCTCTTGGGGGTTACAACGCAAAACCACAAAATATCAAACCTCCCCTACGGGGTTACAACGCCGGTTACAAAATCTATAAAGTAATTTTGACGGGTCACAACACACATCTTTCAAGCATCTACGATTCCCTGGGGTTAAAACGCAATTCAACCATCGATATTACATCATCAACGACGGCCAAGCAACCTCGACACACGTTAGCCGATGGAAAGTAAACCCATCGAAGAAACTCATCCGCCAGTATCCCCATGGGGGTTACAACGTAATGCTACCATCGACACATACATCAATGAAGGTCAAGCAACCTCGATAATGCACCCAAAGGGATTTATCCGCCGATACACACATCAACGGTTGGCCCGCAACCTCGACGATTTACAAACTGCTCATCAAGAATCTGATAAATGAGGAAATATGTTATACACATCCTCAAACAGACAAAGCCTTATCCCTACATATCTCTTACACACAAAAGGTACCTTCTATGGAATATAAGCTAGTGTTAGGATTCAAGACTTTGTGATTGCCCCAACGCCAACATCCTCGAGACTCGATCAGCATGTCCAGTTTATCACCGATTGTCATCCCAACAGATTACCCGACAATCATACATCATACATTTGCAGATCATGTCACGTGATATAAAGATCATGTTTATCTTGCTTGTATTTCAAGTGTTCTAGATTCTTTATCCTATCCATGCCTCAGATTGCATGAAATATGATAAAGAGGGCATCTCAGACACTCAAAATTTTCTCGCACGCTCACATCGACATCAGCAGGAGGGCGTATTCATCTTTCGTAGATAACCCTAGAAGACAAATGACATCCATTCCGATACTACCTAAGTTCGGGCCCAACCCAAACACAAATCAGAACACGGCCCAACCCCGAACACAAACCAAGAATGTCATTTCCAATCTCTTATTTCAGATAACCCCGAGGTATGCAGATCAAAAGACCCAAGAACAACACCGAGAGGATAGTTCTGCCTCTGCGATAACACCGCGACATTCGGGCCCAAATCCCGTAACCAACACTAGAGTAATGACTCCATCCTTGGTGATAGCCCCAAGGATGCTTTTGCGCTCCTACGATAACTTCAAATTGCTTATTTCAAACACACGCGATCACCTTTCAAGCTCAGACTTCCCACCGAGGCACTCATACCTCGACTCGTGAGCTAACAACGGGTAGACAGCACACCCACGTATGATAATGAGGCATACAAACAAGCAAATTCAATCTCGATGTAACCCTAAGCAAAGTCTACTTTCCGCTAAACCCTGATAACCCCGCGTGAGGAGTCAAAACGCCATCTTACCGCCTCAACGCTTTCTCTTACAAGATGATATCGCAAGATACCAACAAGTAGTCCAATCTCGATGTAACCCCGAGCAACGCCTCTCACTTTCAACTCAAATCGGGCGATAACCCCACGCCAAGAGTCAAATGTCATCTTGTCTCTTCAACACTCGCACGCCGTCCTCAACACTTCATACATACATACATCCAACAATGTCCCATAAGAACCGAGGAGTAATAACTCGAATGACTATTACGCTGCGATAAGATTTCTTTGATAAAATTTGAAGCTTGAAGACCATGGGCATAGAATTCTCTTCCCGACTTCAGCATAACCTCTAATCCATGTCATTGCATAACTTCGACATAAGCGGTCCAAGAAGGTCGTATACCTCTGCTCGGATTCTCGGATTGAAGTTCTGAAGTTCGAGCGACATTACAAAGGTATGAGTGCACGATTTTGAGACGACGGGACTCATGAGGCTCTTGATGCACCACGACTCAAATTGCAAGTATTAATCAAGCACCGCCGCAGTGTACCGCTACCATCCGTATATAAATATGAGCCTTGGGGTCACCTATTCAAGAGGAGAAGGAGAGAAAAAAGCGAGGAAGCCCCATTCCATTTTACTCTATATACACATCTTTCGAGTGTTTCCTCATCTTTAAACACTTGTTAGCTCACATATAGCTATCTTTTTCCCATGGAGCCGAGTGTTTATCCATTTAAAGTCATAGAAGTCTACATTAGCAGCCCACCGTAAGCCTTCTCACATTATATAATGCCTTCTTTTCATATTAGCACACATTCGTTATACACATCGAGGGTCGTGGTTACAAGCGTCATTGCCCTAACTTTGGTCCGTGGTTTTCATTTCGTGTATATATATATATATACTTATATATGTATATATTTCATATATGGACTAACATTATCGAAAGTTATGCCTCGATCGAGCCTGCATTTCACCGAGCGCTTTATCGCTTATATATATATATAACTATTGTTTATATATTCGATGAGCCCGATTTACATCCAAGACGCTTACTAATTTTATATATATATATACTTATATATATAACGTCATTTTATTATATCCGATGAGCCCGGATTCACATCCAAAGGCATTTAATTTTTATATATATATATATATATATATATATATTTATATTTCGTCAGCTCAAGTTTATTTCGTGGGTTTTTACGCCTTTTTTATTTACATTTCATCCTCGCCTGAGTTTACTTGCGGCGCTTGATCGCTTTTATGTACCTTTTATTTACATTTCGTCTCCCTCGAGTTTACTTGGTAGTAGTTGATCGCTTTTATAGCTTTTATTTATATTTTGTCCTCGCCTCGAGTTTACTTTTGTGGCAATTGATCGCTTACGCCTTTTATTTACATTTCATTCCCACCGAGTTTACTTCGTGGTGGTCGATCATGTCCATATATATATATTTACCGCTTTTATATATTTACATTTCGATCCCCATGAGTTTCTTCGTGGTTGATCATGTCCAGATATATATATTTACGCCTTTTTATATGTATAATCGCTAATCGCTTTCCATACAAATCGCAAAGATTACGTGAGCTCTGAATCATGTGATCATAGATTCAAATTTAATGAATCTAGATTCTGCCCTACGATGGACATTTTTCACCAGAAGCAAATTGTACATTATTTTACAAAGGTTCTAATTTTCTTGATTGTCATTATGCCCATGAGGAGTTCTAAGATCAACAGATATTATTTTCTAGAAGGCTTCAGATCTCTAAAAAAAAGCAAACAAACCGAACATTTAATAATAAAATGAAAGTATCAAAGGCCTCAATCGTGGCTCAAAAACCTCTTTACAAAACGCTATTTCTATATCTTGTTTAAAACTCAATTTTTCTATAAATTCAAACCCTATGTATATAGGTGCGAACGAGGTACAACACTACTTCCAAATAATTTCACATCGATCCACACACACACACACACATTCATATAATAGCTTTTGAAAAGTGGCACACCGGTAACACGTAATGCTCTGGGGTGCCTAACACCTTCCCTCCGCATAATCAAGCCCCGGACCTAAATGAATCTCTTATTTCACAGACCATTTTAGCAAAGGTGTCTCATCAACGCATCAATGTGCAAACTTTTTTCAAATATGGCTGGTGCAACCAAGCTAAATACACCAATCATGAATTTTAAAGTCAAATCATCGACATTATACATGCTCTGACCTTTTTACTTATATTTTCAAACAAATCTCACATTAACATGAGAACACCAAAGAACAAGTAACGTAAAAGGGACACTAAAAAATCCCGACGGACGACATATTTACGTAATATGGATATATGAAAAATGTTATGAACACGAGACATACTTCAAGCAAAGTTAGTCTATACGCCACGCATCCTACTCAATCGAGGATTAAAATGGGCCAATGAATCAAGGATTGAGCTTTCTCTCTTCTAAATCTCATAACTCCTTTCCATGGAGCAACACGTAACAACACATGATCTCCAATATCGAATTCCACGCCCTTTCGATGAAGATCAACATAACTCTTTTGGTCGATCTTGTGAGGTTTTTATACGTCACGATCGCTTCAATCTTTCCGTAGTCATATACGCACCAACTCCGTCCCAACAACGTTGCTTCACCCACTTCATCCCAAAGATACCGGAGAACGACACTTTCTTCCATACAACGCTCAAATGGAGCCATGCCAATACTTGTTTGATAACTCGTCATTGTATGAAAAACTCCACCAACGATAAGAACTTGTCCCAACTTCCCTTTGAAGTCAAGGACACAAAGTCTTAATAAATCTTCAAGAGTTTGAATAGTCCTCTCGATTGTCCGTCCGCCTCGAGGATGATATGCCGAACTAAATCGTAATTCTGCGTCTCATAGCTTTTTGCAAACTAACCCAAAATCGTAAGTGAATCTTCGGGTCTCGATCAAAAACTATGGATACCGCATACCATGCAATCTTATAATCTCGCTTATGTACATACGAGCAAGACGCTCAAGTGTATAAGTTTCTCGAGATTGGTAAGAAATGAGCGCACTTGGTCAATCTATCAACAATGACCCAAATCAGATCTACGCCTTGAGAAACCTTTGGGAAGACCAAGAATGAAATCCATGGTAATGTGCTCCCACTTCCATTCCGAATTTCAAGTGGTTGCAAATGGACCTTTTGGTACTTGATGTCCGCTTTGACTCATTGACAAGTTAGACACCTTGAGATAAATAACGCTATCTCTCTTTCATATTGCTTCCACCAAAATGTATGATCGTAAGATCACGATACATTTTGGTACTCCCAAGATGGATTGCAAACGGTGTGTTGCGCGCCCATCATGATTTTATACTTTAAATCGTGGTCGTTAGGAACACAAAGTCTAGAGTCGACTCAAAGTATTCCTTCTTCATCGATTCTTGCTTCCTAAGATAGCACCTTCTTGACTTTCTTCCTCATACGATCAACTCCAGTGTCCAGAGTTTGAGCAAATTTTAACTTTATCAATTAAAGCCTGCTTCTACTCAGATATTCACCATCATCACATGGGTCCTCTGAGTCTTTAACTCTATCTCCATCCTTTGCAAGTCACACAAAATGGGCCTCATACTGACAATATCGCACTCAGCATTCGCATATGATCTTCTACTCAATGCATCGCCTACCACGCTCGCTTTTCCAGATGGTATTGATGGTACGATCATAATCTTTCAATAGCTCAAGCCAACGTCGCTGTCGATGTTAAGTTCCTTTTGAGTGAAGAAATATTTGAGGCTTTTATGATCCGTGAAAGATCTCCACTTTCTCCCATACAAGTAATGCCTCCAAATTTTAAGTGCGAAGATAAAAACGCCAACTCTAGATCATGAGTAGGATAATTCTCTCATATTCTTTGAGTTGTCGAGAGGCATAGGCTATGACTTTCCCATGTTGCATGAGAACACATCCTAACCTTTTTCCTCAAGCATCACCAGAGATGACAAATCCTCCGAGCCGATGGTATTGTCGTAACAAAATAAATGAGTCTCCTCTCGAGTTCTTGAAAACTCTTCTCACATTCCTCGCCTCCAACCAAATTTTGTATCTTTTCGAGTCACCGAAGTTATGGAGTAGCGATTCGAGAAAATCCTTCCACGAATCTCCGATAATAACCACCTAAACCGAGAAAGCTACGATTTCTGGCCACCGATTTAGGTTGTTCCCACTTTTGAATTGCTTCAATCTTTGTCGGGTCAATAGATATTCCACGACTTGATACTACGTGCCCAAGGAATGCTACTTCCTCAAGCCGTAACTCGATTTCTTCAACTCGCATAAAGCTTGTTTTCACGGCTTTTGGAGTATCAAATTTCAAGTGTCGCTTTCATGATCTTCACTACTTTTTGAATAAATAAGGATGTCATCAATAAAGACGACCACAAAGTGATCCAAATATTCCTCAATACTTGGCTCATCATATCCATGAAGGCAAGAGAGAGCATTAGTCAATCCAAAAGACATGACTAGGAATTCATAATGCCCGCATCGAAGTTCTCGAAGTCATCTTTGAATGTCATCTGCTCTAATCTTCAATCGGTGATATCCTAACGAAGATCAATCTTTGAAAAGAATTTGCACCTTGCAACCGGGTCAAACAGTCATCAATACGCGGGCAATGGGTACCTATTTTTGATGGTGACATGATTCAACTCCCGATAATCAATACAAAGTCGATACTCCCATCTTTCTTTTTCACTTAATAGAAAAGAGCACCCCAAGGAGAAGTACTTAGACTAATAAAGCCAATGTCTAACAATTCCTCAGCAGCTGGGTCTTTAACTCCTCAAGTTCAATAGAGCCATTCGATATGGGCTTTGAAATGGGTTTTGTACCGGGTTCAAGGTCGATACAAAATTCAATTTCACGCCTCTGGGTAGGCCAGAGTTCTTCAGGAATACGCCAGAAATTTATTAACAATAGAAATATCATTCAAAATCGATTTATTTTTGTTTAGATCCGTGATATGAGCTAAGAAAGCTTGACATCCATTTTTAATAAACGAATAGCTTTATGGCTTGAGATGACAAAGATTGATTTTAATGGTTTGGTCATTTTGAATTCACATAATAGGTTGGTTAGTAATATGAAAGCTAACAACCTTACAAAAATAATCAATTTTTGCATGATGAGTAGTTAACCAATCAATCCCTAGAATCACATCAAATGCAAGTATTTTCAAAGAAATAAGATCGACAGGTAATGCGAGGGTACCGATTTGAACCAAACAAGACTTATAAATAGTGGATGTAATGAAGGTTTCTCCCAACGGAGTTTCAACAGATAAGTCAAAGTCTAATTTCTCCGAGTCAAATTTAAACGCTGAGCGCAAGTAGGAGAAATAAAAGAATGGGTAGAACCGTATCAAATAAGGTATATACTTCACTAGAGTTTATGATAAGCTTACCCGTGATGACCTCGCTCGTTCCTTGCTTTCGGGAGGTCACGACAAACGCCTCCTTGAACTACCGGGCTTTTACTTTTTTCTGGACTACCTTTTGTGCCTCCATCCCAAATTGAACTTGTCTTCGTGTGAACGACAAAATCGGGCTAGGTGACCTTCTCTTCCACAATTATAACACGCTTTGATGGCATCGCTAGCTTTGACCGATGTGTCCTCCCCTCCACATTTGAAGCATATGATAGGTGGTCGCTTCTCCTTCCTTAACGACGGGTGTCATGCCGACGCCTTTCCATCATTGTTGAATCTCCTCTCTTGAAATGTCCATTCTTATTGTTTTGCCATGATTACCACCAAGTGGTTACCATTTCGCATGTTGATTCCTCCACGCTTGTTTTGCACCGCTCACGATCGCTATCACTAGTATTATCATTTTGCCTTACCGCTTCTTTTTCGTTAGGTTGACTCATTATCGCGCCCCAATAATCGAGCCCTATTAACAACATCCTAATACAAACACAATTTATGAGAGATAAGATATCGACGATCTCTAAGTTCAAACCTCTTAGAAAACATTCGCGCTATTCTCTCCTCATTATCAACCAAATGGGACGCAAAACCGGACAACTCTAAAAACTTAGCTTCAGATCGCGACACTGGCCATGTTGTTTTGCTCCAACTTGATGAACTCTACCTCTTTCATGTGATTTAATACTTTCGAAAGTACTTGTCGCTGAATGCTTCGAACTTCTCCCAAGACATCTTCAAGCAATGCGGCAGTCGAGTACGCTTTTACGTATTCCCACCAAGAATCATACCTCCTCGCACAACAAAGGCGGTGGCAAAGGGAACCTTTTGCTCCTTCGAGCATCCCAAGACATCAAATATCTTGTTGATCTCGCTTATCCACGCCTCCGCTTTTAAGTGGTTTTCGCTTCCAAAAACTTCGTGGTCCCAGCCCTTAAATCTATTTAGCTATGACTGGCTCGAGAGTTGCTGCCAGAGTTTCCACCTACATTTTGGACAGAGTCGCTTCATGGCCTCGATGTTGCATGAATTTCATAAAGCCTCTCAACATTCCATCATTCATCATTTGGTCAAGGTTGTTGTTTCGTATGAGGATTGTCGCCTTCCTCGATGCACATTATCCTCGATTATCGATCCGTGGAGACTCAACTGGCCTCCTCGTGGCTCCATTGATGTTCTCAACATTCTTGATGTCATTTTCAAATACCGCCACAAAACAAGGGTTAATTAACATATCACATATTATCCCTATACTCTAATCGACCAATTAAATACCAAATAAACTTAGGTAGGTCATACTAGCGGAAGAATTCCCTGCCTCCCTCCTAGTTCTTGTCTTCACATCTTAGCTGTGGATCATATCCCTAAGCTTTGATACCAACTCGTGACGCCCCCAAAATAGGTATACATCACCCATCTCGAGTCGCCAAATACATGGTACAAAATTCAAATACAACTTAATAATAAACAATGGTAAAATACTTACAAAACATATAATCGAGAGTTTTAATAAGAATATTGTCATCTAGATAATATCCACACTTAAAAGAGTCCTCATTACATTTATTATCACACTATTTAATGTAATAGTGAGGACTACTAATACTATCATCTCGACCACCACCTGCTCCTCGACTAGTCCTCGCCACGCTCTCATTTCCTCAAGAGAACAAAGAAAGAAAAGGGTGAGCTCAACTAGCCCAAGAAGAAATATTATGACTAAGATAATGCAAAATAAATTATCATTAGCCTTCAACAATGTTAAACCGATAAAATATAATAAACATCAAGTTTAACTCAATGAATAAGCAATCCATTAAAAGAGTCAAGTAGAGAATAAAATCTACTATCTTTTATGATTTAAAAGGTTTTTCATCACTTTTATCATTGACTCACTTTTAATAAATAATCCACATCATCCCTCGCACTACTACCAAGGATATTCATTAAGATCACAACCATAAATTATCCATGCACTACTACCAAGGATATTCGTATTCATCAATGGTCAAGATCATGCCAACAACTCGCCCATCAATGCACTACGGGCCAACGAGGACTTTTTACACATCATTTGTAATATTACTACCATGATTATACCGAATAATCCTCGGTCATAATCATACCAAGTCCATCTATGCACCATGTGCCACAAATGACTTTCAACATAATATAAAATATGAGGATGATGACAATGATATAAGAATTCAATAAAACAAGTTCAAGAATTAATTTATCCAGAACTAATAACGCCCAAATTGTCAACATGATACTTTTTGTAGAGTAAAATTCAAGAATGCTCAAGAATATTTCCATGAAAAGATATCGATGAAGCGCAAATATCAAGGATATTCCACTAATTTCATGGAGTATAGAAGTCAAAACTTTAACCAACCGAGTATAATAAAGAATGGAATAACAAAAGAAATCACCAGCATATGCGATAGATCGCGCATGCAAAAGTTATTCCAATGTAATAAATAAATAACGTAACCAAGTCATGCAATGTAAACGCATTGCATAAGATATATTCCAATGTAATAATAAATAATGGAACTGTGTCATGCATAAAACGCATTGCATGTGATGTTCCAATGTAATAATAAATAATGGAACCAGTCATGCGAAACGCATGCATGTGATGTTCCAAATGTAATAATAAAGAATGAAATAACAAAAGAATTTCACCACGTATGCGGTACTTCTCATGTATGTGTTATTCCAACATAATAATAAAGAATGGAATAATGTAAGAATTTCACCAAGTATGCAGATTTCATGATATACAAAGTTATTCCAACATAATAATAAAAAGAATGGAATAATGTAAGTTCTCTTCATGAAGACGAAAGAAAGAATAATACCCCTCACCGTAAAAGAAGAGTATTCCAATGGTAGGGCAAGGATATTCTTGAAGAAAACTTCACACTACGCCAAAGCTTCTAAAACTCTAAAGAAATACGCCAAGATTATAAAGAATTTCCTAACTTCCGTGTGTTTTTCAATTCTAACTAAAGCATCCTATTTATAGAGAATGGAAAGGATACAATTTGAGAAAAAATCACGGACGCAATAAATGATGCAATTACTTGATGAAATTTTGATAACCTACTTGATGCAAAATTCAAACCTTCCTCCAATAAGAATCAATAAAAATATAATATATATATATATATATATATATATATATAAATAAACACATATATTAAAAAAAAAAAATTCACCCTAAACAACCTTTGAAAAGAAACTCCCATAACCCGCCAAATTCATCCATCACCCACCCACATATATTCGATAACTTATAACATATATAAATAAATTAATGTATACTTTAATTCCACACATGCAAAAATCAATTATATATATACATAATCTATATACCTCTTTTTATAATAACTCATTCCCCCACCTATTTTCTAAACATTTCATTTCTCCCACCTTTCTATATATATATATATATATATACCTTTATATATATAATAATTTTCTACCAATTATTTTGAAAATTGGGTAAATGGGGGTCCATATAATAAGCCAATTTATAACAAATATTTTATAAAATTCCTTCAATATTTTTAACAACATTTATCATCATTATTATAATTCACAATATTAATCGACTGTGTCGCTCCTGTGAAAGAGGGGCTTTCCAATAAGGATTTCTCCCTATCATGCCAAGCAATTAGGTGACCAAACCTCTCCTCGCGTAACTTCTAGACATCATCGCTAATATTACAAATAATAATATTAATAACTTCATCGCCTCAATTATCGATTTAATAATATATATAATATCGATAATAATCAATCAAATAACGGAGATACTATGCAAGAAATTATCGAGCAATAATCGAACAAAACCGAGTGACTTCTCACGTAAGCATCAATAATCAATACCGTAGTGCTACTACGCAACCACGCCAGACATCGCATTTCTACTATCGACTAGTTTCAACAGCTTTAATCAGAAACTTCCGCCATTATTTTCATAAAATATTTTTGTCGCTTTCTCAATCCGACAATAATTTCGCTAGGGGTCCACTAATGATTGTGTCATTGCATTTAATATTCCCCGTTAAAACTAATATTCCCCACCAATCGAATATTATATAACAACTCACATACTTTTTGCAAAATTTATAAATATTACCCACAACTATAACATTATATCAAATTCATTCCATAATATTTAAAATGATATTTATAGAAAATCATCTTTATTAAAAAAAGTCAATCTTACAAAATTAATTTCCAACTCTTTAGAAATTAAAATAATAATAATTTTAATAATATTAATAAGACTCTCTTATTAATTTATATATTTAATATTTCCATTAAATAATAAATTAAGCTATTTAATTTATTCTATCACCATAGATTAAATTAAATACACTTAACATATTATTACGATTATGCCATTAACTTCTTAAATAATTATTCTTCCTTTTATGGTGTGACCTTTTAGGTTCTCCATATTAAACCTATTGAATAAATCAATTAGAATAATTTAATCTTATTTAAATAAATAAACTAAAAAATTAATTTATTTAAATAAATAATATTTATTCTACAATATGGATAAACTTCCCTAATGATCAACGACTTTCCATATAATATAGATTTCAACATTAATCATAAAAGAACCTTTCGAGTAAATAGTTACCGCATAATTCAATCCTTCCACCATACAACGTCTCCAATTAAATATAAGATACGGAATCACCGCTGTCTTATTTTATTTAATTATATGTATTTCGACTCTTAAATGCACAACTCCAAATAATGCAAATTAGAAACTCCTTTCTAATTTCATTCTCGCCGCCAAGGACTACCGGGTTGTCATTTATCGAATCACATAGACATTTCTCTTTTTACTGTAAGTGGTAGATTCTTTATCGATCATACATTATCTCCATGCATAACTTATTATACCCAAGCATACCCTTTGATATACCCTAAGGGTCTTAAGGAATAAGTCAAAGTATAACTCATCATACACAAGATACTATGATGATCTCAAGTCCAAGGATCACTAGACTACTATCACTACAGAATTCCTATCGACAGCAAGTAAACTCCATTAGGTATTCCTTAGCAAGCCACGCTCAGTGAACTTATTCTCTCTATAAGCACCTACATACTTGCTTTAGTGTTCCACACAAATGATCATGAGATCAATCATCCTCATCCAATAAGCAAGTAAACGATGTACCAATCTATCCTGATTCACTAATCCCCAATTTAGTAATCCAACGATTGGGAACTATTTTAGTTTTAAGCTTTCTAAGAATTTAGATCTCATTAGAATGATCATCATCATTATTCTAAAAGATTTGCTTAAAACTACGGGTTTATCACATATTATAAAACAAAGATCATATAGATAATTAAAAGCCTTTAATAAATTAATACTTTTTATTAATAAATGAATAAGATTGTTACAAAGTATATGCTTTATCATCAAACATGATCGGGCTTGTGTGCATACTACTTTCAATCTCCCACTTGCACTAAAGCCAATCGCCATGGTATCTCATACCCTTTTCTCTAAGTGACGATTATCCCGCCGTTGGATAAGCTTTAGTTAATGGATATGTAATGTTGTTCTTGAGAGTTCACTATCTCTATAGTGATTTCCCATCTTTCAATGATTCCTATAATCAAATGAAAGTGCCACAACACATGTTTAGATCCAAGATGAGACTTAGAACTATTCCTAGTTCAGAATGAACTTTTCATCCAAACAATCAACTCATAGCCTTCATTTATAGCTATATACTTTGTCTTTTATCACTAAACCAACAACTATTTGCCGCTTGGAACCTTTCCAATTCATCACCACCGCTCAAGGTAACGCTTTACCTTAAAGTGGATTTTTCGTCGCCTTGGTCTGTCCTAAAAAAAAACTTGAGTCCGTTAAGCCTCTAGTTTTAATTTAGACCACCATAAATTTTAATCACATCCTTAGTGCTCTGCTAAGTACTTTTAAGATGTTTTTCACTGCCTTACAAAGATCTTCTCCAAATACGACCGATCAACATCGTGTCTCATATATTTCATTGTATACATGATTGTCACCATGCGATCTCTCTTTCGTGAGTCTATAGGGACTATTAAGAGATATACACCACGGCTCATCAACATGAGACATCTCTTGAGTTTGCCATGCTAAACAACTTTAACATCAAATGAATATATCGCCTCGGGTTAAGTCGAGCATCCTCTTTAAATCTATCTATATAGATTTGTATCCCCAATTAAGATACTCTTCCCAAATCATTCATGGAGGAATGTTTAGACAACTTTATCTTTATCGATTCTAGCATTAGTATATCATTCCTTATCCGTAGTATATCAATATATAATACTAGGAATGTCACGACGCCCCCCAATCGAATCTTTTGTACACACACTAGGTTCATTCTTGTTTTTGATAAAATCAAACTCTTTTGATTGTTTCATCAAAACGAATGTTCCATTTTGGAAGCTTGCTTCAATCCATTTCTCCGAGTGTCTACAACTCTTACCTCATCGTATGTAATCGGATCATCATCTTCTATGATGTGTACCTCATCATCATCATCTATGATGAATCCATACCTCCTAGGTATCTTCTGTATTATTCCGCATTTACGATCTTGTTGTGGTACAATAGGTCTATCTACAAGTTCCTCTTATTCGACTTATAAAGGTTTTGTGGTTCTTGAACTCTTCAAGATTCTATTATCCTCCCACTAGCCCCTTCAATGATAAACACCTTTTATCTTAGAAGGTAGCGGTTTCGCAACAAACACCTTTTGCTAAGTAGGATTATAGAACATATACCCTAAACTTACTTTAGATGTCCCACAAATACACTTGTTAAATCTTGTCCCAAGCTTATCCTTTGAAACCTTTTCACATAAGTTGACAACCCTTTATCTTAACATACTTAAGATTAGAATCCTCCCCGTCCATAACTTTTTATGGAGTCTTGGGGACTAATTTTGAGGTTACCTTTTTCAGAGATATGCAACCATTTCTAGACATTACCCTGTATGATACCGAATGCTCAGAAAAATCATTATGGATCGCACTACGTCCAACAAGGTACGATTTTTCCTTTTCAGATACATCAATCAATTATCACAGATCGAGGCGCCCATTATGAGAAAACCATTTGAGATGATCTAGAAACTTATCAGACAAGTATTCCTTCCTCGATCCGATCAAAGAATCCTAATACTTTGCCAATTTGTTTCACTTCAATTTTTTGAACCTTTCAAATAATTCACACTTGTATTTCATCAAATACAAACATTCAACTCTTCAAATGATCATCTCCTTTTTTATACTAGTTTGTTCAATTTGCAAAATAATTTTTCACGTAAGTCAAGTATACAAAATCTATTAAGTAATATTCCAATTTATACAAAACATTATTATTATAAATAGAACAACAATTGTTCTTAAATATAATACCAAAGATTTCATCATCCAACAACAAAATGGAAATAATGTTTCTAACGAGAACTCGAATACAATAACAACTTATCGACTTAATAGATTTTCCCGTAGGCAATGCTAAACTATAAGTTCCTATGGCTAATGCAAAGAACCTTGCTTTCATTTCCACACATAGGATTACTTATCCTTTGTTTAGCTTTCTACTTCGCTTGTTCCTTCATAAATCTATATTTATGATAACCAAAGTTTCAGATCCAATACCCAAGTAGAAACCTCGACTTAAAGAAAATTTATTTTAATCATGAACAAAATCTATATTTGTAACCAAACTTCACTAAGCTTCTTCTCGTTAGCCTCTCTAAGATGTTTCTCAGAGCTTTTTTTCCAAAGGTCCAGTGCTTATTATAAAGGGAAGCAAACTCATTTGCTATCCGTATCGCTTTTGTTCTTATTATCCTTTATTTTGCCTTTCTATTTACCTTCTTAGAATCGCTTTTTCTTTTTAGAAGATCCTTGGCCCCTACCAAGAAGACTTGGTCTTTCGTCGAAAAGTGACTTCAACATTTTTCAACATGTTAAGCAAATCAAATGAGGTCGATATCTAGCTTGTTCATATGAAAAATTCACAACAATTATGAAAGGAGTCCGGAGTGAGTGCAAGATCAAATCTCGCTCAACTCTCCATCCATGACAAAACCTCGTCATTCCTAATTGATCAATCAAATTGATAATGTTAAGGACTTTTATCCAGCATCAGAGTGTCATCAATCATTCTAGATCTAAGAGCTCCTTAGATATCTATATCTATTAGTCCTACTTTCCTCACCATCAACTACTTGATGCAAGAATATATAGTAGAGCATCCATAGTTTCACGCTAACGCCGAAGCTCAAGTACTCATGGATGCGAGCACGATGCATCGAGCCAATCGCAGCATCATCTTCGCCACTTTCTAAAAGTAGCAATCTCTTCCTCGTAGGCATTGTCTCGCAACTATTGCAGGGGATACGGCGATTAAGGACATAAGATAGCTTTTTTCAAATGTGAGAACTATTCTCAAATTCCTTAACCAATCCATTAATACTTCTATTCCTATTAAATAACATCTAATATGCTTCGCAAAGGATAAGAATTTAGACATTGTAAAATTCTCAGAAATGAATTTGTAATTAACAATATTTTAGCATACATTCTTTTATTAATTACCAAAATAAATTAGGTCTTGTTTTAAATTGGTATCTCCCACTATTTTCTTCAAACTATATTACCCTCAATATATATAGTTCGGCAAATATCTAATTAAAGATATGCTAGTGAGAATAAGGATCCCATTTCAAATGTATATAGCCTTATGTGCACAACAAACTATATATAAATAAATAGGTAGACAACTCTTGTCAATTACATCAACTATGTAACTCCTCAGATTTTGCCTCTTAGATCATAATGGTCAAGTGTGTGCACATCCAAACTAAAATGATCTAAGTTAAGTCCAACCTAAGACTTCCATATATTCAAAAAGAAAAAACATCATCCTTGTGTGACACAACAAAACAATAATATTGTTCAATTTTCTTTTTATAAGCATCAAATGTGATAAAATTAACATCTTAAATATTTAATATAAGCTCAGGTGGTGTACAACAAACTTATATTAAATATTTAATACTCTATTATTTTTATCATGCTAGAAGGCTTACGCTCGATATTCCAAATATCTTTGAACGCTTACAACTTAATATAAAATATTTGAGGGGTTTGTTATTAATTTGTCTCATCTTGTTTAGCTACAGGCATGCACATATATATATATATATATATATATATATATATATATATATATAATACGCACATATTAATGAACATGCTCAAGCATGCATATATATATATATATATATATATATATATATATATATAAGCATATATAAAATACTATATTCTACCCTAATTGATTATGGACTTTATTCTAGTTTGGTCACTAGAGCCACCAAGTGAACCAAAAGGTCAAACCCTAGGGGTGCAAGAATTAATATTTAAATATAACTATTACATTTAAACCCTGCTCCATTACAAATCTAAGTCTTCAAGTCCTCCTTTCCTCGATCTCCAATTCTTCAAAATTAATTCTAACTATTCCTATTACAAAACTATTTAAAATAAATAGAAACCTCGATCAACAGCCATGGGGAAGTACATAGAGGAGATAGAATTTACATTAAGAAAAATTAGAGAAGACGAGGTACGCAGTAACCTCATTTAATAAAAACCCATACATTCACGCATCCAACTAAAATAAAATCCAATCACATCGGGTCAATAATCCATAATCAATCCCATTTATTATCATACACATCACCATATGCATCAATAAATAACATTCATCTCATGAATAATAAACATTCAATATATATATCGATATCATTTAATGGGCAAATTTAGTTAGATAAAATCTAATTTTGAATCAAAATAAACTCCTTTATTTTTAATCCAAATTTAAATCAAAATAAACTCTTTTATTTTAATTTATCCAATTTTGAATAAAATAAACTATTTTATTTTAATCAAATTCTTTAATCAAAATAAACTCTTTTATTTTAATTAATTATGGAATCCAATTCCAATAAAAAAAACTATATTAAAGGAAACACTTGATTAATTCAAAATAAACTCATTTATTTTAATTAATATGAAATCTTATTTCATATCTAAAAAAAAATTTTATTTAAGGAAATACTTATTCTCTTTTCCTATTCACAAATAAACTCATTTATTTTGAATAATATGAAATCTTATTTCATATCTAAATAAACTCCTTTATTTAAGGAAATTAGGATTCTAATTTCAACTCCAATTAAATATCATGAATCCAATTCCAACTCTAATTAATTAGCATGAAATCCAATTTTAAAATTAAATAAACTTTTTATTTTAAAATTAAAATAAATATTTTATTTTAATTATAAAATAATTAAGAATTATATAATATAAATCGTCATAATCCTATTCCCGCAATATATTATGCTTCCATATTAATATATAATACGTATATACTATAAACCTTAATAGCTCATTATCATTCGCAATTTCGCATGATCACAAATTCATATTCTTAATGTGCTGATTCATATGGTTAATATATATATATATACGCAACTAACATAATCATGTAGTTATCTAATGTACGTAAACAATATATTTATATTATATTATAACAACATATAAATATATATAAATATAATCGTATATATATATATATATATATATATATATAAATTCTATCCAATTAGAATCGCTTTAGTTTTTTTATAAGCCACAGTTTCAAAACATACTAAATGGTCCGATGTTATCACGCCTTTTTGACCGAATCACTCCTATATATATATAATAAATATATTATAACGCTTTATTAAAAAAAATACTCTTTTTTTTTTTAATTTTATTACAAATAAAATTATGTATATTTTATTAAAATAAATTTATACAACAAAAATTATGCCAATTAAATTATTCTAAACACATATCAATATACATATCAAATTAAAATAATTAATAATTTATATAAAGGTTCGGCTCGATGCCACCATTAGTTTGTAATATTCATGAACGCAATCAAATTGCACAAAATAAGCGAAAACGTGAAAATCGTAGTTTTAAAATTTTACAAACCATATACCCGATCATCCTTTATGCATAATTATTAATTAAACGAAAAGATAAAGAACAAGAATCATACCCTTGAAGATTCGAGCTTCCTCAGTACAAGTTCACCTCCAAATCCTTTTCGCTCAACTCAATCCACCGGTTTGGTTCCTTCCTTTCGATCAACGCTAGCCACCCAAGTGTTCGGCCTCTAGAGGTGATCCACCAAGGAAGAAGAAAGATTCAAGAAGATGGGTGTTCGCAAAACCCTAGTTTTCTATCTCTCTCATAAAAAAACGTACTCTCCAACTATCGAATTACGCCTTTCATTGTCAGAAAAAAGTCAACAACCACCTCACCCATAATAAGACTCTCTTATTTATAGATGTAAGCAACCCTCCTTAACAATTAAGAAATTGAGTTTTATTTTAATTAATTAAAACTTTTAATTAATTAGCCTCCTAATCTTATTAGAATAATTAATTAAACTCTTTAATTAATTAAATCCTAATCTTATTAGAATATACAGTACTTTTTAAATTAATTCCTAAACTCTTTAGAAATTAAATAATAATAATATTAATAATAATAATAATAAGAATTCTTATTAATTTATATTTAATATTTCAAAATATTAAATAATAATATTAAGCTATTTAATTTATTCTATCACCATAGATTAAATTAAATATACTTAACATATTATTACGATTATGCCATTAACTTCTTAAATAATTATTCTTCCTTTTATGGTGTGACCTTTAGTGTTCTCCATATTAAACCTAATTGTGAATAAATCAATTAGAATAATTCTAATCTTATTTAAATAAATAAATTAAACTATTAATTTATTTAAATAAATAATATTTATTCTACAATAGGATAAGCCTCCCTAATGATCAACGACTTTCCGTATAATATAGATTTCAACATTAATCATAAAAGAACCTTTCGAGTAAATAGTTACCGATAATTCAATCCTTCCACCATACAATGTCTCCAATTAAATATAAGACATAAAATTACCACAAGTCTTATTTTATTTAATTATATGTATTTCGACTTTTAAATGCACAACTCAAATAATGCAAATTAGAAACTCCTTTCTAATTTTATTCTCGCCGCCAAGGACTACTGGGTCATCATTTATCGAATCACATAGACATTTCTCTTCTTTACTGTAAGTTTAGATTCTTTATCGATCATACATTATCTCCACGCATAACTTATTATACCCAAGCATACCCTTCGATATACCCTAAGGGTCTTAAGGAATAAGTCAAAGTATAACTCATCATACACAAGATACTATGATGATCTCAAGTCCAAGGATCACTAGATTTACTATCACTACAGAATTCCTATCGACAGCAAGTAAACTCCATTAGGTATTCCTTAACGAGCCAATGCTCAAAGGAACTTATTCTCTAATAAGCACCTACATACTTGCTTTTAGTGTTCCACACAAAATAATCATGAGATCAATCATCCTCATCCAATGAAAGCAAGCAACGTATGTACTCAATCTATCCTGGATTCACTAATCCCCAATTTAGTAATCCAACGATTGGGAACTATTTTAGTTTTAAGCTTTCTAAGAATTTAGATCTCATTAGAATGATCATCATCATTATTCTAAAAGCATCGCTTAAAACTACGGGTTTATCACATATTATAAAATAGATCACGTAGATAATTAAAAGTTTTAATAAATTAATACTTTTATTAATAAATGAATAAGATCATAAAAGTATATGCTTTATTCAATAAATTAAAGTGTACTTTTAATAATAAATGAATAAGATTGTTACAAAGTATAACTACGCTTTTATCAAAAAATAATATTCAAAATGATATTTATAGAAAATTCATCTTCATTTATAAAAGTTGGGGTCTTACAACCTCCCTTCTTATGAAATTTCGTCCTCAAAATTAGGGGTACAACTGATACCCTGTATGTTTTCAAATAGGTGAGGATACCTTTCTCGATTTTATTTCAGATTCTAACTCCTGTGTCATTTCCATTTCAACATCGAAGTTTCTCCATAAAACTTTCGATTTGAGGTATAACTCGAGCGTAAAAATATGCTCCTTTTATCCAAAAATTTAACAAAAACCTCTTCATAATGCTAAATCTTTCTTACTATTTCGCTCTCGGTTCTAATTCAATAATGTGGTTCGTGTCTTTCACATATTTACGAATATGATTTGTGAAAAATGTTATGAACACGACATACTTGGTGGTAAGCGATAACCTATAGCTATAGCTCCTACTGCTCGAGGATTAAAATGGGCCAATGAATCTAGGATCGAGCTTTCCTTTCTTTCCAAATCTCGAATCTCTTTCCATGGAGCAACACGTAATAACACACATGTTCTCCAATATCAATTCCACGCCTTTCGATGAAGATCATCATAACTCTTTTATCGATCTTCAGTGTTTTTATACGCTGGTTTGATCGTTTCAATCTTTTCCTCAGAAGTCATACGCATCAACCCAAATTCCCAAGAATGTTGCTTCACCCACCTCATTCCAAAGATAATCGAGAATGACACTTCTTCCATACAACGCCTTCAATAGAGCCAATAATACTTGCTTGATATACTGCACGTTGTCAGGAAAACTCCACCAATGGTAAAAATTGTCCCAACTTCCTCAAGTCAAGGTCACAGAGTCTTAATAGATCTTCAAGAGTTTGAATAGTCCTCTTCAATCGCCTCATCCCATTCGAGGATGATAAGTTTAACTAAAACTTGTAAATCTTGGTCTTGGGTAAAAACTTGTCCCAACTTCCTCAAGTGAATCTTGGGTCTCAATCGTAAACTATGGATACCGCATACCATGCAATCTACAATCTTCGCTTATGTACATACGAGCAAGACGCTCAAGTGTATAAGTTCTCAGATAGGTAAAAAATGAGCCGACCTTAGTCAATCTATCAACAATGACCCAAATCGCATCTAAGCCTTGAGAAACCTTGCGGGAAGACCGATAACTAAATCCATGGTAATGTGCTCCCATTTCCATTCTAGAATTTCAAGGGTTGCAATGGACCTTTTCGGTACTGATGTCTACTCGACTGGGCTGGACAAGTTAGACACCTTTGAAATAAACTCCGCGATCTCTCTCTTCATATTGTTCCACCAAAATGTACGTCAAGATCATGATACATTTGGTACTCCCTAGATGGATTGCAAATAAAGTGTCAGGCGCCCATCATAATTTTATACTTTTAAGTCGTAATCATTAGGAACACAAAGTCCGGAGTCGACCAAGTATTCCTTCTTCATCGATTATTGCTTCCAAAGATAAGATCTTCTTGCACTTTCTTCCTCATAATGATCACCTGTGCTCATGGTTTGAGCAAATTTTAACTTTATCGACAAAGCCTGCTTCTACTTGATATTCGCCATCATCACGCGGGTCCTCGAGTCTTTAACTCATCTCCATCCTTTGCAAGTCATATAAAATGGGCCTTTGCATCGACAATATCGCACTCGCACTTCGATATGAACTCTTCTACTCAATGTGTCACCATTACGCTCGCTTTTACTTGTGATGGTATCGAATGGTACGATCATAATCTTTCAATAAATTTCAAGCCAACATTGTTGTCGTGATGTCGAAGTTCCATTTGGGTGAAGAAATATTTGAGGCTTTTTATGATCCGTGAAAGATCTCCACTTTCTCCATACAAGTAATGCCTCCAAATCTTTAGTGCAAAAACGATCGGGCCGCTAACTCTAGATCACGCAGTAGATAATTCCTCATATTCTTTTGAGTTTGTCGTGAAGCATAAAGCTATGGCTTTCCCATATCAGATGAGAACACATCCTAACCCTTTGCCCAAGCATCACTATAGATGACAAATCCTCCGAGCCCAATGGTATCACGTAACAAAAATAAATGAGTCTCCTCTCGAGTTCTTGAAAACTCTTCTCACATTCCTCGCTTCCAACTGAATTTTGTATCTTTTCAAGTCACCGAAGTAATGGAGTAGCGATTTGAGAAAATCCTTCCACGAATCTCCGATAATAACCAACCAAACTCCGTAAAGCTACGCATTTCAAGTTATCGATTTAGGTTGCTCCCGCTTTTAATTACTTCAATCTTCACGTTAATGATATTCTCGTGATTTGATATCACGCGCCCAAGGAATGCTACTTCCTCAAGCCAAAACTCACATTTCTTCAACTCGGCATAAAGCTTGTTTTCGCGATACTTTTGGAGTATCAACCTCAAGTGTTGCTTATGATCTTCTACTTTTGAATATATGAGGATGTCATCAATAAAGATGACCACAAAGTGATCCAAATATTCCTCAATACTCAAGCTTCATCATATCCATGAAGGCAAGCAGAGCATTAGTCAATCCAAAAGACATGACTTGGAATTCATAATACCAAAGATTAAGTTCTCAAAGCCGCCTTTGAATGTCATCGCTTTTAATCTTTTAACCGATGATATCCTAACGAAGATAGATATTTGAAAAGAATTCGCTACTTTGCAACCGGGTCAAACAGTGTCATCAATACGAGGCAATGGGTACCTATTCGATGGTGACATAATTCAACTCCCCGATAATCAATACAAAGTCAAATACTCCCATCTTTCTTCTTCACGAATGTAACAGAGCACCCCAAGGAGACGACCAGATGAATGAAACCGATGTCTAACAATTCTCGTAGTCGGCCTTTAACCCTCAAGTTCAATAGAGCCATTCGACATGGGGCTTTTGAAATGGGTTTTGTAATGATTCAAGGTCGATACAAAATTCAATTTCACGCCCGGGGTAGGCTAGGAAGTTCTTCTGTGGAATACGCCAGAAATTTATTAACAATAGAAATATCATTCAAAACCATTTATTTTTGTTTAAATCTGCGATACGGGCTAAGAAAGTTTAACATCCGTTTTTTAATAAACGAATAGCTTTATGGCTTGAGATGACAAAGTGATTGATTTTAATGGTTTGGTTTCTTGAATTCGCATAATAGGTTGGTTAGAATATGAAAGCTAACAACCTTACGAAAATAATCAATTTTAATTATTTAGTAGTTAACCAATCAACTTCTGTAATTACATCAAATGCAAGTATTTTCAAAGAAATAAGATCGAAAGGTAATGTGAGGGTACCGATTTGAACCAAACAAGACTTATAAAACAATGGATGTAATAAAGGTTTCTCCCAACAGAGTTTCAACAGATAAGTCAAAGTCTAATTTCTCCTGAGTCAAATTTAAACGCTGAAAGCTAAGTAGAGAAATAAAAGAATGGGTAGAACTGTATCAAATAAGGTATAAACTTCGCTAGAGTTTATGATTAGCTTACCCGTGATGACCTCGCTCAGTTCCTCGCTATTCGGGAGGTCACGGCAAACACTCTCCTCGAACTACCGGGCTTGATTTTTGGTCTGACACTTTTGGTGCCTCCATCCCAAATTCGGATTTCGTCTTGGAGCACGAAAGAAATCAGGCTAGGTGACCTTCTTTCCATAATTATAACACGCTGACCAATGATCAGCAGAAGCTTGACTCGATGTGTCCTTCCCTCCACATTTGAAACATAATGATCGGGTGGTCGCTTCTCCTTCCTAAATAACGGTGCCAGCCGACGCCTTCCATCATCATCAATCTCCTTCTTGAAATGTCCACTCTTATTATCATCGCCAACGATTACCACCAAAGTGATTACCATTTCTCGCATAATGATTCCTCTCACGCTTGTTGTCACCGGCTCAATGAATGCTACCAATCGGTATTATCGACTCGTTTATTGCCTCCTCGGTCATTCACTCTATTATCACGCTCTAATAATCGAGCCCCTCGCTCACAACATCCTAATACAAGCAAAGCTTACTAAGAGATAAGTATCACATATCTCCGCTTTCAAACCCTCTTAGAAATATCCACACATTCTCTCCTCATTATCAACCAAGTGGACGTGAACCGAGACAACTCCCAGAACTTAGCTTCAGATCGCGACCACTTGGCATATTGTTTTGCTCAAGCTCAATGAACTCCACCTTCATAAGGCGTAATACTTTCAGAAAGTACTTGTCATTGCTTGAATGTTTCGAACTTCTCCCAAGACATCTTCGCAAAGCAGTTGAGTACGCTTACAGCTGCATTCCCACCAAAGAATCACCGCTCAGGCCACGTAAGGTAAGAAAAGGACCTTTGGCTTGCCTCTTGAGCATCCCAAGACATCAAATATCTTGTGACCGCTTTTGTATCCACGCCTCTCGCCTTTAAGCGGTTTCTGCTTCCAAAAAATTCTCGTGGTCCCAACTCCTCGAATCGCTAAAGGGTGACCATCCGAGAGTTGCTAAGGTTTCCACCTACATTTTGGATAGAGCCGCCTTATCCGATGTCGCATGTATTTAATGTAGAGCCCTCTAAACATCCCATCATTCATCATTTCACTCAAGGTTGTTGCTATATGAGGATTATCACTTCCCCGTTGCACATTATCCTGACATATTAATCATGGAGACTCAACTGGCCCTATGTGCTTCATTTTTATTCTTAAAATTCCTTGATGCCATTTTAAATACTACCACAAAAACAAGGGTTAATTAATATGCCACATATTATCCTTATACTCGACCGACCAATTAAATACCAATTAAACTTAGTGTAGGTCATACTCAAGGAAGGAATTCCCCCTGCTCCTCCCTCCTAGTTTCTTGTTCACATCTCACCAGGTGATCATATCCCAAGCTGATACTTAACCGCGACGCCCAAAAAGGTAGGTATACATCACCCATCTCGAGTCCCAAACAACATGGTACAAAAATTCAAATATAACTTAATTATACAATCAAATAAAATACTTACAAAAACATAATCTAAGAGTTTTAA